>NWSH02000560.1:6634948-6692398 GCA_002382865.2 Heliothis virescens
AAGAGAGAGATCCTATGTACTTCATCACTTGGATAGTCTAGTTTCCAACTACATAAAAGATAAGTTTTCAATTGGTTCAGTAGTTTCGGAGCCTTAGGGTATAAACAACAAAACTCTTTTATTATATTTTACCTACATCTCTTATAAGTTGCGAGGATGGACGTATTGTTACTCTTTACGCAAAAACTACTGGACGGTTTTTGATGAACTTGGCAAAATATTTCTTTTAAGTTCAGTAAGTGTTCTTGAATTGTCATTTGGAGTGGCACATTAGGGCCGAAACACATAACGCTTGCGGCGCGCGCCGCGAGAATTGGCAGTGGCGGCACCGCCAATTTTAAGGGCCGAAACACATAACCGCGTTGCGGCGCCGCGCCGCTAAAATCGGCGTTTTGCGTTGCGGCGTTGCAGCGTCGCGAAAAAGAGCGTTATTGTAGGGTAACCAGTTCCTCGTGATTTTTTATTGTGGATAAACGTGTCTCTGCCATGGACAATCGTGAGAAACTTATTGCTTATTTATTATTAAAAAGACATTACTCTGTATTAAATAAACGGCAAAGAAGATACTGGATACATCCATTTAATAAGGCTGTGAATCCCGATGTAGAGTACTTTTCTCGAAAATACAGAGCAGTAAAGATAGACGAAAATAAATTTTAACTTGAATATTACTGACACGTATTATTTGCTAGAGTGATAGAAACAAACTAAATCATTGTCACCAAGTATGACATCATAACGCTGAAACTAGCGGTGCCGCGCCGCTAAAATTGGCGGTGCCGCCACTGCCAATTCTCGCGGCGCGGCGCCGCAACGCGGTTATGTGTTTCGGCCCTATGTGCCACTCCAAATTGACAATTCAAGAACACTTACTGAACTTAAAAGAAATATTTTGCCAAGTTTCATCAAAAACCGTCCAGTAGTTTTTGCTTGAAAGAGTAACATACGTCCATCCTCGCAAACTTATAGGAGAGGATAGGGTAGGATAATATAATAAAGAGGTTTTTGTTGTTTATACCCTAAAGGCTCCGAAACTACTGAACCAATTTGAAAACTTATCTTTTATGTAGTTGGAAAGCTAGACTATCCGTGAGTAGCATAGGTTACATTTTTTCCAGCTATGGGAAGATCCCGGGATGCGAATGAAATCCTGGAAAAAATCTAGTTGAAAATAAATTAGGAAAATGACATCGAGGCAGTGTAAAGCAAAAAAGATATATAACGCGATTTCCCGGTTGTATGAGTTTTAAAGTGAAAACGCAGACATTGTTTACTGTTACATGGCAACGAAAATACATGACTAGGCTCGAAAAGGCCGTGCCAAACGATATTTGGCAGAGCGGTGGCGCAGAGGGCGCCATGAAGGGCGCCTAGGTCAAGGGCGATGGGTCTCACTGACCTACATCTTCGCTAATATGCCCTTACAAGGTCACTCCGCCCAACAGGCCTACATGCCTAGTCAACCGATTTAATTTTACTACTTTCAACAAAGAGAACTTTATTAGTCTGATATACAGTTAGTAACTACATTATACCGTGCTATACGTCAACAAGCTACTCTTCAGGAAATCAGGCAACATGGTGAACGATGGTTAATGAGCATTAGTTACAGTTCGTGCATGTACCTACTTTTTCTGATAGATTTCGTGTGTACGCTCAGTAATTCATTTATGTGTCATTGCTGTTTTCCTCAGGAAATACTTAATACGTATTTTCCCATTTGTATAACCCATATTAATTGTCAATATAATAAGTATAATTTACTGTACAAAATAGGTATGTCTTTTAATATTATGTAATGTTTTACTTTCAATTTCTTGTCAAATATTGCTATAACATTTGCACGTCGACTACTCAATCATTATTACACACGATGAACCCGAAGCTTTTACTAAATGGTTTCCATTTCAGCTTTAGTGTTACCCTGATTTTATGCTTTCTCACAAACCCAGTAATGTGTTGCTCTATTATAAGATATTGCGACATGCAATGTTTACAAACAAACCATAAATCATCCGTTTGACATGTGTTCACAACATTGTCGTACCGTCAACGTGGATGACTCTCTACATATACATGTACATACATATAAACTCGTACGTACACGCGGAAGAGAAAAGCATAATATCTCGGAAATTGCAGCTGTTACTCCTAACTTATCGAAACCAACATGTTTAAAACTTTGTACTTACTCCCTTGATACGAATGAGATGTCAGCCTGTGCTTCCTTAATGAATCTGCTTGTTATTTTCTGTCATCTTAATTTAGTTGGCAAACAAATGTCTGAAATGTTATCTAAATATCTTGTTATTGAACAGTCTATTTGCCAGGGAGGTCATATGGTCTTGTCATTGCAATTCTTAATGCCTTTTATGCTCTAGTTAAAGTAATATAAGTAAAGAAGAATCAATAAGATTAAAATACTTTCTGTAGTCTAACTTCCAATTGAAACTATTTCTAATATTAGTCATTCAGAACCTCGTTCCACTCGTAAGTTTAAATTAGACGTGACGTCACCCCAGTCATGCCAAATCGTCGAAACGGTGTAGGAAATGAGTCTCGCTTTGGTAACACGACGTAGAAAACGAGCGCGTGGTGCATCAATGACCAAATTGATTACGTGAGTTGTACGTCACTGTAACGTTAAGCGTTAGACATACTAACAATATACGTACATTATGCACTTTTGCATTGTAATAGTCGTAGGTTCCACACGGTCATTCTGAGAGCAGGTAATGTATTTTAGTATAAGTATTACATTAGTCAATACTAATGTAATACTTATACTACCGATAAATCGAATCAGTCATAGTTCGTCATCGAATTAATAAATTTGTGACAGTGTTACATACCTACATTGCTAACGAGATATTTTTGGATTATTCGAAAATAAAAAAATCTTAACATAACCTAACTGGATTTACTTCAATCAAAGTAAGCAGACAGGAGATTCTCCGTTTTTGTTGACAGTTTGATATTTTTGAGTAATGTTGATGAGTTTTCTGTTGCGTATTGTGAACAGCAAAAAATATTATTTCGCTTCAATTTGTATTATTCTTGGTTGAGTACCTAAGCGTAGCATCAGTGGAATTCCGTGGTAAACGCTGGTTAACTTCGATTTAAATTCTGATTACATATTGTCATTAACTTCTCTCATTAACAATCTGTCATAGATGTTTTATTTAACCATTTAGATGCTATAAATAAGTTATGCAATATGTAGCAGTTACTTAGCCATGAACTCCTCTGACTTCAAGAGTTATCGAGATCTAGTGTAGAACACATACAGATATTGGTTTTGGATATTTAATCAATATGAAGTCGAAGCTTGAGGTATTGCGTAATGTCTAACATTTGAATCGCGTAGGCAGTTTTTATTACAATATTATGTTTGCAGACAATGCTGGTCGACCCCGCGGTGACCTTGCTGCGACCTTACCCCCGGCACCCCCCACCCCGCGCCATCCCTACCGCCCTCCCAGGACACCGTGTTAGCTACGCAACCTTGGGACAATCAGGGAAGCTTCTTGAATAGATTTAATTTCAAATTCGCGGCTCAGTTTACAATTCGCACTTTGGCTGGAGTTGGGGGGATGTGGTTACCCTCAAATCTATGCGGAATTGTACCTTGCGCTTCATCTTTTAAACATACCTGCGTTATGTAAATTATGTCATGCGTAAGAATAATATTTTAGTTCTTCAACGTTGCAGGAGAGCTGATACTTAGCTGAGGATAAGTGTGATTAATTTATTTTAGAATCTTACTTTTGAAGAAACTAATGCTACTTAGTACTGTGTACATACATTAAACTTATGAGTTCATAAATCAACCCTCAATTACCTTCTTTATCATGTCACACTGTACAAACTCATGTCAAATATTATAATGAAACTACTCCACATGTATGTCACAAACGACATATTATATTATTCGTCGTTGCCTCTAGCTCGCCCTCAATTCATTGCCTCCATACGACCTAAATTCCCGACTGAATTATTATCTAAACATCAAGGCTGTTGGGGCCGGATAGGCTTTTAAGGACTCAGACAAAGGATTGATTTTTGCTATTCGAGGTCACCTCAATATTCGTTTTGGTTCACAAAACGACAATCTTGTTGTAAGTCTAGGCGGAACACAACTTGGACATAACGCGCCATTTTACTTACCTTACTGTAATTCACAAACGTTAGTTAACTTTAAATCTTACCTTTTTCTGTCGCTGCAGTTGACCTGTGACGGAGATAAAGTGGTGTTTGAGCTTTCTTTAAAATGTGTTTCAATAATCGGCCGGTAGAAAAACCTGAAAAATTGGAATGATAATGGCCAACAGTTTTAACAGTATTTAAAAAATATATATTTTTTATTTTCCAAAACAATAAGTTTTTGTTATTCGTTTATTTAGCTATAATGTATTACGATGTGCTAGGCAGCACAAGCGTATTTGATACGTGTAGATAAAGGAAAGGATTTATGAACATATCTTGGAAAGTGTCACAACAAGAGCTTGTGTTCATCTTTGTTGCGGTTAACAGACAGGTCGAGTCTGTGAGATAATTTATATTTCCTCGTAACATTTATCTAATCTTTATCAAGAACAGGAAATACAGGAGCGTAATTGCTCCACAGTTCTCAGTGTTAAACTCTTTACATTTTTTGTGGAACAAATTATAACTTGTTTGCGAACAAAGCAAAAACGTACGATGCGAAAGTGACTACGCGTCTACGCGCCTACGAAGTGCTACGCACAACAAGCAGCCGCTACGAGTCACTTAATGTGCGTAGCAGGTATAGGGAAAGTTTTTGAATGAAATGAATGCCTTCCAGTTTCCTAGTGTGGATTTGTTTCATAAAATTAGATCGCAAATTGTAAAGGATCGACAAGTGTCACGAGCTAAATTTGTTAGTACCTTTTATTTTAAAATATATATTTCTGCATCATATGGTAAGTAACTTAATACAAAAAAACTCACCTTTTACATTTCATATGATAATTGCAGAATATATGGTTCCTTATTAACATTAGTACATAATATATTCTTTCGAATTTGAATACAATAGTATTTTATTTCAAGGATTGCTCGTATTCCAATAATACCCGGCATGTGACCAACCGGTTTAATTACGTCTTCGTTAAATTATACAATTGATGGCTACTGCTACAACGTCGTGATTAAATCGTAAGCAAACCAAACATTAAAAACCAGATTTAGTCCCTGGTTGTACCCGCTCCCCGAAGGAACTATCTATTTCAAACACTCACTATGTACCTACTTATAGCTATTTAACAGCATCTTATGAACTGATCTCTACGTGGAACTTAATAGATCAAGGAAGTATTATTTTTTTAGCACAGTAAAAAGCATGGAAGCTTTTTCGGTTACTGGAAAGAAGAAATCATGAAGTGCCTTCTTCTGCGCACGAAACCAGATGAATGTTCAGTTTTCATAGTCGCTAAAAGCCATCCATGTTCCTTAGTGTTGAATATTTTCTAAGCCTATTTATTTAAAAAATTACTCGATAATTTTGTTCCTGAAAGTACAGACAACAGCAGGTCAACGTATAGGAATCTGTCAAATTTTACCAATCAAACATTAACCTACCTCCTACCATTGTGATAAGGTTGAAAATCGAGTGCAGAAATTTGACAGATTGTGGTAACTTGATGTGCTGTCGTCTATACATACGATTTTAACATTAGCTAGTTTTTCTGGAGAAAGAAAGTTTGTATAACAAAAGTCACCTTGGTTGGTGGTCGTCATTACAATACTGTTTTGCATGCAATATAGTAGACAATTGCACGTGGTCAATATTACGTTTTCCACTGCAAAACTATCAGTGTGACATTTGCCCTTTGCTTCATTTTCTGCCCACCCACGCATTCTATTAATGCCGTGGAAGCTTATGCTCTCGTCAGAGTTGTGAAGTGACCCCTGTGAACTTTACCTGGGAAATTCATTTTCTACCTAACATGCATCTGTATGTTTGAAACCTTCAAGCATGCATAATGACAAAAATAAAGCAAGCGTAATAATATGTAATTTATATTATCGTGTATATCTATTCATTAAAAACCGCTTCGAAATTGAACAACAAATAGTTTTCTATATTTTTTTAATAGGAATATTGATAAGTATTTTGAGTTGTTCCGATTTTTTTAACTAAATCGAAGCATAAAAACCTCATTAATGAGGATGCGTTGGCCTCTCTTCTTTATATATCTGCGATCTAAAATCTACTAGCAAATAGTTATTATATATATATATATAGATATATTATCATATCCTAGCTATCGGAGCAAACGCTAACCGGGGGGAGCTAACCTATGTTCAACAGTTGACATTTACGCATTACGGGCTGTTACGTAGCTAGCTGTGCTAACCTGTACCATTGCTGTTGAGTAATGCTTATCACCCAACCTTTGAAAAATCAGAACCTACGTACGACGTAGGCATTTATTGCGTATGTATGTATACATAACCGAAAAAAAGCATTAAGTATTTATACAATTATTTCTCCGGAACGTGGATAAAGGTCACGTCCCACGCAAATCTAGGGTGTTTACGGGTGTGAGGGACGAGGCGCGGGGCGGTCGGGCACGCGCGGGCACGCCGACCTTGCCCGGCTGTGACTCTGCGACCTTGGAGCCGACCGCCCGCGCCCCGCGCGCCCCTCCCGCCCGCCGGGGGTGGCAGCGCCCACCCGCTCGCCCACGTTCACCCCTCGCCCCTATCTCCTAGCCGCCTACGCTCTACACCTCGTGCAAAATTTAATACCTACCTATAATATCACTGCAAGGGCTCATGTAATATGCGAGGAAATCATCAGGATCACACAAGTGACAATCAGCGTTCAAGGCTTTCGACGCCAGACGAAATTAATTTAAGACATCCAGAAAATATTTACTTGATTATCATAGTCAATATACGATACATAGTTTATGTTTAGTAAAGAGGTATCAGTTCTGCTCACTAAAAGTCTAGTTAGACAATAGGCAAGTACTCCTAACATTATTTATACGTTATTATTTATGTAAGTGTCCTGTTTCCGCATGAACCGAGGCCCAGCCCGGGTTCGACCTCGCCGCTACAAGGTCGCGGGCAGCCTTATTCGGGGTTTTCCGTATACCTAACGCCCCAAGGTCTCTGTCATTGACTATTTACAGTTCAACAAATATACTTTGTGTAACAATGTAAAAGGAACAACGAGCTCATTTATTTGTGTCATTCAATGTAAGATAGGTAATAAAAGTTATGTAACTGACATACAGATCGACATCCCTGTGTCGTACCATCAAGAATGTAAAAATATATTCAGAAGTTATAACTATTATACCTATAAGACAGGTACTAAAATTTAACAAACTGTAGAAACAGAATTTTCCATCGCTACAAAATCGATAGTTCGAAACAGGTAGAAGCTTGCATGGAAATTTCTGGTGCAACAATTTCCAGGAACAAGATGGCGGTAAAAGGATTATATAGATAGCTGTTGAAGTGGAGGCTGCGATGCTGGGCGCGGCGTGGACGGGGTGGCCGGAGTGTGAGGCAGGGCCGGGGTTACGCGTGGCAGAGCGCGCGCGGACATTGCATCCAACCCGCGCGAGTCAAGTGCACGGCCGCGCATTGCGCCGCTGCACCCGCGCCAAATGTCATGCGCCCGCCGACCACCGACCGGTCAATAACATCGAACGCTCTGCTATCCTGCTACATGACGTTAAAGGAATCGGGAACTACGTAACTATATCTTGATTACTGTATTGAAGCCGCTACAATGTTATCATTATCTTTTGAGTATTTAGACGAAAAATTGTATGTATTACCAATAATTAAGGAAAAGTCGAAAATATGCACTATTTATCAACTTCTAAAAAAGGTGTAGGTTTTCAGTTCGTTTTTCTTAATACTCACTGATTACTTTCATCCATCATATATATAAGGCCACAGATAGAAAGGCTTAGACTTTGACTTTAATTGAAGAACTCTATAGGCTGCCTGAAAGGATTGCGATTTTATTAAAAACTCCTAAAAGTATAAAACACGCTTGTGATTTAAAACCCTCTGAACAGATAATAGGTTGTAATAACTTGGCATAGTAATGAAAATCATTGCAGACTACTTCAAAATATTTTGAAATGAGTATCGGCTTCCATAACTCATTGTACGAATATGTCTCTTATGTACCCAATCGCAGTATAGTATATATCAGTATAGTATTATTGTATAGAACGATATATTTAGCTTCATAGGCTGTGTAACACAATAAGTAGCTTATGACTTAACTCTTTAAAATTGTGATAAGTGTTCCTTTAGTTAAACAGCAGGAACTTATTTGCAGTGAACAAAAAAATACTTCTCTCTAAAAAAATAAATCGTTGGAATACTGAACTCTGTTTAGAACTGTCGCGTATCTCGAAGGACATTAGAAAAGAATGTGACTATTTATGTTAATTCAATCTACTAGTGATCTTGAATACTTTAGGTAAGCGGAACTATAATCTAGGTCGTTTTATAGTTCCGCGTGTAAAAAGGAAATCAGACAGACCGTGCAATCGGGCTCATCTTAACTAACTTGACCAAGAGCAGGTATGTCTTAAATGGAATATTTTTCCATAACTATTAATGTAGGTATTTAAGTCACAAGAGTGGATTTATGAGGTTGTTACCTTGAGTTTGCGGAGCGGTTTGATAGGTTGTGACCTCAACAGAAGTGGAAGCGGTAGTACAGAGCGGAAGAGAGCTGCGGTGGGTCGACGACCGCCCTTCCTCGTTGTGACGAATCATTGCAATGTTAATTACTGTCATTATGGCTACATGGCCTCCATGTACCAAAAATAAGCAAATCTTGCAGGTTTGTATAGTTATGGCCTCGATCTGGATGATCTTACTTGACAATCTGGAGTTGTCAGACAATATTGGTGGATATAATTTTAGTCATAATTATTATAGTCGTCGTGTATTGTCCTGTGTGCATGGCAGATTATATTCAATGCAAATAATTCGTTATTAAGTCGAGTTTATTTCAACTATTAATAATTATTGTAACTAGAGTCATTTTAAAACAGAGCATTTATAATGTAAGAATCACTGGTTAGTTATGTAATTTAATTTTGTACATCTGCGCAATGTCTACCTTCTTATGTGCAAGTGAAGTTCTGGAAAGACTATAATGTGTATGTTCAACAAAGCTACAATGTATGTTTAGGGTTTCCTACTTATTTTATGGAATAAAGATTTTGGGAATAAAATGCATAAATAATTTTTACAAGATTCTTTTATTTTAGTTCGACAACCTGTCATTATATTAACAAACAAATGACTGAGCACGCTCACATACGCACATACAATACACACAACAAACACACCGCGACCGGCGCTGCATTGCATTTATAAATTACACTTATATAGTCTTAAATTATTTTTCAGTCTATTGCGCTCTCCTCGTCCAGCGCCGGCCACGCACTCACGCGTCCTAATCAAATTATCACATATAATATATTAAAACGATCTGCGAACGATTACTATTAACTAGATTATTTAATTTAAAGTAGGTCGGGGTGGGGTGGCGGAGACAAGTGGCTCCGCGGGCCGATCTCACGCCTCCAACATCTGTGGCATAAAGGAGCGCGGCGGCGACGGCGACTTCTTGGAGAGGTTAAGGGGCGCGTCAGCGTCGGACACGTCCACCTGCAGCGCCATGACGGGCTGCGGCGCGGGCGAGGCGCCGCGGTAGCACGTGAGCAGCCCACCCGTGCGCATGGGGCAGCCGTCGGGCGCGCCCGCTTCGCCGCGCCGCATGTACTGCTGGATGATGTCGGTGCGCTTCAGCTGCTCCGGGGTCATACGCGGGCCTTCCATCAGGCTCTTCGCCAGCACGGAGTGCGTGGACGACAGCGAGGCGCGCAGTGGGCGCGGCGAGTGCGCCGGGTGCGCCGGGCTGGCGGGGTGCGGGTGCTGCGGTGGCTGCGTGGAGGGCGCTGGCCTGACCACACGGGCCTCAGCTTCGCCGGTGTCACGGCGCATTGCACGGAACTTCTTGTGAGGTTTATACGCCTCGTCCATTAATGAAGTGGTGTGGTACAGCGGTGGCGCTTCTAGCACGCGTTTTAGCACAGGCATGTCATCGGCTGATGGAGGTGGCCGCCTATCATCCGTGTGCTCCTCTAGGGAAGATCGCGGGCTTGAGCATCCTGATCCGGGGCCAACTATCCTCTCGTGCTTCTCATTTCCCGACTCGATGCCAGAATCAGTTGGCGAATCAAGTTTGCGGTATCGTGGAGGCGGGCGGACTGGTGTTACAGTGAGTCCGTTGTGAGCTAGATGTGCCACGCCTAGTGCTTCTTCATCTACGGATCCACGAGAGTCGAGTCGCCGGCGTCCGGCCAGTGTAGCGGCCAAGAGTGGCGTGCCGCAGTCACCGACGGCTTCGCCGGACTCGCTGCTGGACACAGACCCAATGGGGCTACGTGCTGACTCATCGGCACCAGAATCACCCCAGGACATCACACCTTCTTCATCGGTCCACATCTGCTGCCGTAGTAATTCTTTGTGTTCAGTACGGAAAACTACTAGCTTTTCAGTATGGAGTGTGCTTAATGTGCGGAGGTCGGGAAGGGTATCCATAAGTTCCCTGAGGAAACCTGGTCGGTCCGGTCTATTCTGGGCGACCACAGTTTGCAGGCATGCCTTCAGACGCGCATGCATTCTTTCCACGAGTTCTACATTGCGAAGTCCCGGCCTATCCGGAGTGATGAGCACTATAGCGCAGAAAAGGGCGATTTCTGCATCTGTTAAGTTCATAGAGTTCATGCGCTCGGCGAATTTAAAAGTAGAATCCACAAGGAACCTTGCATTGGCACCACTTTGTATGGAGTCCCGTTTCATGACTTGGCCATTTAGACAAATTATACTATTGAGTGGCGCGTCAAACATACAGATTAGCCGCACAAATAACGCATCAAATAGTCCACTTTTGAGCAGCGTAAACTTGTCATCCTGTGTAAGAAGCTGGAAGCCGGGGATGAGGCCAGCGAAATCTATTACACCACGAATAACGTGTGCAAATCGCTGAGAGAATTCCTTCTCAGACTGAAGCTCTGGCGCCGGGTTTAGTGGGCAAGCCTAGAACAAAAGAAAATATCCGTTACAATTTGTACTCCTACTCTAGGTGTTTATAATTATATTAGAGGTTGTCATATATTGTGACTTAGTTTTGAGGTAATGCTTACCAGAGTGGGTTGCGAGTAGATGGGACAGTCGCGAGCACGTGCACGCATAGCGGCGACGCGATCCCGCGTGAACTCGCAGGTGTCGAGGTGAGCGCGCACCACGCGCGCCAGCAATCTCGGAGCATCATCGAGCTCTGCGGCCGCAGCCTGCTCATTTGCTCGTGACGTAGAAGATTGCTGCATTGCTGCAAGGATACGCGCTTTCTCGCGTTTTGGAACACGTCCGAACCGCACGGCTGTAACAAAGAAGACAGAGTTTAATTTATGCTCAAACTGACAAAGTGAACTCTTGGGCTCATACTTAAAAAGAGGGCATATAATGAACTGGCAACTAACAACGGGAATGTTGCGCAAGGTCGTGAATAAACATACACTGGGTTGCAGCTGTCGTTAAGTGCGCGCGTGTGCGAGTGCATGGCCGGCCATGTGCACGCGCAGCTGACGCCGGGAGGGTAGAGTTCATCGGCCGTCGCATCGCGTGGCCCACCCTTGTCTGGCTCGGCAAGCCTTTTATAAAATCCGAGGGGAACCCTGAATGCGTCGCGGTTAAGTGAACTAGTTCGAATGACGAGTGACAAAGCGCGAAATGCGAGGTCACGGTAAAAAGTGTTACGACTTTCTCGCGCTAGGCCCGCGCTGGACCAAAATGTAGTATGCGCCGGGGGCGTGAGCGGCGCTTGCGGCGTTCATGCGCGCACGTCGGTGAAAGTGTTTGCGTGCACGCCGCACGGTTGAAAACGAAAGCGGAGAGCGCCCTCTCGCCATTTCTCCTGACTTTCGCTGCGCTATGTGGGCCGCACCAGATGCACGATCCCATTGTTCACAACCGACATCGTTTTTTTTGTTAACTGAGTCTTTATTTTTATGTTAATACCCATTAACCTAACATATTTCGAATATGATAGATTTTTCTTAGATTTATGATATTTCTCCCACTTTAAATACAGAAAATGTTATCAACCAATGTTCTTTAATAGAACGGCTGTTTTCCATTGAAAACATAAATAGTTGAAGTAGAATAATGTTCTTTGTATTGTAATAATTAGTATTTTTTTTCATCAAGTTATTAATTAAAATTGATTTTTTATTAGTATTCATTAAATATCGGACTAAGAAGTGGTTCCTCCGTTGCGTTTATGTCTTTTACTATAAGTGTTGAGATATATTTGTTTATTTATTATTATTTAATTTAAAGTTATAAAATGCCAAATATGTGTAATAAATACAATTAAATTGGTATGCAAATGTGGATAGTTAAATTTTTCTAAGTCACTCTATAGTTAATTTCAAACTACGTTTTACAGTTTACATTCATTGCTACACAAAGTCCTCGTAGCACCGTGCTACGAAGTTTTCACTTCTGATTTTTTTACGCAAAAATAAAGTGATTTTATCATGTATGTCATGTAAAGATACCTACGTGCATTGTGATATTTCACCACGCCGTTGAGGATCCCCTTGAGGATTGGTAAATCTTCTCCCATGTCTGATACCATTACAGTTTTTCACTAATATTAGTTCACAGCCAATGGCCACTGATAACTTAGATAAATTGGTAACTGTATGTAGTTTAAGACTAATGTAATTTAAAAACGAAGTAAGTGTCACATATCACATGAAGAATATTTATAATTTGCACATTCACTGTAATCCAATGTGTAGCAGTAATAATCCAATAGTGTATGTTCGGCGCACCGCGATGTATTAGCGGCGTGTACTGGAGCAGTCACCGTGAGCAAGTATCGCGTACTCGTACCGAACTGCGGAGCGACTTAATAACATAGCGATAGCAATGAGGGCTGACGACCGGTGCGCGGGCCGGACTCCCTCGCACTGCGCCGCGGCGCGCGCCGCGCCAACCTTGAACTTGAAGCGGGGGGAGTGCGGAGCGCGGGAGGGGGGCGCCGTCAATAAACTCCGCGCAGGCCCCTGCCCCCGCGCTAGCTAGCCCCTCTCCACTACTTGCGCCACCTACCGTTGAGCCTTGCTGATTTGACGTGACATGGGAATATTACGGTCGCTTTCCAAATTCAACCTCTTGACTAATAGATCCCAAATGTTCTTTGCGTTCAACATTGCGTTCATGCAATTTTTAAGTACTTTAATAAATCTTTTTACTTATAATATAATAATATATAACAATAAAGTAAATAAAAATCTAAATTAATGAACTAATTATATTGTTGAATGAACTGTAAACTGATATATTTTTTATTTTAGACTTCAAATCATCCCGTTCTAAAAGTTAACTTTGCACCTATTGCCGTGTTTATAACAAACGTTTTACCAAAATTTGACCGTGATCATGTCTTTATTGTGTAAATTTCAAATATATATTTTTTACTTAGTTGTCCATTTTATAGAATACCGTAATTTTATATAATTTATCTGTGTTGCTTACTTTTTACACAGCTACATAATATTGCTACTGTTGTTTTTTATTTTTTGTTAATTATTAAGCTTGATGTCCTAATTTTGTTAATAAGGTATTTCATTTTTTTTTTATTTTGTAAGATTAATATTTAATTACATATAAATATTTTCATTCCAACAAACAATTTTGTGATAGTTCCAGTCTCCTTTAGTTCCAACAAAAGTTCACTGGCGCTAGTGTCACACTTTACTTAAGCGCCATCTGTTATCGAGTAGCCGAACTACATTCGACATGCCATGAATGGCACTAAGTTATCTTTCTTGCACAGAGGACGAATTCGAGTTGAATGCGAATTTTATTTTTGTAATTTATTTCATTTTTGTTTTATATTATTTTTGCTAATTATGTTAAGTTATTAAAAAGTAGTTTTGTACATATAAATTGCTACTTTTAAAATATTGTTTACCGGTGGTTAGTAGTAGGAACTTTGATTTTCAAACATAAATATATGCGAATTGTAGTATCCTAATTGATAGTAGCTATCGGTTAATTCACGCGTTATGTTGAATTACATTTGACTATCTGTGATACACCTAGGGAAACTAACTTGAGTTCATCGAACTTTATTACGAAAGTGAAAATATAAATTTCACTCTCGTGCTTACGAAATGCGCCTTTCTCTGCTTTCACCGGCTCAGCAGGCGGCGCGCGACGTTGACGGAGCGAGTGTCGCAACGAGCGGAGCGGGGCGGCGCTGTATAGCGCGGGCGTCGACCCGCTTAGCGTGCGCTCACCCGCGCTTGCATAACCGACCTCCCACACCGCGAGTTACTCCGCCCCCCGCGTCCCGCACCCGCGTGCGAAATAGGATCTGTCCGCAGAGCAGCACGCGCGCGCTGCACGCCAGCGCGCTCCTCCGCCACACTTGGCGACCACGTTCCTCCGACCTTCCCGTTGCTAATTGCGTATGCATATTGCAACCCAGATTTTACCGAATGATATGCCACAACGTAATAATCGTCATATTACAATTTAATAGGAATCTATGACTTATCTTAATTTTTAAGGGAATATATACGTTATTAATATATAAATAAATGCTAATGAAAATGCTGATACAAAATCGTTTTTGATGTTCCATTTGGAAATATTTTATGCATTCAAGTGACTTAAACTGGTATTTATTTCAGAACAGTGTTTTTCTATCAACATTTTCATTAAAAAAAATCTATGAGAGAAATGTCAACTTACCATCTCTGCTCATGCCTACTGCGATGCATTTTTTCAATCGGCAGTACTGGCACCGATTTCTGTTGATCCGGAGGATTGAGCACTGTTGGTTTTTCGTGCAGGGTCTATATTGGATCTTCTGTTGGATAGACCGCCTGAAGAAACCCTGGGGATCACAGCGGCAATTAGAGTCGCGCTCGCTGTCGGAGCCGTCGTCGCTGGAGCAGCCCGAGTCACTGGACTCGCGACGCGCCTCCAGCATGCTCACCAGCACCGAGTGCCGCTCGCGCAGCTCAGCGCCAGCGCCACACGACATGTTACGCACCATTCACTACCACTGATTGCCCACTAGCACCACTACTCTCCACGCTAACAGTGACGCGATGTGTACGTGCAATAAGGCTTTCGCGCACTGCACCGACGCGGATGGCGGTCGACAGCGGACTGTGCGGGCGCTGCGTCGCGCAGCGCACAGTTACCCGCGCGACCTACTTGCCGGCCGCCGACCCACCCGAGAAAGTGAGAGTGCCCCCGGCCCCCTCGCGCGCTCCTAACGGTCCACGCCGCTCTAGAATGCGTCGCCGCCGCTGCACCGGTGCGCCGGATATAGGCCGGGCGCATCCCGGTGGCGTCGCGGCGCGCGGCCGTTCACCCCGGGTCGTCGACCGCTCGATTGCACAACCGCGGAGGCTCCCCCGCATCCCCCCCGAGCCCGGGAGCTGGGCTGCAGCCCGCTCGGGTCGACGACCGAATCTACGCCCAGTGACGTCAAGCATGCGTCACGGCCTACCTCAATGCGCGCGCGCTCCCCTAGGGGCTGCACTGATCCAATTTAATTAATGGATCATTTAACCACATTGCACTTGTGCAATTTATCTATACCTATGCGTGTTTCCGCTCTAACATAATTATTACGATGTCATAATTTCGTTTTGTGTTCATTGTACATTGAATGTTTACTAGACGTACGATACTCTTATTAATGATCTTTTCGATATATTTTTTCACAAAAACAATTCAAAACAATTACTTGAAGTAGGTAGGTAGTTTAAATATAGTAAACAATGTCAATGTAGGTTTGCACTACAAAGACGAAAAATTATTTTCTTATGCTACATGGTTTGTGGCGCGGATTAGATACGTATATTAATTTGATAGGTAGGTATGTATTATTGTTATTTGGTAATGCCCTATTATAATGTCTAACAAGCAAGCGCGGAGGCTGGTGCGGCAAGCGAGCGGCGCAAGCGGGCCGCGCGGTGTTCAGGTCGGTGGCCTAATTTCGCGCTGCCATCGATCCATTGTGCGCTGTGCGAGTGGCCCATAATTGGTCGCAGCGCGGGCAGTGACCGGCCGCGCGGTCGTTGACCTGCTGACGCGAAAACAAAACCTTCCCCACCCGTCTCACCGAACTACACCTCGCGAATATGTACCTGAAGACATCTCTCATCTAATTTAAAGTTTAAAAGATAAACGCATCACTTCGAGGGAAGATACAAAGGAGTAAATAATTATTGGTTAACTAGTAAACAAACTTTTGAACATAAGATATCGATCTCACTACGTAGTAAGTAATACCTACTCATTGTGAAATTGCAAAAATTATGTTACGTATAGACATCCTTCTTATAAATTATTTAATCTTAAAATGTCAACGACCGCTGAGTAATTAACACGGTGACTCCCTTTCGGGTTCTAAAAAATACTAATTCTATATGTGTCCGATACTCACTAAATTCCATTATACTGTAAGTAGTTCAATCATTTTGGGTCATTTTGATAACGTGATGACTCAAATATGTGTATTAATTATAATGCTTAAAATATATTGGCACGTGTAGATACTTACATTAAATTTAATAAAATGCTTGTATGTACGAGTACTTGAAAAAAAATGTGGATTCGTAGTGGGATTATGAGCCTTCTTTTTGGGAAGTCAGTTAAAAACTTTTAAGTAGATTTTTAATCATTGTCAGTTTGTATCTATTTCTATTCCGTTTTGTATATTTTTATATACCTACAAGTATGTCAGATGACGCAAAGATTTCTGACTGTTGACAAGTGACGTCTTCATATAACTAGTTCTTAGCTATTTAGTGAGTCATGTAAACGGGTTTATGTATATATATATATATATTAAACGGCACGTAGGTATAAATAAATAGAGTTAAAGCAAGGGTTTCGTCATTTCATCGCTAGTGTAATTTTGCCAAAGCGAATTTATGATTGAACTTGAATTAATCTGAATTTTTAGCACCCTGATGTTGCAGCATACAAACTGTTGAAATCTAGTCGCTCAAACTAACGTGATTGGCGTGATTTGACATTGATTTGAAAGAACTTATTTTGTGTAATTGGTCGAGTTGTTTAGTGTGCGGTAGTTAGTTGTTGGCTGTGACAAAGTCAGCCGCTTGGCGAGGTGTTGCCGCGCGCTGTGACGACGGTTAACGGTGCAGCGGACAACGACTCCGCTAACATCGGCTCAAACTCAAAACATGCTGACGCATTGCATCGCTATATTTCCGAGGAAGCGATCGCCAACCGGCCACTAACAGTCCGCTTTACGTGCCCGATGCCCGGCGGGTCGCAGATGTTTACTTGATAACACACGTCTGACTCACGTCATTGTGATTCACTTCGCGTTCACGTATCGCTGTTTTATTCTTAGTAACTAACGTAACTTCTAAAAGTAATTCATGTCCCCATTGCAAAAATGTAATAATAAGTAGGTATCAGAAGTTAAACCCATGTCCCATATAAATGTGGGCGCGGTTCGAATGTGATTCAGTTTTACCGCAAAAACTGTAAAATAAATAGCTACTTGCGAATATATAAGGAAAAAAACTTCCATATTTTATATGTAGGTTGTGGCAATTTATCGCTATGAATACTGCAGTGAATAAGTTGAACTACATTTTGTACTTAGGTATTAAAATTTTAAACCTACTATTTATGTATATATACGTAAACAAAATAGCTTGACATCATTAGAAATATGAAAACAAGTTGTTATTGTGAATTAATCGGCGCAACTGATAGTAGTAATTGTTAGATACGCTTCGCCCAAAACATGCGCGAATATCGTGGTTTAAAAAAAGTCACTGCATTTATTATTTGTACATTGAATTTATATTTAAGCCAAGTTCGAGTGTATACATTATGTTGAACAGGAAATAATAAACGCAAACGTTACAGTCAGCGCGCGATGTTCTCAATAAATAATACGACTGCTTGGGGATCAACGAACTTATGAGCTGACAGTTCAAAAATAATGTGGGTTACGTTCACGTAGCGCGTACATTCGATGCCCGTAAAAGTTGTTTACGGCGAGAAGAGGCGGCGCGAATGTACGCAGCGTCGGGCGCGCAAAGCTAGCTAGTGAGGTCGACGGCCGCTCGCCCTACACCGCAGAATTGGTGCCGAAAAAATAAGCGACCCACAACGGACGGAAATTATGTCGGCCAACGACGAGAACAAAGAAGTTGGAGAGCTCTTCCGACATAGCAACTGCACGCTTGACTTGATTTTATTAAGGATCATTTAATCACTGCAATATGGTCCTAAATCTATATATTACAGATATATTTTCGTATTCGTATGTCGTATTTTACTTTACATTATGTCTGTAATATAAAATAATAAGAAAACAAACTCAGAAAAGCAAGGAAAATTTAAAAAATGAAAATCTTAACTAGTAATAATTTTTTGAAAAATATTTTTGCTATGCTGTAATAAGTGGGTACTCTTATAGCCTAAATATTATTTTATTCACTTTATTTCAGATAGTTTTTCTCGATTTCAAAGTGCACATGAAACCAAAAATATATTAATCAGGGAAGTCCGAACAAAAATATGATTTTGAAAAAAAAGTAAATAATAAGCCGAGTTCGTTGACACCCATGCGTACGGTCGAACACCTCGCATCTCATATCGTTAAAAAATTACACGCTCACTCGTCATTCATTCAAGCAGTTGTCGCTCGTAACCGCACAGAGTGGTGGCAGCACTGTCACGATAAGCTTGACGCGACACCTAGTGGCGAGTAGCCGAACAATTTATATCAGCTTCGTATTTCTGCCGCTAGTTAGCGCTCGAGTCGACACGCTGTGAGGATAGGTTACAAATATATTTGTTATGTAATACTTGTACATATTATTATATATTTTTTTAATAAGAATATACGTAGGTAATAACATAATACATTAGAGCACAACACATGGAGTGTCAATACTCGTAAGTAAAATGCCAGATTTATATGTATGATTAAATCACAATATATTATTATTGTGATTTCCAAATAAGGTAGGTACATTGGCAATATACCTCCACTTGGTAATCCAATTTATTCATAAGGTGTCATAGAAACCGTCGGGGCTGCGGGTTGTTCGAAAGAGTTACCGCGGCCCTGGCACACAAAGGGCTCCCGAAGGAACACGGTGGGTTTTAGTCAGTAGAAGTCTGACACTCCCTTCCGCTGTCACCCACAGCGGGAGGGGTCATACTGATGATTTCCCATCGATATAAAAAAAGGTGTCATAGAAAATAATTATTTTGTACCCCATTTAATGTACGTATACATCTTAATAGATGTTGCTCTTTCCTAAATTAAATGAGACGTGAGCTCGGCCCACGGGATCGAATAAATGAGCAAAGAGGATAATAAAATGTATGTCCGAAAGTAGCGTGATAAAGCGAGTCACAATGCAGCCGACATCCTCGGCTGTGAGTGTGAAGGACATGCTTTGTCCCAAGCCTGCCCCAGACGAACTTGTAACGTACAAACCAGTTTACTCTACACTTGCACTTCTATCCCCGTCTGCTTCCTCACTTTCACACTAGCGAACGACCTCTGTATATTATTACGACTCAATTTATTACCATGCATTTATTACAGATTTGAGGAACATTCAAAGGAAATAATATTCTTTGTTATTATGTGTTAGGACTTTACAATAGTGTATTAGGAAGTAATTACTGTCGAATATAGTGTTCTCTGGTCACGTAATTGTCAGCTTTCACAGACAATAACCTTTAGCGTTAGTAGATACGTGATAAAGATTACTATTGATTCGTCAACATTCAGTAATTTGCAATTACACGTGAGTTTTTCAAGATCTTATTTCCTTATTTGGATAGGAATGTATGTATGTAATGTATGTATGTAATGTATAATAGCTTCCCTATTATTTACTAAATATTCAAGGAGAGTTAGTCGGAGTGGTAAAACAATAATTGGTCGAATAAAATTTAAAGTCCAGAATATAACATAACATGGGATGTCCATTTGAAAAGGATGTCCATTTGAAAAGGATGTTTCCATGCATCTCAAGTATTCGTTCAAGTGCTATCGTTTAAAGGGTCGTCAGTGTAGCAGGATGAGAAGTCACGTGCTGCATACTTAAATGTTTTATGTACGACGACCCGGCCCTACAACGGATATTGGGTACTTAAGATTTACAGCTATTATGATTGACATGAACTGTTTGTCACTTTAACCCTATCACCAATATTATGCATACCTATGCATTAATGCAGTTTTGACTTGTGTGAACTTATCAAAGGTAAATAGCGACAGCCGATTCCCGTGTGATTGTTCCACACAGGTATTGAAAATAAAATGTTTAGAATTGGGGCGCAGGGGTCTGACCGTCGCCTCGCCGAGGCCAGCAGGTACCCGTACCCGTTGACCCAAAAACCATTCCCAATAAAAGTTCACATGAGTTTTTTAACTTTTTAGTTTTTTATCCATTGTGTGGCAAATGAATTTTGTGACGCCGACTTCAAAGTGAATCAAATTAACATTTAGTAAGTAAGGTCACCTGGTTGGTGCTTGTATGGAGAGTGTACAGAGATTGTGTTCCGCGTGTTGTGACCTTGGAACTGGTAATGACTAGCACCTGCCGTGGAACAACAGGGGGCGGAGGGGGCACTCCTCGTCGTGTCACCCGTACACGTACTTCCTGCTTCAGAAGCCCAGACTACCCGTATGCATTACTCAATTATAATGGGACATGCTCTGAGCGTTTCCTTTCGGTGCTATTTTAGTTTAACGACGCACTAGTGGTGGCAGTGGTAACAATTATTGGTGCTGGTGAGCATATTTATATGACGACTTATTTACTATATTTATGTTATCTATAACTATTAATAAAATATAAATAAAGGATAATTACCTTGCAACCTTCACAGGAATGCACGCCGTAATGAAATCCACTAGCTTTATCACCGCAAACGCGGCAAAGCACCGTAGTGCCGTCAAACTCTGCAACAAACACACAAAACGGTTAAAGAGAGCTGTACACGTAATTCACGATAAATTTTATGGGCGTTTGAAAGATTACGGCGTTAGTTAGCTCGTGCCAAACATCCTGAGTTGTGTTACAAGGCGGCGAGTGTAACAACAAGCGACTGCACGTGACTCCATGTGCCGCCGACGTCCACATACTCATGCATGTAATTGCTCACCGATTTGTGATGAGCTGATAATCGGTGATTTGGCGAATATTTATGTTCCTACATGAACTACGCGTGATTTTTATAAAATAGGTTAAACAGAAATTGTTAAATTGACATCTAGATTTTACTGACTTTTTTATTCTGTAAACGTGAGAGTTATAGTTAAGTACTTGAGTTTAAATTTTACAACTAAGGAATCTTAAAATTAGGGGACAATCTCTAAACACACTGTACAAAGTTGTACAGTCTGATTTTATCNCATAGAAAATAATTATTTTGTACCCCATTTAATGTACGTATACATCTTAATAGATGTTGCTCTTTCCTAAATTAAATGAGACGTGAGCTCGGCCCACGGGATCGAATAAATGAGCAAAGAGGATAATAAAATGTATGTCCGAAAGTAGCGTGATAAAGCGAGTCACAATGCAGCCGACATCCTCGGCTGTGAGTGTGAAGGACATGCTTTGTCCCAAGCCTGCCCCAGACGAACTTGTAACGTACAAACCAGTTTACTCTACACTTGCACTTCTATCCCCGTCTGCTTCCTCACTTTCACACTAGCGAACGACCTCTGTATATTATTACGACTCAATTTATTACCATGCATTTATTACAGATTTGAGGAACATTCAAAGGAAATAATATTCTTTGTTATTATGTGTTAGGACTTTACAATAGTGTATTAGGAAGTAATTACTGTCGAATATAGTGTTCTCTGGTCACGTAATTGTCAGCTTTCACAGACAATAACCTTTAGCGTTAGTAGATACGTGATAAAGATTACTATTGATTCGTCAACATTCAGTAATTTGCAATTACACGTGAGTTTTTCAAGATCTTATTTCCTTATTTGGATAGGAATGTATGTATGTAATGTATGTATGTAATGTATAATAGCTTCCCTATTATTTACTAAATATTCAAGGAGAGTTAGTCGGAGTGGTAAAACAATAATTGGTCGAATAAAATTTAAAGTCCAGAATATAACATAACATGGGATGTCCATTTGAAAAGGATGTCCATTTGAAAAGGATGTTTCCATGCATCTCAAGTATTCGTTCAAGTGCTATCGTTTAAAGGGTCGTCAGTGTAGCAGGATGAGAAGTCACGTGCTGCATACTTAAATGTTTTATGTACGACGACCCGGCCCTACAACGGATATTGGGTACTTAAGATTTACAGCTATTATGATTGACATGAACTGTTTGTCACTTTAACCCTATCACCAATATTATGCATACCTATGCATTAATGCAGTTTTGACTTGTGTGAACTTATCAAAGGTAAATAGCGACAGCCGATTCCCGTGTGATTGTTCCACACAGGTATTGAAAATAAAATGTTTAGAATTGGGGCGCAGGGGTCTGACCGTCGCCTCGCCGAGGCCAGCAGGTACCCGTACCCGTTGACCCAAAAACCATTCCCAATAAAAGTTCACATGAGTTTTTTAACTTTTTAGTTTTTTATCCATTGTGTGGCAAATGAATTTTGTGACGCCGACTTCAAAGTGAATCAAATTAACATTTAGTAAGTAAGGTCACCTGGTTGGTGCTTGTATGGAGAGTGTACAGAGATTGTGTTCCGCGTGTTGTGACCTTGGAACTGGTAATGACTAGCACCTGCCGTGGAACAACAGGGGGCGGAGGGGGCACTCCTCGTCGTGTCACCCGTACACGTACTTCCTGCTTCAGAAGCCCAGACTACCCGTATGCATTACTCAATTATAATGGGACATGCTCTGAGCGTTTCCTTTCGGTGCTATTTTAGTTTAACGACGCACTAGTGGTGGCAGTGGTAACAATTATTGGTGCTGGTGAGCATATTTATATGACGACTTATTTACTATATTTATGTTATCTATAACTATTAATAAAATATAAATAAAGGATAATTACCTTGCAACCTTCACAGGAATGCACGCCGTAATGAAATCCACTAGCTTTATCACCGCAAACGCGGCAAAGCACCGTAGTGCCGTCAAACTCTGCAACAAACACACAAAACGGTTAAAGAGAGCTGTACACGTAATTCACGATAAATTTTATGGGCGTTTGAAAGATTACGGCGTTAGTTAGCTCGTGCCAAACATCCTGAGTTGTGTTACAAGGCGGCGAGTGTAACAACAAGCGACTGCACGTGACTCCATGTGCCGCCGACGTCCACATACTCATGCATGTAATTGCTCACCGATTTGTGATGAGCTGATAATCGGTGATTTGGCGAATATTTATGTTCCTACATGAACTACGCGTGATTTTTATAAAATAGGTTAAACAGAAATTGTTAAATTGACATCTAGATTTTACTGACTTTTTTATTCTGTAAACGTGAGAGTTATAGTTAAGTACTTGAGTTTAAATTTTACAACTAAGGAATCTTAAAATTAGGGGACAATCTCTAAACACACTGTACAAAGTTGTACAGTCTGATTTTATCAGTTGCAGTACACGTGAGGCATGATCGCGTGCTTATTAGCTTGGTTTTCGTTTCTACTCATAACATTACCTCACGATAAGAGATTTTGCAAGCATTTTTATTGCTTTCTGATTTGTGTGAAAATTAAATGCATAATACCTTTTTAGTACAGTAAAAAGTGAATTGTTATGTTTGACATTGAACAATACAATTTCAAGTAGGCTTAAATGTTCACATTGTGGTTCATCGTATTGCAGCAGTTCTTATATTGCGTGCCTCAAGGTGACAGACAGTTTAGAAAGTTTCTCAACTACAAAGTCGATGACCCCATCTTCGTAACAAACAACAACGTAACCAAATAATAACAAAGTTAGTCAAGCACATTAGGTACACGTAATAATGTCATCCAATATTTACTTGTCTAAATAGGTCAGATTTAACGAGTATCTACAACATTATTATCCAATAAGTTAATTGTAAAGATAATTAATACGGAAGCGTTATCGCCGAGAAAATACAAATTTGAAAATCATTAATGATGTTGGTAATAATAGTTAATAGGTCAGTGATAGGCAGTCGGCAACAACAGGTGTGCCGGGGCGGCGAGCGGGGCCGGGCGCTCGGCGCGACCAGGAACTGGTTCAGCGGGCGCCCCGGACTGCTCTCACTTTCCTCTTCCAGCCGTTTGTTTATTTGTTAAGGGAGCTCGCCTTTTGGAAGAAACTTTCTATTTCTGGCGTGCACCACTCGCCGCGGGTCGACGTTCGACGCCGTCGCTTTCTATAGTTGTTACTTTCTTTTTTCTAGATGCGTTGTATGGTCGCCCTCGACGTAATAATTTCGGCCTCATCTCTCGCTACACTGTCAGCAGTGCACAGTGATGCCTACACCGGCGGGTGGGGAACACAATAGAACAGGGAAAGCAACGAGAGACGTAACTGGTGCAGTTGCAACAGAGTCAGTAGCGTGCAGCCATTTCTCCTCGTATGATGCAACGCGCGCGTTTTTCTGGGTGGCGTGTGTGAGAGTCGCTCGTTCGTTACGTCAATTAAAAGGCGAGGAAAGTGCGCGAGAAAGTCTCTCGTCCACGTAACGCGAATGCCGACCGAGCGTGCAAAATACTGACGCGGCCATTCCGACCACTGCAGATCTGTGTCACGGCGATGTTTGTTTGTAAATACTTTGTACTTGACATCAGTCAAAATCACGTTTCCAACTTCTATTTCCTTGTCATATAACACGTACGTTTTGTGAAGTCAAGGAGAGAGCAGTTTTTCTTATTTTAGCCTGGTGATAGTTAATTTACCTTGAAGTCTTACGTGGTGCGACTTGTTCATAAGCTGGGTGGGTATGTGCGAGCAAATCATCTTGAGTTACACGCATTCAGTGAAAAGTAAAAGTGGCGTGGCGAGGCAGTGGTTGTCGCCACGTTGAACCTGCTCGCACACACCTACCTATTACTTGATATTACTACTTTTCTTACATCATAGGAAAAATAACAACTGATTTAAATCATTAATTTAAAATTAGAAAGGGTTGGTAATGATATCAGTCAATAGTCCTAGTGTAACGGTTAACTCTTTGTTATTTCGAAAGTTTCACGGGAAAATAGCAAAGAGGTAATCGATAAAATTCGATAAGATCATTAGGAATCGGATAATGATGTAGAGTCCCCTGCAGACGGGCCCCACTGATTTGTGCTGAGAACTAAACTGTTAACATTGTTGTACCTCGCGTATTGTGTAATGCAATTTTAATTGTTTTCGTTGAGCCCTTTTGAGCGGAAATGTTCAACAATTCATCCATCAAATATTCGTTCTGCAGATGATTTGACATCCGATTGTAAATTATTTTGTACATTGTTAGTATTATACCCTTTCATTTTTTAAAAACGAAATCATTAATCAAGTTTTCTAAAATCGTTGCAATTATTCTGCCATGAAATTTTATTGTACGTTGTACAAATACGGAATAAAGTATTAGTCACATCTGACATTGACAATGACCTCATTTTGGGTAATTTGAAATTCGGTGGTTGTACATAGGTACTTGGCGATTTTTATCTTATTCGATTCCTATTTCTATTTATTCCTTAATTTATTTCTAAAATATAATGTAAGATAAATAGTTACTCGATTAGATAAAGAGTTATCAATGTTTTTGGTTTGAAAAAAATTGGCACTATTTTTTATAATGTCTCTATGCGAGACCTGCGTAATAACAATAAGACCTATGGTTTACATAAGAACCATAAAATATACCGAAATAGCGTAAAGAAAACCATAAGCTTCTTGTGTCAATGAAAACCTATGCGTAGTAAGTACAGACAACAGCAGGTCACAGTACCCGAATCTGACAAATTGTAACAATCAAACTACCTTATCATAATAGGGGTAGGTTAATCCTACCACTATTATGATAAGGTAGAAAATCTATTTTAGAAATTTGACAGATTGTGGCAACTTGATGTGCTGTCGTTTGTACCTACACGACCTAATAATATTATTATTGAATTTAAGACCGGGTACAACAGCAGCCGTGTAAAAATCAATTAATTTGACAACAAATTAAGATTACCTAAGATGACAACATTATTACAACATCAACATGTTTTGATGTAAATAAATAAACAAGCAAAATATTGTCTTAAATGTTCTACCTATATGCAATTCGGGTTCCCGTTCCTTATGCGCCGGGCTCATCATGTTATGGTCAGCCGGCGTAGGCGCATCGTAGCGCCCGTAGCTGCTATCAGGAGACATCACTAAAGTCATTTATTTATGTGTACTTAAAAACTAATTATTTAGTCCTTCTCGGCACTGCACTACACGTAAACCACATAGAGCCCGTTGGCTTTAGACATGAAACGTCCTGCGCGCTGTAACACTGAATATAGGACAGGAGTGCATGGGCCTGGCGCGCGGCCGGCACGTCGAGGGATGAAGGTCGCTCGTCCCGCGATATAGCCGCTGCACGCGCCGCGTGCGTCTCACTCGAGCTCGATCGACGAACTGAGCGAGTGCCGCGCGCGCTCCAGCTCGAAGCCACGCGAGTCTCCCCTTAAGAGTGAAAGTCTGCAAAAAGATCAGCGCTTCGTGCGATACAATCGGTTCGACGACGAAGCGTAGCTGGCTAAACGAAATTCGCCTCTATCGTTCGGCTAAGCCTGTCGTTCTGCGCTTCGTAGCGAGGATCGGCGCGCTTCGAACTCCGGTCTCCGAGGTCATTGCCGCGCCAACAGTGGACCAATCACGAGCACGCTCAGACGTGCGCGGCGAGCGATTGGAGGGCTGACGGCTCCGCTCCCCGCGGCCCGCGCTCCAGCGCGAGTTCGAAGACCCGAACCTTGCGGCTCACCGCGGCCAAGGTCGCGCGAGAGCGGCACCGACAGAGAGACCAGCCGAGTGTTCGAGTGGGACGTAGCCGCTGCCGGTTGCGTCACACTACAAAAATATTTTTGGTGATGGAACGCGAGTGAACTTGAACACGAAATCGAGCTAATGGATGGCGAGCGCGGTGTAGGTCGCCGCGTGACGGACTGACCCGCTGCCGCAGCGGCCTGTTTGCCTGCTTCCCTCGGAGCACACGCTTCCGGGGTTTTATGATAACACCCACATACAACAGGACGATCTACAACCTTCACAATATAAGTATACTAACACGCGCGTCATCACTAGATACTAGACAACTCAATAATGTGGTAGTTACGTAACTAAGTAGGTATAACAGCCAAAATATTTTTCTAAACCAACCTAAAGACACATCCTAAAAGTGTTTAAATACTGTGATACGTTTATGTGACGAGGTAGATAGGGAAAACTCATTACTAGCACTAACTAAAGTATTAGAACACCTATTGTTTTATTGTGACTGCGATTAAAACTAGCAACATCATAAGGAACTTTGTATAACTCTGCATAATACATGTTACCTACCTTCTTGTAATTGATAAACAAGTTTCTTTTAACAATAGGTACATAAACACGACTTTATATAACACTGACGTTACCATTGTTGTGATAGCGGAAGATTCATTCTTATGTAAAGCAGAATTAGGTGTTTATTCGCTTGAGCGGGTGGTTATTTACGCGAGATAAAACGAGTGGCGGTGGGCGTCGCGGCGGGTGAACGACCTGGAAATTTTGGCGCAGGCCGGTCAAGGCCACCGGCACGCGGCGCGCAGGCGCTGTTCCACTCAGCCCACCACTGACACTGGACTCCACTAAACTTCTTTCTCTCTGTATTTTTTCCGGCGACACAAATTTTGTATCGCTCAGCGAATCAAAACATCACTGAATTTCCTGTCTTCAGTGGGATGCATTATTGAAGTAGTAAAAAAATTGGCACAACAATACCTAGGGTGTCAACAAATTGTACTCTCTATAACAAATAGTGACGCAATGCCTTTTGGCTTAGTATATTTAACATACGCACTTGTCATGATTATTATACATGATGATTTTGTCTTAAATTGTCTACAGCGTATTTCTGGCATCCAGATGACTAAATATTGTTGTCTCTAGAAAGTAACATAGTTCTTAATATAAAAAAAATTGAGAATAATTTATATTGGCACATCACGCTAAAAAGAATCACCTATTGCAACTTCAAAATATTTTCTATGGCTTGAGCAAAGGGTTCCAATGTGCTACTGAAAGGTGTTCGAGTTTTTTCTTAATTTTTTACCGCGATTATTTCGCTTCAATACTTTCCCTTTTGCACAAAAGGAAATATTTTAAAGGGTTTCGCAAATATCCTCCCACGTGTTTACGCTAACAATTTTTACCTTTTTTGCCTGTATGTGTTTTTATATTATTTACATAATACTGTATATGTATAAGGATTTTAAGCAACTATTTATTCAACTAATAACAATGGACGAAGAGCCATGGCAATTAGAATTTTAATAAAGAAAACATCTTTCCATTTCAGTAATTAAATTCAAGTAGTCGATTACATTAATAGTTTGATCACACTCTTTGCTCTAATTGACTGTTACTGAAACAAAGACTTTAAAACAAAGATTTTTTTGTAATTATTTATGATTATTAAAGCTATAAGTATACTATTTGTCCCTTGATCTCTGACATCAAAAGTAAATATAAAAAGCCAATGTCGACATGTGCGCCGATTAAAACGTGAAAGTGAATAGGAACCCAGTTTTTTACTTCCTTCCGCTGCCCTCACTTTTAATATCGGGGTGCGAATATCAAATTTCGTTGTCAGCTTTTACTAAAAGCTGCAAAGGTGAACGAAACTGACTCTAATACTGTTGAAATAGTGTTTAAATTTCAATGATCTGATTCGCCAAAAAACTTGAAGCCGCCATCGTCAGTCGGTAGCCACATGTATAGTTTTGTATTGTTCATTGTGACCGCAGTTGGTGAGACTTGATGATCCCGATTGATTGGACATTTTTTAACGAAATATTAAATAAAAAATAGACCGCATGCCATATTGTTTGCAATTTATGGTTTCTTATTTTTTATGTTTTATGTTTTTCCGTGGTGGTTTTGCACCCCTATACATTCTAAATGATTTTATATGCAGGAAAGTTAGTTGCTAAACTCTAGCCGAAATTAACTTACATAGGTACCTAATATTTTATAAATATGACAACACTGAATTTTAATTTGTAATTATATGGTTCCCATCCCATCCATGACGATCATTATTTGAAAAGTCGTTTAACAAAATAAATAAAAGGCAACAATAACTAAGGGCCGGCCGGCCTTTCCTGGCTTACCGAAGGACACAAGGACAAAAGCGAGCGTGTCTGCCCAGCCTCCGGGCAAACGGGACTTAGCACTTTATTTACTACGCATCACTCATAAATTAGCTTAACAACTTTTTAAAGAATGTGATCAGTGATCCCTTTTCACAACTGACAACCGCAAGGGCAATTTGAAATATGATCCATTACAATATGAATGTGTAAATATTTAAATACATGCCTAACTAGAAAAGTGATATGATGTGTCGATTAACTTTTGTATTCATCATTTGGTGGTTTTTGTGCGAGTGATGATAATTTATGGGACTTTGTAAGAAGAAAGATTTTTCAAAATGTTGATTAGAGTTCCGTTGTACAAGTATAAGTCTCAGCACGCTGTTAATGCTCAAAGTAAAAAAAAATAAGTCGCATTATTATTGTAATCGAATGCTGGCGGCCTGAATTCGCTGGAAAGTTCTACGAAGTCACGAGGAGCATCGTTGGCAATTCGGTCGGGACAGAATGGAGTCCGAATGTTTGCAGCGGACATCGCGCGGTCAAGGCCTCGCTGAGACGGCGATTACACCCGATGCGCATCGGAAACCCGACCCGCCTGCCACGCTGATTGTTATTGTAGCCGTATTTGATCACAAGACTTAGTATTTATATAAAAATATTATTTTAACATTTGATTAACATTTATTATGCCATACTAGGCTATCTAAAATTGCTCTTAGCAGCTTATGGAATTAATAGAATTTGACACTAGTAGATTTTTTGTCTCTGGACAGAGAAAATTGAGAAGGACTGGGAAGTTATTTTTGCAGAGGAAGCTTACATTTATTTTGCTTTGTGTTCATATTCCTACATCCGAAAGCTTTTTTTTCTAGAAGTCATTTTTTAAACGGAGACGAAACATTTTTGTGGATAGATGCGAACGGACAAAAAAGTTGTCAAAATCAAAATGTGTATAGGTATCTAGCGGTGTCGAGAAGCGACGAGCGCCGAGTTGTAGCGAGTTTTTCCGAAGCAGTGCGAGGTCAGTATGAGTCAATTACCCCGGGCGGGCTGTTGCGGCGACGCCGTCGTCGACGACATACACTGCGCCCGCGCTGCCCGTGCCGCGCCAATTCGACATCCTATCCCATAGGGATAATTTTTGGAAATAATTGGCTTTTTAAAGATTTTTTATTGTATGTGGTTTGTATTAAGTATTTATTTAACGTGATTGTTAACATTAAAATAAACAGTAATATACTTCGGTACACAATTTACTACACTTAGTTTTTATATCGGGAAACAATTCAATTACCTAGGTACATAAGTACTTTATATTTCCTACACATCTAAATTTAATACTGCAGATATATCACAGTATTTGTCCGGCAGAATGTATTATTACCGTGAATAAGCAAGCATGACATACAGGCCGTGTGATCCGGACGCTTTCAATCGTAGTTGACCTCGGCTGATTCGGCAACCCGTGCCAAGGCCAAGGTCAATTTGTCGGGTGTGTTCAATTAATAGCTCAATGCGGTGACGCCTGGTGCCCCACCGTCCGCGTCCGCCCAACATATCGCTTTGTGTGGATCACTTCATCACAATTAATTCGAACAGACTACACGGCACACAATGCTTCCTAATTCTCGATACGGTGGCAATCACTTTAAGGAACTATAGAAGCCTAATCAAAACGCAAACGATACAAATAAACCTTTTATAGATGCGTAAAATATAATTAGGATTACAAATAATTATGGGAGATAAAGATTAACTCGAAGGTATATTTGATTATTTCAATGTTTTCTTCCGCTTGAATTAGGATGACGTAACATGACCTTCGGATCATGGAAAAATAATAATAAATCGTGCAAATTAGAGGTTACAATGACCCCCATACGTGATTCAATACTTCGAGCTCATAAAATTGTGTAAGTATGTAGTTAATCAGTATTCTTAGACCAATTGTGTATATATAGGACTTATGTCTGAGATATTTTTATTCGACAATACCGATCGGTCTACCTACGTGGGTTGTCTCATAACACCAACCTCTAAACATGTGAACGGCCCCGCCAAATAAACTAGGAGCACTTCCTCGTTCGAATATCGGAACATGTCAATGTCAAACTGTGCTGATTTAGCCGCAATGTCAACCTCAAGGTGGCGCCGACATGAGGAAATTTGATGTTTAACCGAATCTAATTGTGCTGAACATAACGTGCAACTTTTGGCATTTAAAATATTTGAAACACTGTACCCAAATAGCTTAAGGCTGTAAAATATATGTGTCAAAATAATTCCCTGTATCTGTATTGTATAAAAAGTTAATTATGATGAATTAACTTGAAATAAATCAAGTTATGGTAAACAAGAAGGGTAAATTGAATATTTTTATGTTTGTGGAAGGTTTCTGTTAATGAAGGAGCCTTTCTCCTTTCGGTCACCTCACCTTGATATTTGCATCAAGGCGAGACTTCCTGCTCTGTCAGAGGACGTCTGCATGTTATTTACACATCCTACCTACTAAGCAATGCGGAATTATTATAATTGCAGCTTTGGCTTTGATCACCCTGGTACAGCTTTAAACAGAAAAAAATAGGACAACGCATGTTCTCCATCGTTGCATATCGAGCGAAATGGCAAACGCGCTAAGTAGAGCATTAAAATCGGCTATTGGTCCAAGTCTGTAGCTTTGAGGTTGTTTAATTATACGCTACAATAACGTAACGTATAGTGTATTATAGGAGAGGTGTTGCGCAGCAGTAGTTGCTTGCGTAATCAGAGCATCGCGGAGTCCCCTGCGTGGAGCGATGCGCCTCGTTGTATAATGTTGGTGAGGCGCCTCGAGAGCACTGCGCCCGCGCCTCGTGGCAGTGCAATGCGTTGCACTACTCACCTACACTCCACACTGTGCGCAACAATGAGGAAGTGTAGGCCGAACATTTCCTAGTGTTACATTTACCTGCCCTCATTAGCTCCATACACCGTTGTATGACTTGTATGTGATCTTTTCAGTATTTGTTAAACACTAAAGATTTAACAAAAGAGACACTGCGTAGTTTTCCAAGTCAACATTTAGGTTATGTAAGCAGTGAGGCGCTTATTTTTTTTGTTAAATCGATGTCAGCGAAAAGTCAACATGTTATTATGGATCAATCTGAATTTTTTACATATTCGATGATCGACTTGAACTCGAACTAAATACGTTAAATTTACATTTTGATGAGATCAAGTTAGAGTCTCAGTGCCCAATCCGTAAACATATTTAAATTAGTCAGCTCTATTTCCTTTAATAAATATGATTTCCATCAATTCTGTTTAGATTTAGGATATTTATTTACCACCATACATTATGTAGGTCTGACTACTTATTATAAACCATTTTTTTCAATTTCTGTTTAAGCTTTTGGATCATAATTGCAATATGTGTGTTATTGATGTCATATTGCAAAAAAAAAATATGGAAGTATCATGTGAACATCATCAACGTATTGTTCTTTCTTTTGGATCTATCAAGTCCTTTTCTAGCAGTATAGATAAGCAATTCGTTCAGGTTATCTCTGATAAATATTAATTTCTAAGAATATTTAATAAATTGGGGAAAACGCACGGGAAATGTAGCACGCGGCAAAAAATTGCGACCGGGGGCCGGCGGGGCTGAGCCGCGAAATATTGCGCAGCATTAACTCCTGAAAACGTGTCCGAAGAAAGTTCACGGCCGCGCGTTGACGTTACCACCTGCCGCGCCCCGCGCCCGCGCCGCGCGCTTCCGCCACCCGCCAGCCTCCCGCGCTCCGTCCGCGCTACTGCCTGAGCCCAGCCTGGCCGACCACCTCGCCTGCGCGATCCACCTTTATTGCTTCCTACATAAATAACCCCATTACAGTTCCATTTAGCCTTATCAGTACCGTAACAGTAGCCAAAGACGGGATGACTCCCAGTCATTTTTTCAAATTACCAACTTGCAATAGGTAGCTACGTAGGCACTTAAAAAAAGTATGGTGCAACCGTATTGTGGGTTATCGATATCTATATAGCAAAATCGAAATCCTTAATGTTTTATCGTTTCGCTATCGCAGTTCAAGGCCTCGCGGTGGCCGATAGGAGAGGGTTATATTTTTGTATGAAGGATGATCGATTCGCTTGTAACATATCATACCTAGGCTGGCAGGAGCTGTGAGATAGAGTGGGCGGCGGGTAGGGGCCGGGGAGGCATCGTGGCCTTGGCTCGTTCGTTGGCCGCGGCGGGCGCGCGGCTCGTGTACCGGCCGCGATAATTTCGGCAGTTGCGCGCACGAGTCTACTGACCCCGTCGTTGTTTGCGACGCAAATGATCCCCTTGACTTTATTTAAATCACCCGTTCCGTCAACCGCTCTAATAGATAGAAAATAAATATTAAAATGCCACTCTTTTAGACCAAAAAAGTCATGTAAATCTATAGGTAGGTAAAACCATGTAATGATTTTTTTTCTGCTGGAATGATAATTGATTGATTACTTGCCACCCAGGTAAACAGTTGATTTCTACAAAAATGTAATAAGTAACCTACCTACAATAGTAGAAAAAAGTGTAAATGGCAAACACGCTATTGTATGATGCAACTGAAAAGCAACTCAATATTTTCCAGGTAATTTAATAGATCAATAAATAACATTAGTAAAAGCTCAAAAACTAGCTTCCGCCAGTAGTTTCAACCGCGTCCCGTGGTTACTACACTGCAAACCCGGATAAAAAGCCTGTAGCCTTCCTCAAATAAATGAGCTATCTATCACTGACAAAAAAAAAACAAATCGGACCTGTAGTTCCTGAGATTATCGCGAACAAGCAACCAAACAAACTCTTCAGCTTTATAATTTTAGTATAGAGATACATACCTATTACTTGACATGACTTACATCCAAATTTTGCTTGGAATAAATTCATTGTTGATGTTAATAACGCATAAATTGTTTCTTTATTTTGAATTCGAATATTGGCGTAGATTTAGTATTAGGTATCTAAGGTTGATATATTACATTACATTACATAATAATGTGAATTATTGGGTAGTTACTAATATTATTCAAAATGTAGATATTATTCTCCTAGACATTTTCATATTTTTAAAATGCATTTGAACCTAAATAAATATGGATATAATCACGATCACGTATGCTCATGAAAAATATTTTCATTCTATGTTATAGTATTAAAAGATTACACTATTTGGCACATTTCTTTTCTATTTTATAAAATCGAAGTAGGAAATTTCATTAAAGTACAAACCCAAACGTAGTTCGCGGAGAAAGTGCTGCGCATTACCTATAACCAACTTTCATTTTATAAGAGACCGGTTTCAATAACTTTTTTCTACATAGTGCCCCACGCTCCGCATGTTATATGCATAAACGAGCACTTAATATTGTTATTTCTTGCATTGTTTTTGTTTATACAAACTGAAGAAACTGAAGATATTGACTACGTGTCGACTTCAATTGCGGCCAGGTTGAATTTATTCGTGCCTTGGCTTTTGTAAGTTGCAGCCTACGAAGCTGATTAACATCATTTACTACGACTATTTTGCGTAGGATGCCACAGCCATTATTGGAATTGCTGTAATTACACTACAGCAGAGAATAATCGGCTGCCTATACATGATACCTTCTCATTTTGTCTTTAGTAGCGGGATTGAAGTGTAATATCACGCACAGTGACCTCTTTGTCAACAAAAAGTAACAATAAAGCAGTCATTCAACTTGGCAATATGTATTATTAAAGGTAGTTAGAGGCGATGCGAAGTTTTCTTTTATTTACTGAAAATAATACAATGGATAATATTGGAGCAGTTTCGATTTTCGGCAATCAATAAATTGCGTGGTCGTCATTGTGAACGCACTTCCTCGTCTCCCATCTGGCGGCAACGTGCCATCGGGTGCACCTTGTTATTAGTAAAAAGTGGATCTCTACAATCATCGCTATTTAAATATTTTCGGTCTTTTGTGGTATGTTTTTTATAAGTGGTATATTACAGTGAAGTATTGGGTACGCATGCCATACGCATGGCTGCCGCGTGCCACCCGACACATGTTTGTGGCTTGTGTTCTGGTAATAATAGTGACGTAATGGTATGCCTTAATTTTGCTTATTTAAAATTTTGGGTAAGATCCAGGCTTATGGGGCAGTAAATATAGGCAAGGGGAATAGCATTGGGGACGTGGGACTAGCGGAGTCGGCGACCGCGCGCCCGTGCACTCAACTCTGCAAGTGCGTGTAACGGTGCACCACGTTCTTGCTGTGCCACTCCACTATCACATTGATAACTAGAAAAGGATTATTTGCTAAAAACTCGTATAAAAATAGAATATTAAAAGGCAAGACATGTCCCGTCTGATGTCCTTCTCAGCAAATCTCGAAAGAAACCCACAGCGCACAAAAGCAGGTAATTGTGTCATTGATTACACGGAAGTCATTGACCGCAAAATCAAAAATTCATTGTCATACGAACATACTTTGTGAGTTGCCAAACCGTAGTTTCTGGCAAACTTCTTCTATAAGTCCACTTCATGGAAAAAGTTTTTATGAAATAGTTTGCTTTGTGTCGTCACAATTGTCTTAAAGGTCCTTACTCTAGTGAATGCAGGTATTGTTTTAACGAGAGTCCTGGTTCTGTTTTGAAATTTGGGTTAAGGGATATTATTGCCGGCCGGGTGAACGTAAGTATCGTGACCCATATTGTCAATGGATCAAGGAGCAACGAGCAAATTTAATACCATCTGCTGACTAAACAATAAATCTAAAGAAATCGCTAACCCTTACTCCCCAACTTCCTTTCAAATTCGATTTCAAAGGTTGAAAATTTTTACAATCCGCGTAAAAAATGCAAGCAGAATGGTGCTCTTCTATTGTCAAAAAAGCGCGATGCGATTCGACCTACCCTTTCTTTTCATCTCGGATTTCAAGAACAGGTAAAGTCCAAGTTTTTGCTGGCTTTACATTATTGTGCAAGTTTTGCGATATCTAACTCTTCTGATGTACAAAAAATAAATGATTGTTTAATCGAAACCATTTTGGAGACAAAAAAATCGAGGATTGAATCTTTAACAAAAGTTTTTTAACTTCCTTTTGTTAGTTCGGCTCGTAACCGACATTCCCAGATCGTTGATGTATTGTGTCGACGCTAAAAGATATCGGCCGAGGGATGCCCTTACAAATATTCGTCTTAATGATAAAATACCAGCGGGATACCGTGCAATATTTTCACAATATTGTATTCTCATAATTTAGGTTTTATTTGAGATTCTTTAAAAAAGTTATATTTACACGATTGATAGATATGGTTTTTATTAATTTTGTAAAAGTAACGATATTTTACATAAGGGACTGTACCGCTTAGAGAAACGGTGATCATATAAAACAATAATTTTAGAAGAGGACAAAGTACTTTGTTACAAGGAGTGCAACAATAGTCCAGTCCCTTTGTAATTCGGTACTTATTTAACTACAATTTTGTATGCGGTAACGTAAAGTAATCAGTGCCCAAATAAAGTAATGATTTGTATGGTGTTTTGTGTTGGCGATTTGTTTTCAAAAGCTCGGCGGGATCCTCGGACATTACTTGTAATACAATGGTTGGTACCTTATTTTTGCGAGAGAAATTCTGTTGTTTTCCTCAAGGTGCGCTCGTAATAGGCGTGCCGCAGGGGCGATGCGAATATCCATATTATTATGTATGCGTATGGAGTCCAGTTGGCATTAGTAAGCACGATTGCACGACAATCGCGGCGTGATGACGGCAGCCCGCGAGCCGCGAGCGGGCATAGGGCGAGCCCCGTTAGGACGGGGTGACTGACTCCACCACTGCAACCTGGTGCATTGTGCTCTAACGAGAACACACCATTATGTGCAATCATATCAAGCGAGCCAGCTAACTTTACCTCCTTACGAACTAACTTGAGGACGGCCGTCGGTCGGTGACACTTACCTGTAACAAGGAAAATCAACAATTGTAGCACATTGCGTTTATCATATGAATTCAAGCGATGTCCAGATTAAAATTAAACGTATCTACTCATAATGGCCTGGACTGATAGCCAGGAAAATGTACAATGGAATAAGCTTTAGTCGTTATTTTTATGGTCTGTGTCGAGGCAAACAACGAGGCCATTCACACTCTACATATCACTTTATATGCTAATAAAGGTATTGTTTCTAAGTCAAAGTCGATTAAGTGGTGTGCATACATTACAAACTGTTTAATAGAATTTTTAAATGATAAATTAGTATTTTTCTCGGTTGGTACAGGAAGCGGTAAGGTCAACGCACGAATTGATGTCGTTCACTGGCGAAGGTGGCTACTGAACCTGAGGCGGGCGTCCTTGAGCCGCCTCCGAAATCGCCAATAACCAACACAGACGTGGTTACTTCACATCTCACCGTGCTGTAACGAGCACACACAGCCACTATATAGCACAAGAATGTTCACCCACACCAACGCAAGCTTCATCATACGCTGGAATCGGCTGCTAACACACGCAAGCATAGAGTCAACGAACCGTAATGTGAAAAATGATTCGTATGTGAAAATAACAAGTCACATTTATCAACTGTAGTGCTGGAGAAATTAATACACTTGCTTAATATCGAAATTACATCAAGTTATCCACCAGTGACGTAGTCCTATAGTCACGTTCGTGGCGTTGAGTAAACATGTGACACTGCTCAGATTGAATCAAATGGATTCGGTTTATAGATAGCGTCGCAATTTGGGGAAAGGAGTCATTCATGTGTACACGTGATTTATTATAAACGATCTGACCGGAATCTGAAGTTATCCGGAGACGTTGCACAAATGTTCTATTTATAAATTTTTGCTTATTATCGCGAAAATGTCAACTTCTTCATTGTTCAACTTGACATTGAAATGAATCATAATTATATTATTGTATGGGTTTACACAATCATAACACACATAATGGCAAACTGTTCGTCTTTGAATTTACAGATTTCAACAAAGTATTTAAACAAGCAAATCTGAACTCGAAGACGGAATGACTAATTTCCGGATAAACTGCGATTAGTAATAGAACGACCGGTGAGGAACCGAGGTCGGCGGTAATAATAAGAGTTATATATTTGGTGTGTGAGGCCTCGGGCCACTGACCGCTGCCGAATCTCAAGGTCTGCGAGCATCGCGCGGTAAACAAGTGCGACGTACCGCGCCACCTATGTACACGTACCATGTAGCATGACTTATATATTATCAAACCTACCTACTACACGTGATCTAATGACAGCGATACCAATTCATTTCACATTTCACTGATAAAGGCCCTGTCTTTGACCTTTAATCCGCGTATCAGCCTATTTAATACCAATGCAAACGTCAATAAGTGTGTTTGTTGTTTTCTAAGAATTTGTTTACGTGAATAAAAAATGGGTTGAAATACTTTAATATGATGTTTTTTATGAACACATTGTAAAGACGCAATTTATGTAGAATTTTATCCTTGAATTGAGAAATAGACATAGACTGCCAAAAGTTCAACACCGCATGTAAATTCAGTGCTATCTTTATACATTAGGCTCACCACATATTGTTGAATGTTCGTATTCATAATAGCATACATAATATTGGCCTCAACATCTTTTATATTAACTAAATTTCAGTACCCACTAGAGTACTATTGGTTTTTTGTGAGTAACCATCGTGCTCATGATTTGTAAATTAATTCTGATGAAAAATGGTTCAATATTATGGTACTAATGTCTTGACGTCGTATGAAATAGATTATTCAACGAATCCAGATGTCTCATAAGTAGGTAGTATGAACATTTAAACGACGTAATTATAACATAACCACATATTACTACGACATCTTAATAACATAACCAGTGCTACGAGATTGCTACGAAATTGCTACGCCGGTGCTACGCTTGTAGACCGGGCGGAATGAAGTAGACCGGGAGAGAGTGGTCGGTAAGTAAAATGGTCAACGAGCCGGACATTTTCAACTCGATGTCTGGGAAAAGAGACCGCCTCAATTTGGGGAAATGGCTCATCGGTTACGGGGCCGACAATACGCGGGCCGCAGCTTGTTTATGTTACGTTTAACCTAGAATATTTTATCAATTCTTTTGGTGTGGTTTTATTTATAATATCCAGTAAATGTGGTCATGACTTCTTGAGTTTTTATCGTCTATTGTTCCAAAAAAATATGTGAACAATGCAATATGTATTTTCTTTCTCAGAACAGTCAACTACGAACATTTTACAGCGTACGTGTAAGTGTCGAATTAAATTATTTTTATCAAGTTCAATGACATTTTATCATTTCTCCTTGAATTTATCGCTATTGTCTGCCAAATAATTGACATACCGAAATGTATTTGTATTTTTTACAATAAAAAGAAATCTTTGTGTTTTTAGTAAAGCTTCTTTGATATTATGGGTTTTTAAGCTGAAAAATATGAACGTGGCGTGTGACTCAAAACGAGCATGACGTAACACACACATTCTAGTAGAAAATAAGAAGTGGTTACCGGCGTCGGCGGCGCGCACATGTCGCAGTCAATGCTCGTGGAACTTGATCTTCGGCTAGTTGTTCCTGGTTCACGGGTACGTCACCTGCGGTATCACGCGATCGAGTGTCATACTAATTAGCGCGATTTTCAGGCGATTGCGCGACAAAGTGCCGACACTGCCGTCTGATGTCGTTGCCCTCTTTGAACTTTCCACTCGTTAAACTTGATTATCGACACACGATCGTAAGCCGAGTTTATACCGATTATGTAACAGGTGACTTGAGTTTCTAAAAGTTATAACATCGAATTTGAGTGTTTATCATATTTTCCGATGCATATTTATAACATTCCTATATCTCTTTATGTTGCAACGAAATATTATTATTATGATTAAGCATACTGTTTTTTTACCAAATGGAATTCAAATATAGAATGCAGATGATCCAACCAAAATAGTTTCCCACACTAAAGTTTCCCCCCATTGTGCTGTTAATCCAGTCTGCAGCTAGAAACTATTTTCCCGTCACGTGCGACTGCGCGTGCACTAAAACTCGGCAGTATATATTCATTTTCCTATATAGCATAATATAAGTATCTAGGCAGTACATAGGTAACGTCCATATACCGGTTTACGTGTTCCATAGTTGCTCGTAGATAATGTCATACGCATGCGTGTCGCGTAATCAGACAGGATTCGCACGGTGGCGAGTGCAAGCGATGCATCGCGGGGTGCAACGTGGGAGCGGGACGGAGCGAGTTCAATGGTATTTGATATAGTGCAATGGAGTTCTTTAACCCCTTAGCCTACCTGCGATTCTTGCGAATGAGGCAGTCCGGCCGTTGTCCCTGACTGCACTACTATCAAGCACGTATCTTTATAGGTCGCTGCTAGGCGCGGTACCGATAGCATGTTACTACTGCTGCACAAATGTACATCATTTGGTAACAGAGTATTTCGGAAACACGAAAATAATTTTGTTAGTGCCTAAATTAGACTAATTGTGTTCGTTACACTTTTTGTTTGTGTTTAAATTAACTTACTTGTTCAACAATTTCATTGTAACGAAGTTTACTTTTAAAAAATCGTTTAAAGATTTTAATTATTTCATTTGAAACGAATTTGTTATTAATTATTATTTAACTTAATATCAAAAATGTCACTCATGCTTGAATGATATTTTTTCTTGTACCTGTATCATTGATTTAATTGCTTATTACGAGTTTTTTTTTAAATTTAAACTCAATATTAATCTAGAAAATAAGCAAATATTAGCACGCGCATTATTTGCAGACTGCAAGCTAGTGATGTAACCAACTGGTCATGCCAATCACGTCGGTTAGTAGCTAGTCGCATGTCAACTATAATCTAGGATTTTAAAAATTCGTAGCAGGTGTGTAGGAGGGGATCGCGACGTGGGGGGAGGGGTGAGGGGCGGTACTGGACTGGTTTCCGTTGTTTCGCAATAACGCGGGTTCAATGACGCCTCCATACTTATAATTGCTGGCGTGTCATGAACGTGCAGTCAACCCCTTCACTGGAGCCATGTGTCCGGCCCTGAAACATCTTAACTAGTGATAACGTAAACTGTTACGCTCTACATACGGCGCGGGATAAAAAAGGAGTAAAGCAACCAGTCTCGATCGTGCCAAACCAACTGTAACAGTTTAACCAGATACCAATACAACTAAATAGTCATTCATTTATAAAACAGTCAATGAAGAACGAATTCTTATTTTATTAGTGGTTTCAAAAATATGAATATATATTTTAAAACCGAACAATAACTTTATCTAATGTTTCGTAAATAGAACATGCTTCCTAATTGACCTTAACTTTCGTTTATAATTTATTATAATTGTTGTCCAAAGATAAAACTTAGATAGTTAAGGGCAAACAAGCTCCCAAATAACGACTCGCTTATTCATACTGACCTATAAAACCGATAACGAAGAAAGTAAACAGAATCAATAAATAATTCATATTATACCGAATAAATAGTAATATTGTTTTGATATTGACCTCTTTAACTCAACTATATATCGACTGCTTTAAATCAACAAAATTGTGAAGTTAGAAATGCTTTATTTATAAATGTGTAAGGCGTCATTCGTTCGGGAGTTTTCAAGACGACTGAACTGAGCAAGTAAAATGTGTTGAAGTAGTTAGTCGTGAAAGCTGTAAGTTGAACCGGTGGCGGCGCCGCGGCGTTGACCTCGCGCCGCGAACGACGACCCACCGCGCGCCTCGTACTACCATACGACCAATTTATATTTCAGATAGTCTAGCTAATAGTCACACCTGATATAATACACATGTTAATAACTGCATATTGCCGCTATACAGCTACCCCAGCCGCTACTTAATAACGACCATTACGGAGGGCACTTTATGTTGCATGTAATTACGATTACCTACACCGATACGATTTATGGCTTTGCAATCATTAAGGTTATATTTTAATTATTACGTACTTAATAACAAGTGTTATTTATTTATTACCAACTGCTGTTTGTAGAGTATATTTTCAGTGAACGTGCTGAGCTGTGTGAACACATTATGAGTTCAATATGTTGCAGTTGTGTTGTTGTGGTGTGCAGCGCAGTGTGTTTCGTAACTGGCGGCCGTGGTCGATGACTCCGAACGTTCTAGTGCTCACATCTCTCCGCGTTACGTAACCGCGAGAAAGTTGACATCCGCTTGTAGAACGTTCCGGCCAACATTTTCAGCCCAGAGTCAACGCACCGCGATGCACCCCAATTAGCACCGGCCGTGCATCTCCCTCAAATAACGCATACATGTGTTCTACACATGAAAATGTCATAACTAGGGATTGCAATCCGGTCCGGCGGATCCGGTAATCCGCCGGATCCGGCGTGTTTCTAGACCTACCGGATCCGGCACCAAAGCACCGGATCCGGTGCCGGATCCGGTTAAACTCTAAATCACGAAGAATACATTGAAAAAGGTACTAGTAAGTCAAATTCTCAAGAAAAAAGGTTATCGGAGAGTCAAAAGTAAAAGGAAACAGATTACATATGAGGAAATACTTAAAAATTAATGACTTCGTAAGAAATAGAGGGAGTAAAAGGGAGAAAATAACACTTTTCACATGGCTCTAGAAGTAGGTGTCTGCAGGTCAGTTGATTGTNGAATACATTGAAAAAGGTACTAGTAAGTCAAATTCTCAAGAAAAAAGGTTATCGGAGAGTCAAAAGTAAAAGGAAACAGATTACATATGAGGAAATACTTAAAAATTAATGACTTCGTAAGAAATAGAGGGAGTAAAAGGGAGAAAATAACACTTTTCACATGGCTCTAGAAGTAGGTGTCTGCAGGTCAGTTGATTGTGTTTATTTTGCCACCGACTTCTAGAGCCATGTTTAAAAGTTTTATTTGGTTCCTTTCAGTGTTTTGTGAAGTTGGTTATTTTTTTTTGTAAACAGATTTAAATTTTATGCTTTTCAGTTTTTGGGTCTAAATCTATAATATTTTAATACCCACTGTGGCAGTCGTAACCAATAATTAAGCCATAATCAACTCAATATCAAGTATTCAGTCGATGCTTGCCTGCAATGTTCATGAGTTGCCCTAGATTTCTCAGGGTGTCCATCATCAGATCCTGACCTGACGAATATGGGACCGGTCAGACTTTGACTAAAACCCACCGTGTCCCTTCTGGAGCCCTTTGTGTGCCAAAGCAGCGGTAACTCTTTCGAACAATCCCGCAGCCCCGACAGGCTCTGGCCCTAATGGTTTTGTTGACCTATTTGAGGAACGCGTGGAACAACGCGCGCCGCCGACACGGGTGTGTCTCCTCAGTATCGTCTCCTAGGAGACGGAAGAACGATGTGCCACCAGAAAACTCACCGCGCACAGACCCACGCCTACGGTGCCCGGGAGCGTCTCTCGACACCCGGCGACCGTGTTTACCACCAGGTCCACAGCGGCGGCTGGGATGAGCGGCGCGAATTCGCAGTCGCTCCGCCGCTTGCTTCTCTAGCATAACTGCTCCGCAGAAGGAGGCGAAAGCATCCCATTCCCTCTCACCCCTCACCATGGCTTGAACCACGGCTGGGCGCGAGAGTTTGCCGCCGCCAATTGCCGCCACGGGGACAGGCAGGTACCTCCCGAAGCAACCGTGCCGGGTGTGGACCCATCATGCCGAAAGTGAGGGCCAAGTACATATACCCTTCAACATATTTGCTAATCCGGCCGGATCCGGCCGGATCCGGCCGGATTCACGCCAATCCGGCCGGATCCGGCCGGATTGAAAATGATACCGGATTGCAATCCCTAGTCATAACGTATGAAATACCATAGTTTCAGGCTTCCTTCCATTTAAAAATAATAATTGTGATAAAGTAAATAGGCACTTTGGTTACGAAGCCAGTATATTTATCGGTCAATTAATAACCAAATCAGTTATCTGTATTTGTACTGTGAGTAACGTATCAAGCTCATGGAACACACCGTGACGTCTAACTATGTACTTCCTGAACAACATAATTTTAATATTACTAAATGTGTTGGCGTTCAATGTAACATATGTCAGTCCTGATATAAGCAATAATAATAATAACTCGAGGCCATAATAAAATGTCATTGTCACAGCGTTATCAAAATCGAGGACATTTTTATATAATTCTGGGTCATTGTACCGAAGCGATGTTTTGTTCAGCTTATCGTAGCTATGCTATCGAGCTAGCAATGTATGTCACTGATAATATACTGTAGCCTGTTCCTTTGTTTGTTTCGACGAAAATACTTCAACTTACATAGTTACACTGTGGTTTCTGTCTTGTAAGGTAAACATAATGAATAAATATGCTTTCATATCGTTTTGTCCGCGATTTTTCAGTGAAATTATCAAGACTGTCGTGAACAGCATACGGGATTTATTTCTTCGACGTGTCTGACAGATATGTTTCAAAGCGTCCGTGTCAATGGACTTCTTAGTGAATTGTCATGAGTCAGGCTTGACGTACCACCACCGTGTAGCGGAATCTACTGTGTGACAGACGACATTAACCGGCGACGTCGACATTATGTACGAACCGAACTGAAAATAAATGATTATCTTCTTCAAACATATTCTAATGAGCGTGAAAGAGCGAACTGATGTGGATGACACACTGATGACATGGAACTTTGTAGGTGAATGACGGAAAAGAGAGAGGCCATACCATAAACTCAGGTGCAGGTGCAACTAGATTTTTACTTTACCTATTCAACTCAAGTACATTTACACAAAGATTTCACATTGTTTTAAATATATAATGTGGGCATTTTTTATAATTACAGTTTCGTAGGAAAAGAGAATCCATTGTTGCTAAATTACCTGCACCGTTAGAGTCAGATTGTGTGACTGACGCATTGTTTTTATGAGTTATTTTTATTATTAATTTTGCTGTCGCATACGCGAGACTACGTTACACTACAGGCTTAATAAATAAGTCATTGTAGTTGAGCGCTTAATACGTATAAGTATTACTATATTGTGTAGCGAGGTATCGCGATGGAGCCGGCGTTAGGGTGACTGACCCACTCATGGTAGATATTTGTACAATTGTGTTTGTAGATTCGCTCCAAGGACGGCGTTTACGTCACCCGGGGTAATCGACTATCACGGTATGATAGAGATCGTGGCACTCGAAAATTATCTTTATCTCGTTCTAATAAAGTAAGATATACTTATGTACAGAGAATAGCGACGCTGGAGATAGAAATGTAGATTTGTTAATTTGGAGAGACTATATTCTAGAGGTCAATAGTACCGGATGAAATCAATAACCACATTGCTACGTTCTATAAATATGTATGATGATCCAGGGACTTGCTTCAAATGCTAACGATCTATTTATATGGTGATAAACTTGTTATAGATATTGTAGATTAGATCGCGTGCAGTGCACGTAGCTGAAGTGGAGTCAGCGAGTGTCGCACAGCGCGGGTGCGGGCGGCGCGACTGCCGCGCGACAATGCGACGACCAGCCGGTCATTAACCCTTCGCACCCGCCGCCGGCGTGCACCCTAACGCACAACCCTCTACCTCCCAATGTTTTCCAGACACTACTTTTGTACCCACGCCTTACTGTCCTCAATCGTTCTAAGTAGCAAAAGTATGCGTCGTATTCATATTCAATATAGGTACATATTTGGTGTCTTAAGTATTGTAATAAGCTAGTGACTAGGTTTAGGTAACCGCCTACGATACTACGATGTTACGTGTTGTGTCTACATCCAAAAGAATGACAAGAAACGTTACGCAAGCTATTAACGCCGATGACATTATTGTTACGTAAATAGAAGAAGCGCCATGTTTTGTAGGGCAACACCTGTACTTTATCAGATCTCATACTGTGTCTGAAACTTCAGTGCGCCGCCTGTTCGGGCAAACTGTGTGGCTTAGCGTAGGATATTGTAATAGAATGCACAGTTAGTTGAATGGTGATTACGGTCAGAATATGAGTGATTCGAAGGCTGCTCATCAATTCAGGACATGTCACTGGAACCTATAGGCACGCCTGCACAGGATTGTTCTAGACTAGACTCATACGACATACAGTTACCTAGCTAACGGCACCCAACCGTTTCCGCGTTCACGCAATCCCATCACCATTGTGATTTATTAAAACATATGTTTTAAAATGCACTTTATAAAGGATTTGTGGGAAATAATTAAGTAGTACTAATATATTAGTTTTTTTTTCATAGACTCTGGGTACTTATTTACTTTAATGAGATTAAATTCAGGTATAAGAATCTTATCTGATGTAGTAAAGTACATACTAACAAGATATTTATGTAGGAGCATTTAAGTAGTAAATATTTTCGTATTTAATTATTTTTTATAGTCGTTAAACTGGGTTACTTACTGTATTTTAATTGTAATCAATAATTTTTAAACAATTCATTACCTGCTTCGAGGCTACACACACAAAAATCTAATAAGAAATGTTTAAAACATGTCTTTTTAGATAACGGAATAATAATTAAAACATTATAATCTTATTGGTTTCCGCAAAATGAAAATTCTCTGTACTCAAATAGGGCGCATAAAGCTGTGTAAATGTCTGAAATGCATAACTAACAAGTGTGTAAGGTATGAAGCACATAATATGTGTCGCAGCGCACGCTTTTAGTTTTCGCGCCACAGTTAGCCGATATAGGGGAGTCGTGCACGCATCGGCCGGGCAACGACCGCGGGAACTTGTAACTACATCCGCCGGCTCACAACCGTACAGACGTAACAGCGCCTCCGACCGACGCTGTTACGACGTTGTTTACCCGCGCGCGCTCACTGAGCGCTTTGAACCCGCACTCGACAGGGCACAGGCGTTCTTCGCAATACCGATACACCTTCCGCATTATAACGTGCCTAATATAAATTGACAGCTCACTCTACACATTTATCAAAGATTAGTTAATTGATTAACGTCTACTACTTATTATTACTTAAATCGAACCATTTGTCGGTATGCTATTGTATAATTATTATTGCTTTAGAAGAATTTTGTTTTGTAAACAAAATCACTTACATCATTCAGTCATGACGCAGTCAATAAGCTTTTTGTATTTTAATCATTTTCGTAATTAATTGGCTTGTGCTAGAACTTGTATTCTATACTGGCATAAGTAAGTCTTCATTAATGTCTTCTTAGTTATTATTGTTGGTAAAACTGCATTAGCAAAACAATATCTAAACAAACCATAGTTTTAGTCAAAAATCAAAGAAAAGCGTTTTGATGTCAACTTCGTGAGCTGTGAATGCCCTTTGCCGGAAGACGTCATTGCAGCAAAGTCATGCTCTCGGAGAAAGGCCTAAGAAATTTCCCCGCGTTACGACATCGCGCCGAGTCAACCGCTAGAATTAGCGAACGGGCAATACGATGGAAATGGAAAATCGCGAAGTGCAGCGGGGAGTTGGGGCGGCGGCGGTACAGGGAGGGGGGGGTCCGGGCATTCGCGTGCACTGGCCTATATGCAGTGCGACGACACCGGCGCCCGGGAGCGATGCACTCTCTAAGTACATACTCGTAGTGCCGCGTACTCGACGCACACTAAGGCACACACCTATTTTTTCTACGTGCAGTTGTGTAGGGCGCCGTCAAGTCTCTCTTTACATAAAAAGTTTACATGAAAAGGAGACTTTCAAAGCTGAAGAAGATTGAAATGCTGATGTACACGCAGTACAAACACACGTACGTTTTCTATGTAAGTCTCTATCGTCAAAGGAAAGTTTTACATGACAAGAAAAGATCCTTGCGAAGAAAATTATTCCTTGAGTGCTGAAGTTTCCATCAGTTTTCCTCCTTGCGGAGAGACTTAATAAGATTTTAGATCGCCTTCCAGCCTAGAATTTTGACATAGTCGTAAGGGCGGCGTCCAAGTAAAATTATACAATTTAGTACAAAGTTGCAAAGTAAGTCGGGCAACCAAAATCGAACGATTCGCATTCACCGGAAATCCCGCCATGTGCGGCAGTCGGTGAGTATGAAAAGTTTTAACCATAACAAGTGACACTGCACTTTACGAATGCAAGTGGCGGCAGATAACCGTAAAAGTGGAACGGATATTGGTGCATTACAATGGAATATGCATGCGTGCGATGGAGCGGGGTGACCGCGGCGTGCCTGGGCGCAGGGTGCGCTGTCGTGCCGGGTTCCGGTCTGGACGCGGCTGACTCACGCACCACCGACCTGAGCCTACCATAAGCTGCTTCACTGTAGGTAAGTGACGCTTTAGACACCCTACTGGGTATCGACTGGGTACTGAAGAGGTTGTGAACCCACAAACTTGCACGTCTGAATTGGAAGCTCCTTGTAGACTTGTAGCTTTAGTAGACTAGGTACAAATTCTCTGTACTGTTTACTATGCTCAGGAAAGTTTATCATGAAAACTAACTACTGAATCAGTTTACTTGTGCCAATTGAACCAATTTACATTTAGACGTCTGATTTTGCAAAACATTTGTACATAATTATTACATTAATAAGTACATAATTATTACTCGCATGACGTTTTATTTATACTCTATCCTTATTGTTTTTCTTTCAGGAGCTTTGATGTTTATTTATTGATGTTATTTATTAAAATATTATAATTATGAAGCGTACTTTTATTTATTTATACAACACAGCTCAACATTGTGATGATGTATTTAATATAAACAAAATAAAACTTAAACAATAAACACTTTAATCTAAATGTAGGAAATATTATAACTATTACAAGAAGTCGAAAAATTATACTCCTTATTCAATTATTTAATTTACGTAAATATTAAGTACATGGCATATAAGGAACATAAGTTTATTTAAATTGCAAGTTCTTATTTACAGAAAAAGGTTGCACTTTTAAAAGTTAGTAGTGTAATTATCATCCGCGTTGGATGTTACACAAGTGAAGAATAGCCAAAGGAATTCGATAACGTACATACAAAGAGCAAAGTTCAATGACCGCTTAGTAAAATTTCAAGTTCAAAAGGTCAATAAATCATTGAATAAATAATAATATAGGCTCACCTGCAGTTTGTTGTTGCATCTGAATATTCTCACTATTAGTAGTCATGGCGATTATGCATCGGGATTTGAATAAAAGTTTAAAGTGAAATATTTGGCGTAAGTTAGTGTATGTGAGGTTATAACCGGCGCGAGATCCAACAACGGTTTGGCGCGAAAGCGAGCAACGAGCGTGGGGTGAACGCGTGGGCGAGTTACGCGCATGCGCCCCCGTGACGTCAATGGACAACCCCCTTCTACACCCTCCCGGTGCGGTGTAGCGAACATTTTAAAACCCACGATATTTTTAAAATGTGAAATATTATTGTTAAAATTAACCTTTCTTGGAAAGGTCACTCCTTAAATAAATGTAGGTAGCTACTAAGGTGTAGCCTGAATAACAAAAGCTATTTAATTCTCCTAGATATTCATTATCAGATACTAACTAGTTCAATGAACTGTTGTTCTGATTATGGCACTAACCAAGATTGGCCTAAATGAATAGATCATCATTTATATAATCGCAATGTAATTAAAACAGCTGATATTTATGTATAAGCACCACTAAGAAATTATGATCACGTTTGAATCTTAACTCAAAGAACTTGGAGTAATTAAGATGGCTTGTTTGCGGGCTACTGAGGAAGCAAGTGATGTGGGCGCGAGGGGTCGGCGCAGTTCACGGCCAAGCGGCGCTTCACCCACCGCCACCCTACAGAGCCACCCCACCGCTCTGTCCGCGCGGCCTAACCAGCGCCTGCTATTTTTAGGCCTCAGCTTACATTTCAGGTGAGATTTAAGTAACAAAACTAATGGGTCAACCTGGATTTAGACTACATTCATACCTCAATTAACTAAATATAGAACATGCATAAATTATAATGTTGGTTTCATCTTTTAACATTAATCAATTAAACTCCTGAACAATTTGGAAATGATTTTCCTGAGAAAAGTTTGCAGCTATTTATACGGTCTCATGTTTTTTTTATTTTTTTTTCAGTGGTCATAGTGTATAACATTATTCTTTACTCACGTTTTAAAATACATAACGTATTTTAAGTAGATATCTTTATTTTCCCTATACATACTAAAATTTTATGATACATGGACTCTGTACAAAAAAAAACAATTTATCACAAAAGAATAAAATAAATAATTCTCATGATTATGTTGTGATCTAATTGTATGTACGAGAGCTCTGGACGTTTTAGCTAACGCGGAAAGCTAGCGACATCTATCTAAACTGCTTCAAACGTTCTACTCGACGCTAGATGGCGTTGTGTACAGTTTATTTTCTATATTTTATAGTACATGCTATTTTCTTTGAATACTAAAAAACACTCTTTATCATTAAGGGCACTATTTATTAAGTATAAATAAATAATAATGATATATATTGCGGTTTTTTTTTTTAATTTCAGATTCTATTTCTAAATTATAAGTTCGTACGATTAATTATTAGCCTTAATCCTTATAGGTGTGTTATATTTGGCATGATTTCAACAAATATAATTTCAAAGATAAATATTGGTCTGTGAAATAAGTTACAACAATGCGAGCTCTGGTCATTGGCATTGGACTGTCATTGTATGCTAGTATAACGGTTCATTTTCATTTAATAGATTATTTCTACACCGCTTTTACAGCTGTATTAAATGCAGTGACTAAGTGTTATATACACACTAGATATACTTAATCAAAGATATCAATATAAGTTTAAATAAACGCATTTGTTTAACCTTTGGTAACCATCGTTTAAAAGCACACTAAAGGCGCATAAAGTTCAACTAAAAGAGTTGATTAAAGTAATTCGTCTGGATAAACATCGGGGTTTCTCGAGCCGATTCCGACACAGTAGGGCACACAATTCGGATGGCCCGGAAAGTTCGGCGGGTAGGTAGGGCTGAGGTCGTCGACCTCGCTCCCTAACCTACTCTGGCAGTATTTAGAGCACGTAGGCCGTGCTCCCGCTCACCGTCGATACAGCCTGCCGCATCTAGGTCAACACTGACTCATGGTATGACCCACTATACTTAATCATCAGCGGCTAGAGTAAGCGTAAAGACTTCTTACGCATTCGCTAATGCTCGTACATGCAAATTTAATTGAATACGTCTGTATTGGTAAGAACCTGCTACGAAATTCCATAGTTATGTTAACAGGTGCATAATTTCGCCCAAAATAAATATAAGTAATTGTGGTTTTTAAATGAAGCTTTATGTACTAAGCGGTACTAATTTTGTTAATTTTAATTCGTACTGCAAAATATTAATATTATAAATGTGTCAATAATAAATTATAAGGGCAATAAGAGTTGTAGAACATTAAAAAAATATATAAAATAAACATAGAAATTACATCGACGTAACATTGATGTAAAGTCAATGAGTGGGAGATTCAAGGTGCGCTTTATATTTTCAAGGCAAAATAATTCAATTGATAGATGGCACACATTCAAATAAAGGTCTCTGGTTTTAATGTAGGTACGTTTGTACTCATTATTTTTATAATATCCAATGCTATAAGTAACAAATCGTGTGGTACATGTGTATTGATAAACTAGTTCTAGTTGTAACTTCTTTATTGCAGACCTTTTGTTATTTGGCGTGAATTGTTATATAACAGCGAGTAACTAGTGACGCTGTCAGTTATTCGCAAACCGTGATAATGTGCTAATTATGTGAAACTATTTGACGGTGCTATGTCCTGAATAAGTATTGTAAGACTTCACAAAATATATGTATTGCATCTGCCAGTAACTGACATGGTTATATCTTTGGCCCCAAAATTTTCAAGGCTGCCAGAACTAAGTGTGTACAAATGTAAATCATGATTAATTATACTATCTATTATTAGTAACTAAAAAAAGTAACATCGAACTAAGTCATGACCCAGTATTTGTATAAAAAAACATCAGCTAGTTGAAATTACGGACAATATTTGAGTACATGAACGGGTCATACACAAAAAATGAGGTAATGAATACAATGTTCGGTAGTCTCCTCAAATGTTAGGTTCAGTGAGTGGCGCGGGTTAGCGGGTTACCGGAGAAATATAACGCGTATTTATGATCATGTGGTAAGTATAATATGGGTACTGTACAGTTTTAAATTGTATGTATATTTAATGTCAGAAGTGACTGTTTTTCGACCTTGTAAATAACCGTTTCAACGCAAGATCTTTTAGTATTGTTACTTCTGGCCTTTCCTAGACTTCTTCATTAAAAAACGTAAATTTTATCCTGTAACCGAAGCTTCGGTCAAAAGCACCGTTTTAGTTAGTCATTTCATAAAGCTGTTATGTTGAAATGAAACGATGGGTATTTTCCGCTGAGTGTGCCTGGACGAGAGGTCCGCGCGATATGACGCGAGCGCAGATCAAATTGGGGTCAGGGCGGCGCGGGCGTCGACCCGCAGCCTCTCGCAGCTGCCCCCCGCCGCCGCACCCCGCACCGCAACCTTCTACCACCCCACTACCCCCTAAATATATCCACATTAAACTTTCGCTAAAGTTTATGTGGTAATTATGATTATGATGATGACACTTTTATTGTTATTACACTATTTATGTAGCAATTGTAACAATATTTTGGAAATTGATTTCTTTTCGACGGATATAACAGTGAACTATCGTCATATTATTTGGTCATGTTTTTAATTTATTTGCATGAGATATTGCTATTTGTTTCTTTTTTCACATCACTGAGCATAATGATTAGTTATTAACTTATAACTGATGATAATTGTACATTTGATTGCGTGCATTCCAGCAATAAAGTATAGACTATCAAATAGACTACCTACCTAATTACTTAAATACTTAAAGGCTATTTATTTAATTGTTACGTGTTGACTTGTACAACTGAATGAAGATGACGTATTAATTAAAGATACGTAATGTTATGTTTACGATATGCAAAAGTTATGAGTACCTGCCTGCATAACAACTTTCTTTATGTTGCCAATCGAATTGAGTTAAACGAACTCACTCTTTCCTATCACATACTTTCAACAATCATCTTATTTATATTCATTAGGTGTGTATGACTACTTTTTTACATAATACAAGATTTACTCCTTCTACATTCAGTCCGCGTCACAGTTAATTGATGAAGTCTAACAAAAGCAAGCTGTCGTCTATTGTGAATGATAGAAGGATTGCAATACATTTGATGTGTACAACGATTTAAATTAAACAATTAAGGTTACCTACATACTTAGTGTGACGTTACAGGTACGGATTTAGTGTGATTTAAACAGTTATTTGTGTGTGGGGAGCGCGGCGCGGGGCGGCGAGCGTGACCCAATTGCAGGCGGGTGAACGAACTCGAGGCCTTGATCGCAATACCGAGTCCGCGCCGCCCGCGCACCCCGCGCCGCGCCCGCGCGCCTCTACGTCACACTGCACGCCACACGCAACACTTTGTTTCATTATTTGTTTAACCCGGCGAGAGTGTGGCAGGGTATTTCATACCCACCGTGTTACTTATTTGCGTATATTTTTTGTTTATGGCCTTCAAAGTGGTTGTCGTCTTGAGTAGCTGGAGTTAAAGGGTTGCGGGAGGGGATAGTGGAGTGATTGCAGTGACACGACAGCCTGCACTCGAGTAACACGCTTACAAACCGCGTTTGGGTATGTCATACCCTGCCACATAGTTAGTGTATATATTTCGTGACAAAAACTTTCCTTACTATTTGAGCTTATTTTCTTCATAAATATATAGATTTACGTAGAGAATGAATTTTAAGCGTGATACAAGTCGAGTTCGGTCCATGTTGGAATAGTTTTAAGTTATTTTTCATAAAACTTGTTTAGTTTTTTTTTTTCATAACTTTTTGAGAGGATAAAAATTTTTGTTTAAAATTCATAGTTATTTAATTGAAGTTGAGTAAAATATAAAAATTGTAAAAAAAAACCGTCATTTTTATTTTTGCTACCTTATTGAATAGTCGTTTTACAATAATAAATAATTTGTACCATATTTTTTTATTAGAATCAAGTTTTACAGCCAAATTTCTAAGCGGGTATGTCATACCCTGCCACATACTCCTTGTAACATTTTTTCACCACACTCTCGCCGGGTTAAAATTCATGGCTCATAAAAAAATAGATTTTTACGGTCACACTATATTCGTAACTACGTGTGACAAACAATGTGTACACGTATTAATATTGCAATGATTTATTGGTATTATTCATGCGATTGTTTATTACGGCTACAACAAATGACTTATGCGGATTTTTAATTAATAATAACGTTGAAATTAAATGAGTTATTAAAAGGTTAAATTAGGTAACATATTTTTAAACCCAAATTAATTAGTTCTTCAATATAATACTATTTTAAGTCCAAGTAGCAACTATATTTTCCCCCCGGAATATTTGCAAGATGCAATAAGGTAAATTAAAAAAATGTAAAAGATTATTTAGGAACTCATACTTTACTTACTCATTCTATTTAGGCTCGCAGTCATGAGTAAAAGAGATAGTCAAATCTAGTTAGCGACTGCGCACACGGAATAGAGCATATCTTACGAAATACGGATTGTCGCTATTCGCGGCTATGGAGTTGTCGTGAGTGAGAGTGGGACAACAGTATTTCAAGGCTTCATGTAGATTATTATTAGAGTATTGGCGCTAGGTTATTCTGAGGCGACCTAGATAACGCGCGGGGCCGTTGACCGCGGGCCCTCCGACTGAGCGCGCGGCCTCCAAATAAAATGGCATTCAGCGATGGACTCCACTTGCGAAACTCGACTCGACCATGATGTCGAGCGCAGATACTCGCTCGTCTTTGCGAATAATGCAATCACTATTGATTGACTAATACATGTATTATTTGAACGTGAACTGGCTTTACAAAATAATGACGTTACCACGTTTGAATGTTTCAGCAAAAATTGGTTAATTTTCAATTATGGTTTACTAGGTCATGGGAAGTTGACCGGGAGAATATTCAATTCAATGTAAAATAGATATCATCAACAACATTTATTTTATGAAATTCAGTGAAAAATTTTAAAAATACTAAATACTTGCACGTAATACCTTGGGACCTATTACCACAGTTTAAATATTACATAAAACGCATGTAAGTAATTGATGAAAACCAGAAAATATTTAAATCCGCCTCTGTGGTACCAGTAGAAGCGAGGATACAAGCGGCGGAGGGGGGAGGGCGGTGATTAGCGACGTCGAATATAGCCGGGAAGGCCGAGGGCAACGAACTCCGCTTGACCTAGATCGGCGAGCCGCGCCGCGCGCCCCGCGCCGCCCGCGCGCTCGCCTACCACACTCAGGAAAGTGAAAAGGACATGCATTCTTTTACCCTGTACGTTATCCTAATAATATTTAATAATACATAACACAATAAATAGTAGTTAAAAATAAATAATGGGAACGACGATCTTAACAGAAACGTTATTTTGAATCACTGCTGTTATAGTAATACAATTTTCGATTCGCAAAATATCTGGAGGCAGCACAAACTTGAGGGTCATCCAACATTCACATCACTGTAACATGAGCACATGTGGAGGGTGACACTTGACAGGTGTCATGATCAGCTGATGGGCGCTCACCTGCGAGAACCCTGCCGAGCAGCACGTCGGAATCAGTGGGGGGCGCGGGGGGCGGCGGCTCCGCGGCGCTGGGCTCCAGGAGTCGGCGCTGGCACTCGGTCACAGTCATGTCGGGCAGCGGGAGCGGCGGGAGACGCATGAGCCGCGCGGATGGGGCGCGTGCGGCCGGCGGCGGCGTCAGCGCGAATGGCGCGCGGCGCTCGCTCGCTACGCCGCCCGTGGGGCGCTCGTAGCCGCCGCTACGCGCCGCCCGCCCCTAGCAACCCTCACTACGCCGGTAGCCTCTACCAGGCTACTCCTGCCTGCATGCTTCCGAGGTTGTTTGTACCACCACTACACTCGATATTGATATCTGTGTTATTATGAATGACTTTCATGTCTATGTCTCGTTAAATCTTTATCAATACTTATTGAAATGACTACATCAACTGGTTACGTACGTTTACCCATAAATAACGAAACGATATTAAACTTCAATGCCAAACAACACTCGGCAAAGTACTTGTTGATAAGCTATTATTAGTCTCTGTGTAAGTTACCGGGAAAACAACTACTAAAATACCTATAATTTCTTACAAACACATGTCAATCAACTTCTTTAGTTACCTAATCCTTTTGCTATAGGAATAAACTAATTCTACCAGAATCGATTAGAATACTTCAATGTGGACGGTAGAAAAATGCCGAAATCTGAACATGTGCAGATCGGAAACGCTAGCAACCCAGTGAACTGAAAACCTAAATCTAGAATTGGCGAATCATTCGTGAGCAGAGTGGCCAGTTTATAGGCCAAGGCGACCAATTAAACTCTAGGAGTCCGCTCTGACCGTGCATTATTACCCGCTGTAAATATTACGGTTTTACGACTTTCAATAATGAACAGACGCTTTAGATTTACGACTAAAGATACCTTCGATCTTTTATCTTTAGCGAGTTGAGCCGCTTAGCGAGCGTCATCGCGCTCCTGAAATACTTGGGCCGAACTGCAGACGTGACTACGTGAGGGGGGGCGTGTACGACTGAAACTTGATGTTATGAAAAGAACTGACTTATGAACGATCTTAAAATTTCATCTGAAATGTATTTAAAGTATCTAAATTTCATCTAGGATCAGGAAAGTATTTTCTTTAGAACGTATTTTTTCAAGAATGGTTTTGTGATATGGAGGTGGTACACGATTTGGATGTTGGATGATACGATTTCAGATTTCAGAGTCTAAATCGAACTCACCGCACTAACCATTTAGCTTGAGTTCCATGAGCATGATGAACTTAATGGTAGAATAAAAAAAAAATGATTATCCTAAGTATTTTTTCTACTCATCATCTGCCTAGCCTTTTCCCAACTATTTTTGGGGTCGGCTTCCAGTCTAACCGGATGCAGCTGAGAACCAGTGTTTTACATGGAGCGACTGCCTATCTGACCTCCACAACCCAGTTGGTAAGACT
>NWSH02000560.1:6705196-6773927 GCA_002382865.2 Heliothis virescens
TTTTTTTGTTGTTGCAACGAACATGGGCGGCCATTCCACAGCGTGATTTGGATGAACTCATTTTGAGTATGCCAAACCGATGTTCTTGTGTTGTTAGTGTTCGCGGTAGAAACACGGATTATTAATTGTTTAAGTTACCCAATAAAATTTTAAAGAAAACTGTTATTTCAGTCTTTTTTTCAAACTTTTGTGTTAGTGGTTCAAATGTCAAAAATCCCTTTATTAGGAAAATGGCAAATTTCTTTATTAATGCAAAGGTGACTTGGTTTATCGTTACTGTGACAAACGAAAACACTTTATTTGATGAATCCTTAAAGAAAATTTTAATTAATATCAATCAGGAGAAAAGTTATTGCAAAAATATATATTGATCCCTAGACACTTTTGATGTGTGTAGCTACATCCAAGATTTGTCAAAGTCACATTTGGATAGGTGCGATAAGTATAAAAAAACTACCAGATTCATATTTTTTACTTTTCATGCTATAGGGAAAAGTTTCGAAACAATAAATAAGGTCACACACAATGACGACTGGCGGTGGTTTTACAAATTTCGTTATAACTCTTTGGCTTGGTCGCTGGTTTCCTGTCATACCATCGTGCCCTATATACGGTTGATGGCCGGTATTCAATGTAAATGAACTATTTTCTTGTGGGTTTCACTCGTGCATACATTGTTTACGTGTCACAGGAAGTGGCTTTACAACTGAACTACATACGAGTCGCTTTTGTCTCGGCTAACGGGACTGTGCTTATCATTCAGGGTCGCTCGCTTGACTCATTTTATTTACTCATGAAAAATTATAGATGAAGTAGGCCTTCATCTATAATCGCCTGTAATTACGTTTTAATTTGATAATTAATGATTTTGACAGTTGCTAAACGACTTTTGTAGATGATTCTTGCGCCTAATTCCGAGAGTTTGAAGTAAGTAATGGATTTTATTCCTAAAAAGTCAAATATGATAAGTTCAAAAACACGATATAAACAGTACACCAAAACTATGGTCCCATTTGAAGAGATCCTTTAGTTTGGCAAAGTTTTATTTAGAAACTAGATAAAGCGACCCTGAATTCATCTTTTCCAATAGTATCTAAGAAGAATACTTATATTTTCATATAATTTCATACTTATATTATTCTTTACTTGAAAAGAATATCCGTAGCAGCCCTACATGCAAACCGGTGGCCGTCACAAAGTCTGTTTTAAACAAAAAGCTCGTCGCATGCATCCATATTTAACTTTTTGTTTCTTTTTTCGTCCATAAAATATGTTTACGGCGCACTATTTTCGTCTGTACGTACGTTACGTATTCAAACGCCCCTAGGCAATGAATTCGATTGTGTCAGATAAAGCTAACCGTGTCGCACCGACGATCTAGGTTTCGAGCACGTAACTTTGTTGATCTGTATGAATGTTGGCAGAAATGTATGTATGTCAAAACGTAAAGAGGGCGACAGCGCGACCCACTCTTTCTGTTTTTTTCATCATCGTATCCTGAAGTGTGTAATCGTAGAGGGTTTGAATATCGTTACTTTTAGAGCTTTTTGAGAATTCGATGTTTAAAATGTTTTGTTGAGTCACCCTAAACAAACATGAAAGAAAACTTTTCAGTAAACTTTTAGAAATTGACGTAGGAGAGACTGATCAAAATAAATATTTAGTTAATAATAAAACAATCGTTACGATTATCTACAGTTTCATGTTTCTCTAATATGCAGGTTAACCTATTTAAGAGCGAGTGATAGTGAAGGCCAATAATGTGGCTCAGTACAATGGCATGTCCTGTCTTGAAGCGATTCGATTTCTTATCTTTTGTACATGCTCGATCCCATATTGTAACCTTGTATGAAAAATACTGAATAGAAGGTATGTAGGCACACAAGTAAGTACGTATAATTAACCTCATGAACTGAAAGTAGCGCCAGATGTATTGAACAAGTATCAGGGCAGTGGCTGGCCTCGAAACCGTTGACTTGTGAATGTGTGAACCCGTTTTTATATTATTTTGCAGGGAATTCAATATTTACGAAACAACGTATTTGACAACAAATTGTCAAAAGCTTTTCACAATGCCTATATGAGTCTTGGCTAATTACATTTTACATTTTTGTAACTTAAACATTTATTAACATGCACCTATAGCACAGTTATTTTTTAAGATCAAAGATTATTTTTGAAGATAAAACAACTAAACCTAATGAATGAATGCATTCACTTAAATTACCGGTATAACCCCCAATTAAACTGATTCAAAACTTTTAATTAAAGTACATAGTTGAAAAATCTAGATACCAGCGCATTATTTTTGTAAAGTTTTGTTTAATTTAGTCTATTCTTCGTAGGCAAAGATGTAATGTAAGATTCTATTAGTATTTGTCACCTTCGATGTGCAGTGCAATATGTGAACGTTTTTCTTTGCTACGAAAAGTAAGAGGTTCGGCCGGGCCTGGCAGCAGCACGCAGCCTTGATCGCACTGAATTGGCAATATCCTGGAGCTACGAGAAGCCCGATTGGCGAAACCTTGCGACCTGCAAAAGTCGGTCGATGAACTCAGCAAGGCCGGCCCGTTGCCGCTTTCTTTGTTCGTGCTGTCGCAACCCGGGCCCAGCCACAGCCTCGGATCACTTTATTAAGCCTTCACTCATCTAAATTATAAAGATCATAAACATTGTCTACAAACATTCCCGATGGCCTCATTTGTACGTACCTTGGTGTTGTTACGAGCAGTCTATAAAATCCCAAATTGTTTTTATTATTAAGCCAAGGAAAATGTGCCCGCAAGTATTTCGGTGTTTTCTAACAAAAGTAAACAAGAAAAAAAAAGAATTTCTATTTTAAAATCGGTCAATGCAACTGATGTGAAAAATATCATACCCATAATTACTGAGTGGATTTATCGATTCGAATAGTTCTTAGTATCGCTATGAATCAATGATTACAGAACTTGAAACAGGGTTGCAAGAAAAGTCAAATGGTTTAGCCCGAAGTTATAAATATAGCATTGTAAAATATTTGTAAACGCTTACGTAAGCAGCACTTGATATGTACGCAAGTACGTTACATTTACGTAAGATGGAGCCTATTCAATCACAGTTACTACCGTCTGCTGGTTACATAAACCACGCGTATTGCTCACGGCTCTTCGCTTGCGACGATAAACGCTTTCATTGTTTCCACTAAACTACATTATGAAGGTATGAGCTGATGATGTCACTTTGAGGAAAATGAATGACCTGTTTCCCGATGGAACAGAAATATGAATATTCTCTACTTTATTATTATCGAGATAAAGCTCTATGGCATGCACATGTATGACCTACGAATGTGGGGATTATGTATGGCAAAGAGGATTTTCCTTGGTTATTCGTAGTAAGATTGAGGACGATGTATGATTGCGTCTATAATAATACTTGGCAAGAAAACTTATAAAAACAATTCACTTAATAATGATTTTCATGAAAACGTTTTAGCAAGTTTAGATATAATTAGATTGCACAAAGTAGCTGCAAAGCCATGCCACGCTGGTTGTAGGTAAGGTATGTCGTGTGATCGGGCACAAATAAAGGCCATGCATTTACATTTGCTGCCTGAGCGTTATTTCGCAGTTATCGTAATAGGTTCCATGGCCAAGTTGCAAAAAGCAGCGCGTGCGCAGGTAAGTCGTCGACGCGCCTTCAGCATTGGAGGAGCGGGAGGGCGCGGGGACGAGGAGGGCCACTTTCACCCGGCGAGGCTGCGCGGGCGTCGACCCCCGTTGCCCTACTCCGCTGACCCACTATGAACTAACCGAAACACTATTCACTTTCATTTTGCCGAGACTATCATTAGGCTCGAGGATGCGTCTTACGCTGCTTCGTCACTGTTGCAGCATTATTGCGAGAATTTATGCTCGTTTTTTTGCTCTCACTAATGTAGCGATGGCGTGGCGTGGTGGGAGCGATGCGCCTGCGTTGCGGAGATAGTCGACGAGAGTAGAGAGCTGTCGGTGACGGCGGCGGCTTGCGTAACACTTGTTATTGGCGAGAGTGAAAGTGGTGAGCCGCTGTCTCCATACTAATGAGCGCGAAACGGGTGCGTTGGACTCACTCCGGAATATGCAGCACTGGGTTAAAGTGTCACACGACGACTTTCCGACCACTTACATAAGTTATAACTTTTGCTTTTGAGTAGAGAAATTACAAACAATACGCACGGACAGTGTCGTTGTTTGTTTTCAAACAGTTGAGATTACGTGAGCAGACTAGCAGCCTGTTTGCGACTCATTACCTAATTTAAACTACTTACTGTCATCTATAACAATGCGATTTGGAACATTAAACGTGCCTGAAGTCGTCATTTGACTGGTACGTTACTATGCTGATCTGCATGCGTGCGTCTCGTACAACCTGTTATAAACCTGGGTAAATCCTGATATAAAATCTCTATTCAGATTTATAGCCTTATAATTCATACTTGCAAATGAGTTACACGTAGTTATTATAATCACAAGTATTTGGACCAATAAGGGCCAAGTTCACCGACAGCTGAAATGTCAGTTTTCTTAAAACACCTGTTTACTCTGAATTGTCACATTCATGTTTCAAAGTAAACTGCTCTTTTAAAAAAACGGACGTTCATGTTATCGTTGAACTTCAGCCTTAATCTTTTAGATTATTATCAAACGTCTTGGATTTAAATTCCGCGCCAATTTGTCGTTCGGTAAATTCCGTGGGCGTTCGGGCGCACTCGGGCTGGCGTCTCTCGTAGCGCTCTGCAGCGACCTCGAGCGACGCAGGGCAACGAACGCTGACTAGGCCGAATGTATTACAAAGTCCGAGTCGGCCGCGGCCGCTCCCTGCCACTCTGCCTTTGAGATCCAGCCTAGGCTCGCCTCTTACCGCACGCCGATACCTACAACCTATGTCTGTTACTCATTACATCAAGGTGAAACAAACAGCCAGTACCTTGTGCTTTAATAGCTAGCTTTCAGTAGCCTAATGCCTACTACCTATTGCATTGTTGGCACCAATCAATTCTATTAATTAGGTTTTCTAGAAATTCGTATTGATCTTGAACTGTAGAATCTTTTATCAACAACAGATAAAAAAGAGAATGTTACTTCTTGTTGAGATAACCATGAAAGTCTATAAAAAATACGATTAACTTAGTTACAGAATCGACAAGGTTCCACAGTTCTAGAATCTTCTCAACAAGTTTTTCAGTGGTGAGCTCATTTAATTCAGCGTTAAGATAAAAGAGCCAACGTAATACAAAAATAGTCTTTGTTGTCTCTCAATACTGAAAATATAATGTTTGGGCTGACTTCATAATTAATGTGACGGGAACTGTTACTCTATATCAACAGCATAATGCACATGCAGGCAGTTAAAAATGAAACAAGAATCATAACAAAACCAGATCGGTCCGTCCCTTCACGGACAATTTGTCGCCGTTCATGGAAATGTTGTTGTTTTGTAAAGGGTGGGTGTAACGCAGTAGTAAAACAGGTCACAACATAAATTATAATGCTGCCAGTTCACTGACTTCAATGTTTTTACTTTCAACATGGATAAGACATTATTATACATTACATACCCAATCAGAAACGAACACAGACCGTCACTCGTGAACACGGGTCAGAGCCAATCCCTTATTGTGAACATTTTATGATCAACATGTTTCCGGTACGTAATACGCTGTAATTAAACGCTACGTGCGTAAATATTTAGATTCCAGTTCGGAAACACGATTGGTGTGGCATTGGATTGTGATTGTATTTGTGCTAGCTGGCACACACATTTACATTTTACAAAGATATACGTTTCCATAGAACGTCGTTGTAATGACGGCTATTGCCTATAAATCTTTATGAATACATAACGTAGTATTTTTTCCATAAGTTGATAATACAGTATTAGATAGCAGCATGTATATTGGGCCCAGCAGCAAAGTGCAGCAATAATCCACGGGCTGTTAAATTTGCCAGTGTTAGAATTTGCGCGCGCCGCACGTTCGCAAGATAAGTCAGTCAGGGTCGGCGCGGTGCCGACGGCCGGCCATGCACCCGCGGCTTGCGACACCGCCCCGCGCCCCGCGCCCCTCGCCCGCCAGCTCGCCCGAGCTCAGCCAACATAAACCATGGGGAAAACAACAACACCCACGCCACTCTGCTGACGTATCCTTACAAATTTATTATGAATGCATATTGCAGTGCGCCAGTTCCAAAATGTTGCAATTTGTTGCGAGCGCCCTGACTCTACGTGTACAAACTTTAAGCTAATTGCTTACTTTTTGAATCCCTATTTTCGACTTACGTGATTTGTTGCAATGCAAACAATGTTTACAATCGAGTTGGACGTAAAGAGTTTGAAAACAAACGATCAACGAACGTTAACCGCTGAAAAAAGGAGAAACTACTCCGGTTACTACAGCTGCTTACACGGAATTTATGTTGTTTACGTATTCCCTTACAACGGTTAAGCACTTTACAGTTCATGCACCTGCGGTCGCTTTCATAAGTTTTTCATATAATTTATTTACCAATAATAAAACTCAACTACCTAGATTTTTTTGGAATATGAAGCTAGCCATTTCAAAATAAATGAATAATGTTGGTAGCTGGGCAACATATCTAGGTAAATATCTTAAAGCTTCATTGATTACAAATTTATGAAAGCTCGAGAAAGTGGTTATTAGAAATAGTGTGATTGCGTAAGAGCTACAAACGCGACAAGATAGCCGATTCCTAGCAATTAATATAAGTGCGAATCAGAAGAGAAATGAATAGGTAACATTTGGAGCGGGTTATGATTAGAGGGTGGCAGCAGAGTGGCGCGGCTGTGGAGTGGCGGTGGTGTGGCGCGCAGGGAGCGACCTATTTGCGGGTCGTCGGCCGGACTATATTTAGCGGCGGCTCCCGTCCCGCGCGACGCATCCTGCACTTATTTTCCATTGCATTCATTATTGCAATAAATTCATATTCGGCTCACGTTTTCAGATAATCCCCTTCACATTCTTATGTTTACTTTCAAACGTGGTCGTGTCAATTTATCTTGTAAACATTAGTTTTACGCTGTTTATTAACTGTAATAGATAATACTTTTACAAGGCTAGTAAATATAAACAATGGCTGTCTAACGTTTATCAGTATGTTGCAAACAAAAACTGAATAAAATTATATTCATATTTTTAACACTCAGTAGGTACCTACAGTAACGACAGTTTCATACAAAAGATTTTATTCCATTTGATTTGATTAGATCAATGAATTGTGTGATTAGCATAAATGACTGTGTACAACAAGTTACCTACCTTCGAAGATAACCCTTAACTTATCTAGAGCTTTTCTGGAACGTTCGCGCGGGAGAATAACCTCTCACTTACCTGTAACAAAAGAAAAGTTATCTATTAGTAGAGTAGATGTAGACAAGAAAGGCAGCAGTGAGTCGCGCCACTACACACCACACCACACAATTTGGGTCACGTTCTGAATTTATGAAACTAATAAAACACGAGCTTCTCGTATATGTTCTAAATACGTAAATACTTGTCTCTTATGAGCCGTTTTCTAATCTAAGGAAATTTAATTGTTATTCCATTTTCCTCAATCAATTTCCTCCCTTCGCGAATCAGACCACTCTACAGGTTAACTAAACACTAGTTACTTATATTTGAATTCCCGGAATAACCTGAACCTATTATTATCGTACAGTAAAACACTTCGAGCTAGCTCGCTGCTGTTGAAGTCAGCGTATTTGCCTAATTGATCAAATACATGTAGTTCAATATTCACGTTAAGCCATTTTACTTCTTATGATAATGATTTTTAGGTTGAAATTCGTATAAAGTATAATGGCGCTCGAGTCATTACGTTGTCATCGTCCTAATTTTGCAGTGTCCTCGTTTTTGAGGTCAGTCTCTATCGGGGCAACGAACTCGTGCCCTTATCGCGGAGGGAGGAGCGGGGCGCGCGGGGCAAACGGCTTCACGATTCTCGTTGTACACTTAAATGATTCTATTCTACGACAGATGGCGCTACAAAAATTACCAAACGATTTTTAATAGGTAGCGTACGAACTATTTTATTTTTTTAAAAGCGCTGTATTTTAAAATATTAAACAGAAAATNCCAACATAAACCATGGGGAAAACAACAACACCCACGCCACTCTGCTGACGTATCCTTACAAATTTATTATGAATGCATATTGCAGTGCGCCAGTTCCAAAATGTTGCAATTTGTTGCGAGCGCCCTGACTCTACGTGTACAAACTTTAAGCTAATTGCTTACTTTTTGAATCCCTATTTTCGACTTACGTGATTTGTTGCAATGCAAACAATGTTTACAATCGAGTTGGACGTAAAGAGTTTGAAAACAAACGATCAACGAACGTTAACCGCTGAAAAAAGGAGAAACTACTCCGGTTACTACAGCTGCTTACACGGAATTTATGTTGTTTACGTATTCCCTTACAACGGTTAAGCACTTTACAGTTCATGCACCTGCGGTCGCTTTCATAAGTTTTTCATATAATTTATTTACCAATAATAAAACTCAACTACCTAGATTTTTTTGGAATATGAAGCTAGCCATTTCAAAATAAATGAATAATGTTGGTAGCTGGGCAACATATCTAGGTAAATATCTTAAAGCTTCATTGATTACAAATTTATGAAAGCTCGAGAAAGTGGTTATTAGAAATAGTGTGATTGCGTAAGAGCTACAAACGCGACAAGATAGCCGATTCCTAGCAATTAATATAAGTGCGAATCAGAAGAGAAATGAATAGGTAACATTTGGAGCGGGTTATGATTAGAGGGTGGCAGCAGAGTGGCGCGGCTGTGGAGTGGCGGTGGTGTGGCGCGCAGGGAGCGACCTATTTGCGGGTCGTCGGCCGGACTATATTTAGCGGCGGCTCCCGTCCCGCGCGACGCATCCTGCACTTATTTTCCATTGCATTCATTATTGCAATAAATTCATATTCGGCTCACGTTTTCAGATAATCCCCTTCACATTCTTATGTTTACTTTCAAACGTGGTCGTGTCAATTTATCTTGTAAACATTAGTTTTACGCTGTTTATTAACTGTAATAGATAATACTTTTACAAGGCTAGTAAATATAAACAATGGCTGTCTAACGTTTATCAGTATGTTGCAAACAAAAACTGAATAAAATTATATTCATATTTTTAACACTCAGTAGGTACCTACAGTAACGACAGTTTCATACAAAAGATTTTATTCCATTTGATTTGATTAGATCAATGAATTGTGTGATTAGCATAAATGACTGTGTACAACAAGTTACCTACCTTCGAAGATAACCCTTAACTTATCTAGAGCTTTTCTGGAACGTTCGCGCGGGAGAATAACCTCTCACTTACCTGTAACAAAAGAAAAGTTATCTATTAGTAGAGTAGATGTAGACAAGAAAGGCAGCAGTGAGTCGCGCCACTACACACCACACCACACAATTTGGGTCACGTTCTGAATTTATGAAACTAATAAAACACGAGCTTCTCGTATATGTTCTAAATACGTAAATACTTGTCTCTTATGAGCCGTTTTCTAATCTAAGGAAATTTAATTGTTATTCCATTTTCCTCAATCAATTTCCTCCCTTCGCGAATCAGACCACTCTACAGGTTAACTAAACACTAGTTACTTATATTTGAATTCCCGGAATAACCTGAACCTATTATTATCGTACAGTAAAACACTTCGAGCTAGCTCGCTGCTGTTGAAGTCAGCGTATTTGCCTAATTGATCAAATACATGTAGTTCAATATTCACGTTAAGCCATTTTACTTCTTATGATAATGATTTTTAGGTTGAAATTCGTATAAAGTATAATGGCGCTCGAGTCATTACGTTGTCATCGTCCTAATTTTGCAGTGTCCTCGTTTTTGAGGTCAGTCTCTATCGGGGCAACGAACTCGTGCCCTTATCGCGGAGGGAGGAGCGGGGCGCGCGGGGCAAACGGCTTCACGATTCTCGTTGTACACTTAAATGATTCTATTCTACGACAGATGGCGCTACAAAAATTACCAAACGATTTTTAATAGGTAGCGTACGAACTATTTTATTTTTTTAAAAGCGCTGTATTTTAAAATATTAAACAGAAAATCTTTGTAATATTTTTATTTGTTTTGCTTTTTAACTGTAATAATTATGAATCAAATAATACATTAGATCAATCACAAATTAGAACGTAACAAACTAGTCAGCTACGTAACGTAGATTAGGTGGGTGCATCCCTATCGGGCGATAGTACTCGGCACGTCAGCCGGCGCATACGGCCCGTAGTAGATCGTAGCGAGTGGCTACGCACACAGCGGCGCGGGCGGCTACGTAGTCTACGTACTCGTAGGTACGGGCGCGGGTCGTTGGCCGGCAACCGGGGCAGCCTTGCTCTGTCCTCCGCGCCCTATTTCTGTCGCCACGGTGCGCTCCCCTCCCGTGCTCTACTCCTTACCCCTCGCCTCCCTACACAGATCCCCAATGCTGAAAATTACTCCAATTTATTTACATTTTATTAAACGTTTAAACTTATGAAAAAATGCTTCAATCACGGAATACAGCTTTTAGTCATTTCTTTGCTCCTTTTGAAATTATGTATATGCAAGGTCTTAAATAAACATTTGTGCAAGATTATGTGTAGTAATAAATAAATAAATACTGTTATTTTTGTAGCAATTTTCGTGTACAATGTAGTTAATTTTGCTAATTGACAATTCTTGATTTCGAATGATGACCCATTCTTAAAGCATACATGAGAACATGCGAGTAAACCATACAGCAAATGACTGTACAGAGTTACCGCTTATCTACCCGTGTTAAATAATTGTTTCATTGTTTTTGAATAATTGCTAGGAGTTAGTGACTACGACGCGCGACACATTAACTTGTCATTTATCTCGATAAGTGTTATGAAAACGTACCCTCAATGTTCTTACGTGTGGCAACGTCTTCGTAACAAACTTTATTATTAAAGGCATTGTATAACACGTTCGATTGTAATCAAGTGTCGTCAGTGCATGACACTTATGTATGTATACATAACTACACTCACACTCACACACAGCTATGTGAGCTATGTATGTGTGTGACGTGGCGAGGCGAGCGGCGTGTGACGTGGGTTGCGTCAACTTTTACTCGCACTTTCTCGGGCTGCGCTTGCGCAACTCTTCTGTAGCGCAATACTGGTTCACTCGCCTCGCCGCGGTGACAGCATTTCTCTTCCACTACTACTCACCGACGTCTAATCATCGCTACTAGATATTTACTAGAGTTGTTCATCTTTTCATCATGATTATAGTAACCACAAACATTATGTTTTCATCACTGAAGAATTTATGTGACGATATGACCTCAAACTCATAGGCAATTAAAACGGTACCAATACAAACCAAGAAAGGAGTCCAATTAGCTAATACATACGATGTGCTGCACAATAAGTTGTAAAAAGTTTCTTTTTTTACATTTATCATAGTGAAACAAGCAATAGAAACAATTCAATGAAAAGTTAGTGGTAGGTAACGGGACGACGGGGGGAGGGACGCGGCCGCGAGTGGTGGGGGGAGCACGCGGTACGTGCCCCAGTTTCGCGCGGGTGCATGAACTCTAACGAGGTAAGGCCACCGACCGAGGCGAGCGTTAATGTAAATACTACCTTTCGGTTATCGCATTACGTTACGTTTTAGCTTAAACCGCATATTGCTTGATATATCGTAACGAAGCACCTATCTAGTGATACCACATGGAGGAGTCGAGCGTGTGATGCTACATCCAGCTGCGACGCGACCTTCGCAATTATCGCCCTCGCGAGATACAACACGCTCCTGCACTGTAATGCCTCTACACATCCATGTTATGTGGACCACATCAACAATACACTGACAACAAGCTTCTAGAACACTCGAATAATCTGTGAAATGATTTCTGTTTTGAAAAGCTGAATGTTCGAGATACTCTAAACCTACGACGAGTATAAAAGACCGCTAGTCTTGTATGGGGTTAAGATAAATCCTTTAAATTCGTCTTTCTATAGAGATAGATATAATTATTTCTGTACTGCAGCAATATGTATTTGAATAGCATTGACCGAATTTGCACAGCGCCGCCAATACATACCCACTGGTATTTAAAGCCTTCGTTAGTCCAATCACTATTGTTATTGAACTGTAATTGCAGTAATCCCTTATTAAATACTTATCATTACTATAATCATTAATAGGCTCGATATTTAACATTTGGCAGCCTTTTCGATTACTTAATAATATATAAAAGTATATTTTTATGTCGGGGATTTTTACATCTAAATGATGGGGGAATGACGTAAGAGATATGAAGTAAGCGCGTCAATGTCATTTTATCTTGTCGCGAGTTACCATATGTGTTTATTGCAGATGCCTTAATACGTAAAAATGTTTAATTTGCATATTATATAAATTCGAAGCAGTTTGGTGAATCGGCATAGTTGGGCGGCGTAGACAAAGCTTCGCATACATATAGGTCATCGGGAGCTGCACACGACGGTATTTGCGCATCACAAACGCTCGCTATCTTAAAATAGATCTCAACAAATATTCCTACCGCTGTTATATTTTAATACTGTGACGTTTTTCGTGAATCAACAAATTGACTATATTTGCAATCTGAAATATACTCGTCATTGTTATGAAGTTTTTTTAAATACTTGATTAAATATAACTTTGTATGAATATAAATCACCAGCCGCATCATAAATTGTCAGGAAAATTTTCCTATTATAACCCATTTTACAACAACGAAATATTCGTCCGAAATATTTTCAGTCAGTTCGAAATCACGTTAAGCTCTTCCGACATCGTAACAAGCTCACTTTTATAGGTCACAATATTATTACGGTGCTGTAAAACAAGTCTATTTATACAGGACTGTGTGATTATGTGCGACAAAGGCAATCGAGTGACAGGCTCATGAATAATACAATTGTATTGGTATATAGGTCAAGCCGTCGTCGGATACGTAAACAGCTGTAGTCACAGCTTGGGGGGACGGCGGAGTAATCTTAGCTTAAGTTCTTGCTTTAAAAACTAGGACAGGCCACCAATGGAGACGCAACCGTGACGGCCGTGGGTGGATAAACTATTATGAAGAAAGACCTTTGTGTGAAGGCGCCATCGCGAGGAATAGCACACGATTTCTTATCGAAAAGAATTGTTATTCTAACGACATAAATATCCAGCGCAACAGGTGGGAAAATATTGTTTTCATAAACAACAACACAATCTAAGCGCAACAGTGAATATAAAAGTTCGCTCAGTAACTGATATCAGCGAGCGGTCGTGTACGGGTGCACTAACATTCTTCTCTAATAAACAATGTGCATATATTGTAAAGGATAATTCATCATCAATACATTGCATGAGTGGAAGAGTAAACAACCTGTATTTGGAACAATAAACTACATCAAGAACAACCGATAATTCTGACCAATAGTTAAGCAATTATCTCATTATGTTTTGAACAGTATTTATCTTGAAATTAGCGTAATGATGCACGCATTTGCATTGACTACAAATATAAAACTGTTACTTTAGTACTTTAGTTCGGCGTTACTTTCGATATGGTTTGAAGGATAAACAGTACCTACGTAAGCCCACATAGATAAAGGATATAAGCTGACAAGCGATCCAACTATGTAGAAATATAGCAAACATGGTTATCATTAATGAAACATCAAGTTATAACGAACTGAAGCTCTTCGTTACAAACAAGAAGTCAAGTCTTACAATCAATATTTGTGCTAGCTTATTAATGAGACATCTATACGTCTAATATGATGTTATACATGTGAGGCATAATGCTGAAGTACCTAGGCTACAGTGTATTCCCACAGTTAACATAGAACAGTAGAACAAAAGACTTGAACGAAAAATGTTTATTAAATATTTAACATTATAATTACATCATGCCAGCTACAATAGAAATCACCTTCAAGAGTTGCTAATCACGTGTAACGCTATATTTATTTTATATATAAATTGTATGCTTATGTACTGTCAGCTGTGAAGTTACCTCTCATAAAATAAATACATAATACTATGTGTTTTACAACTCCGAGAAAAATTATGAAGGTGGAAAAAATCAAGTTTGTTATTGAAAACCCTGACTTCTGACTTGTATTAAACCCATTTATTAGTGAAAATTCAATTTTTAATCATAACATGAGTATAAAATAATAGTGAGCAAGATACATTGGCATACTGTTATTGTTTATCTGTGGTATAGTTAGACCGTGTCACTGGAGGTTAGATGGTCACCTCGCCCCCCCGCGCGCCGCCCCCGCGCCTGCGTCGCCTTGCAGGAGCAACAAACTCTGCAAGGTTGCGCTGCGACCGACTCCGCTATCGCTGGCTACAGTTACGATATCGCCCGCCCTTCTCCGACAAACTACTTTATTTTATTACATTGCTGTCATATCGATATTATGTTTGAAGGTCTTAAGGATTATTACACCTTTGTTTGTACAACCTTTAATGTAGGTATCTCACAATATACGTTGTAGATATGCGAAAAACGGCGAAGGCTTTACACGTACAATTTTGCTTAGAGCTACTTTACTTTTGAATCTGAAGACACTTTTTCCTCTTTGTTTGTACAGTATGAAATTTTATGTATTTAACAATTATATATACACAATTATATATCTTATTATTGGAAATCGCAATTATAAACAACATCAAAGACAACACAAAAAATCAAAACACGTTAAAATTAATAGAGGTTTCCAGTCTAATTGAAAAGTTTTATCAAATTATTAAAAACAAAATAATATCGGTAACGTTTTTTTGACAAATCAAAGCGACTAATTTTGGATTTGTTCTGGATCAGTCCATGGCTCAACGTTCACGCGAAAAGTACACGTAGCGCCATCTATGGACGAGTAGCAAAACTATTTGTGTCGTAACCTCGTAGCAAAGGACTACGAAAATATTCTCACTTCAACGTAGTTTTACCAGCAAAATTATTGTGTAAAGATATTAAAAACATGTCTTGAATGTATGAGATGTATGGTATTTGAGATCAGTATATGAGACTTCATTCTGGTTTATTCCTAAAACCTTTCATATTAAGAAAATTTTCTTTTACTTTCCCGAGTTATTTGCGTATAACAATCTACATCGAAACGCTCGTGCAAGAAGCAATGAGGAACGATAGGTATCATTATATATTCTATTAAAAACCCATTAAGAAAAAGAGATCGCATGATCATACGGGGTTATTGAGGTACATAGCTACCTTTTATGTGACTGCATAGTTTGTGCCTGCAACTTAGATTGTGTGACCTTACGACAGTCTCTGTTGGCTCCGTACTGAGAACTTTAGAACTGAAGGTTCTGGAATACTTATTAGTAACTACTAATAAGTATAAGTTTATAAGTGAGCCTTTTGTTGATGAAGTTTATATTCGAACATAAGATACAGTAATAAATAATAGTCGAATTTAATGATCTTTAGAGATAATATAAAACAAAGGATTGCAATTTCCAATTTTACAATTTCATATAAAGAATAAAGAATTGATTCAAACATCCAACGCCTGTTTACCTTTTTGGCCAAACCAAAACTAAGCTAAAATAAAGAGAGTTCTTTATAAAAAAGAAAGCATCTTATCTTTGCTTAGAAACATTACACAACTTGAGTTTACTGACCTCTAGAATGGGTGCCCACATGTATTATGCTTATCCGTTAATCGGTCACAGACTCACAGACTTACTCCACGGGATAAGTGGGATGCTGATAGTTTTTATGTTAATCCCAGATAAGCGTGGAAACCAGGGCAATATTTCTAGTGACGTTATTGTATTTAAACTAAATATAACAATTAAGGTCATGGCACTTTGTACCGGCACCGCTCCAACCCGGCAAATAACGTGTCATTGAAATTTGGACATTAAATCGTATGACGTATGACATATTTCATTATGTCAACAAAAAAAGCCAACGGCGCGTTGTCAGCGCGCGGGTCAAGCGCGTCGACCGCGTGCTTACAGCGCGCCGACTGCGTGCTTACAGCGCGCTGACTGCATGGTTACAGCTCGCCGACTGCGCGCCGCAATCAATGTCAATAATCAATTGCAAATGTCATATAACGTGTGACAAGAAGCTTCCACCTCGCTGCCGGCGCGCCGACCGCGCGCTTGCACCTCGCGGGCGACGCGTCGTAAGCGCGCTGGCGGCTAGCGGTAGCCAAAATTCGAAACAACGCCGTGCCGGAGCTGTGTCGTGGCCGGGCCGGTACAGTGTGCCATGACCTTTAATGTGTCCATACGGAGTACTATGAAAGCATGCGTGAAAATAAATCAATATTTGCACCAAAATTGCGAGCAAAACAACAGAATTCGGCCCGTTCCATATTTAAATTTAAACCGAAAGACTTAAAAATAAAAAGGTTGTATATGATTATACAAAAATACCCATAGCGTTGGATATGAGTCAGAACGTCATTCTGTTGTAAGGGGAGCGACGACCGCCAGTGTGACGCATTTGTACGTGCCGTTCGAACACGCAACACATCGCAGCGCTGACGTAGGCCGCCGTTTTATTTGTTTATAGGTACCGATCCGGATTTATAACCTACATAATTTAATAACGATTGCTTTAGAGTGCGTCGCCCGATAACTCAGAGACTTGCAGTGCAGTATTGATGTTACTTGTTGAGCGTTAAGTATATTCGTCATATGATCATTGTTTAAATATTGCAGAAGGCAGCATGTTACAATTTGTGTCTTGTATGCCGATAAATAAATAAACTATTTTTGAAAACAAACATAACACAAAAATGTGCTTATGTACATACTTAGTCTGTATCTGTAAACTCTCCCTTAGTGTCATATTGGATTTTGGAAAAAAATAAACATATTTTAGTATAAGTTTATAAAAACCGGTAATTTATGTGTAAAAGTTACAGAATGTAATTGGGTATAAAATGCGAGAGTTTCACTCTCCTATTTTGTACTTCTATTTAACACCAGTATCGAATCAATAGCATATTTTCCAATGCATGTTTTTTAGGCTCTATTTGTATCTTTATTATTATATTTATTCATAAAAGAAAACAATATCATTTCAATGGACGCTCTAAGTAGCGCCATCTTTGAAGATTCACTTGAAACTTTAAGTTGCATGCAGCCTTCAAGTGGCGCCATCTAGTGGAATTTTCCGAAACAACGTAGGCTGTATAAGGTTTACGTTTGAAAGAAGGCCTTGGAAACGCTACTAGATACCGCTTTTCACAAAAAAGCAAACTTCGCCGAATAGGGATTTTCTTTTGTACATTTTTCTGAAGCGCGCTTTTCTAAACAACTAGAAAAGTTACATAATTATTAAATTACATTTCCTGGGAAACAAATGACTGTTAGGTTATATATAAATGAAAATACTAACGAATTATTTAGACTTTTATCAAACCGTGTTCGGATAAGTTCTAGATGGTTATTTTTCTTTGAAAGAGTAATGAACCAATAATGTAATAATTTCAAGTCTAAGGTTAAAAAATCTTTTAGATTATCTTTCGTTTCTGTGCACTAAGCATTTCAATATTCGAGTAGATACCTACACATAATCAACAAACTACGTGAAACTACAAACAATAGTTTCTATAGGTAATAGTCAAACTTCAAAATAATTATGTTGACAGTATGTTAATTAATTAGGTAAACTAAAGATCCTATGTATAGAAACTAGTGTCAAAAGTTTTCCACCTGTACAATGTAACAAAATTGAGTTTATTAGTGTGTGTATCATAAATAATATGTTACAGTACAAAGCGGGCAAAGAGGGCTCCAGGTGATGACACAATCTAAACAGTTTCCGTCACGAGAGGACGCGCTAAATGGTCTGATTCAGCAGATTTCAGCTGTGTTGATAATTTGCACATATTGTGTGTTGAGTTCTAACTTAAATAACTACGTAATGTAACCTCCAGCCGACTTTCGGACTATCGTCCGGAACAAATACACGACTGACCTACAAACACTCGCGAACACCGAAGATAATATTAGCCATCCTTTTTTAACACCAGTACTTCCATATGGTGCGGAAGAGATGGAGCATCTTGTTACGATGACGAGCCTCTGTTCTCAATGTCAAGTTCACCGATTATTATTAGTGCTCAATGCCACAAAACACACGCAAGCATTATGGCGGATCGCCGGACGGACGAATACACTGTAGAGGTGATTTTTCTCTAAACTATGCTATAATTACGAACAACGACGTAACTGAACGCAAAAAGTGTTCCACATAGCAAAGCTCTCGTCACGGCTAACGAGCGCCAAATCAAAACTCACGAAAACATTAAAGAAATGGCAATCAGCTGAAGTCGTATTTTGACTTTGACTGCTTAAGAAGCTAAACATGAGGAAGTGTGGAAATCTTACCTATTAATTACAGAATATTTGACATTGTTTTTATGACAATAGTTTATTTAATTTGTTAGGTACGAACAAACTAGAATTTTCCGATTCAGATATTCTACGGAAATATTTGAATCAGTGCGAATGTATAGGTGCTATGTTTGATACTTAGTAACGAGTTGGACTTCTCTAAAATTAAATTATATTTTTACGAAATTATTTCATCGTTGTTCAATAAAGTATCGCAAACATTTATTGCTAGAATCAATACAATTTATTGAAAGAACTATTGACATAGGGCATGGTATGAGTAGCTGCCGTTGAAACATAACATTAGAATATTACGTAGAAGCCACCCATACTGATATGACCTTATGATACCGACAGTTATCGCACATTCATTACAATCCGGAGTACCTACCTAATAACGTGACAGGTGACGTAAACTAATCACAACATTCCGATTTTTTGTTATTGTTAATTTGCGCCGTACTTTTTTTGTCTTGACTGTAGATCACATGTCAACATTTGTTGATAGTTACTAGGAACAAGTGGTCACATGAGTAGATATNAATGTGTCCATACGGAGTACTATGAAAGCATGCGTGAAAATAAATCAATATTTGCACCAAAATTGCGAGCAAAACAACAGAATTCGGCCCGTTCCATATTTAAATTTAAACCGAAAGACTTAAAAATAAAAAGGTTGTATATGATTATACAAAAATACCCATAGCGTTGGATATGAGTCAGAACGTCATTCTGTTGTAAGGGGAGCGACGACCGCCAGTGTGACGCATTTGTACGTGCCGTTCGAACACGCAACACATCGCAGCGCTGACGTAGGCCGCCGTTTTATTTGTTTATAGGTACCGATCCGGATTTATAACCTACATAATTTAATAACGATTGCTTTAGAGTGCGTCGCCCGATAACTCAGAGACTTGCAGTGCAGTATTGATGTTACTTGTTGAGCGTTAAGTATATTCGTCATATGATCATTGTTTAAATATTGCAGAAGGCAGCATGTTACAATTTGTGTCTTGTATGCCGATAAATAAATAAACTATTTTTGAAAACAAACATAACACAAAAATGTGCTTATGTACATACTTAGTCTGTATCTGTAAACTCTCCCTTAGTGTCATATTGGATTTTGGAAAAAAATAAACATATTTTAGTATAAGTTTATAAAAACCGGTAATTTATGTGTAAAAGTTACAGAATGTAATTGGGTATAAAATGCGAGAGTTTCACTCTCCTATTTTGTACTTCTATTTAACACCAGTATCGAATCAATAGCATATTTTCCAATGCATGTTTTTTAGGCTCTATTTGTATCTTTATTATTATATTTATTCATAAAAGAAAACAATATCATTTCAATGGACGCTCTAAGTAGCGCCATCTTTGAAGATTCACTTGAAACTTTAAGTTGCATGCAGCCTTCAAGTGGCGCCATCTAGTGGAATTTTCCGAAACAACGTAGGCTGTATAAGGTTTACGTTTGAAAGAAGGCCTTGGAAACGCTACTAGATACCGCTTTTCACAAAAAAGCAAACTTCGCCGAATAGGGATTTTCTTTTGTACATTTTTCTGAAGCGCGCTTTTCTAAACAACTAGAAAAGTTACATAATTATTAAATTACATTTCCTGGGAAACAAATGACTGTTAGGTTATATATAAATGAAAATACTAACGAATTATTTAGACTTTTATCAAACCGTGTTCGGATAAGTTCTAGATGGTTATTTTTCTTTGAAAGAGTAATGAACCAATAATGTAATAATTTCAAGTCTAAGGTTAAAAAATCTTTTAGATTATCTTTCGTTTCTGTGCACTAAGCATTTCAATATTCGAGTAGATACCTACACATAATCAACAAACTACGTGAAACTACAAACAATAGTTTCTATAGGTAATAGTCAAACTTCAAAATAATTATGTTGACAGTATGTTAATTAATTAGGTAAACTAAAGATCCTATGTATAGAAACTAGTGTCAAAAGTTTTCCACCTGTACAATGTAACAAAATTGAGTTTATTAGTGTGTGTATCATAAATAATATGTTACAGTACAAAGCGGGCAAAGAGGGCTCCAGGTGATGACACAATCTAAACAGTTTCCGTCACGAGAGGACGCGCTAAATGGTCTGATTCAGCAGATTTCAGCTGTGTTGATAATTTGCACATATTGTGTGTTGAGTTCTAACTTAAATAACTACGTAATGTAACCTCCAGCCGACTTTCGGACTATCGTCCGGAACAAATACACGACTGACCTACAAACACTCGCGAACACCGAAGATAATATTAGCCATCCTTTTTTAACACCAGTACTTCCATATGGTGCGGAAGAGATGGAGCATCTTGTTACGATGACGAGCCTCTGTTCTCAATGTCAAGTTCACCGATTATTATTAGTGCTCAATGCCACAAAACACACGCAAGCATTATGGCGGATCGCCGGACGGACGAATACACTGTAGAGGTGATTTTTCTCTAAACTATGCTATAATTACGAACAACGACGTAACTGAACGCAAAAAGTGTTCCACATAGCAAAGCTCTCGTCACGGCTAACGAGCGCCAAATCAAAACTCACGAAAACATTAAAGAAATGGCAATCAGCTGAAGTCGTATTTTGACTTTGACTGCTTAAGAAGCTAAACATGAGGAAGTGTGGAAATCTTACCTATTAATTACAGAATATTTGACATTGTTTTTATGACAATAGTTTATTTAATTTGTTAGGTACGAACAAACTAGAATTTTCCGATTCAGATATTCTACGGAAATATTTGAATCAGTGCGAATGTATAGGTGCTATGTTTGATACTTAGTAACGAGTTGGACTTCTCTAAAATTAAATTATATTTTTACGAAATTATTTCATCGTTGTTCAATAAAGTATCGCAAACATTTATTGCTAGAATCAATACAATTTATTGAAAGAACTATTGACATAGGGCATGGTATGAGTAGCTGCCGTTGAAACATAACATTAGAATATTACGTAGAAGCCACCCATACTGATATGACCTTATGATACCGACAGTTATCGCACATTCATTACAATCCGGAGTACCTACCTAATAACGTGACAGGTGACGTAAACTAATCACAACATTCCGATTTTTTGTTATTGTTAATTTGCGCCGTACTTTTTTTGTCTTGACTGTAGATCACATGTCAACATTTGTTGATAGTTACTAGGAACAAGTGGTCACATGAGTAGATATATTTAAGTAACCAACAGACCAAAAATATTAATAACTGATAGTTAGATACGAGTTTCGATAATATTGTTTAAGTTTGCTATTTTAATAAATACCCAAAATTCTTTCCACCGTAGCGAATTGCCATAAATTGAAATACTCCGCTCACTCGGAAGCATTCGATATTTAATGTATTTATAATGTTGTTACCTATATTTACAATAGTGTTTACCGCCAAATGGCAAGTTTCCAGCGAACTTCCGCCAAAATCTAACTCTACGTAGTATTCACTGAAATGGACTGAAATTTTGAAGCTACAAATAACTTAATTTCGGCTGATCATGCTATTCATATTGTGATATCTACTTAGATTCATTTCCTTTCAAATACTTAGAGAATATTTATATTTAATTTAAACGTTTACTTACGTCTTTTTGGTAAAGACAAATACCGTCATATGAATTGTTTATAATAAATAAGTACCTCACCACGTGAACTCTAGATAGAATGCTTTTACAGTGTACTTTCATATATTATCAGGATATTTTGTCACTCTTCTGGTTACTGTGTAAGCAGTAATAAATTATAATAAAAATTGGGTTGAATAAATGATAAGTGATATCAAAAAAGGACATCGCTAACTTTTCATTTGTTCTTAAAGTCATTCCGGTCACATTGTTTTAGCTTATTTAGAATCGAACAAAATGCATTTTGATTTTATTGATATTGCAATTTACAGCTTATTCTATTAATAGACAAGTTGGTTTGTCTGGTGTATGCTATCCAAATGCATTAGCCACACCCTCTTTACTATAGCGTTAATTTTATCGAGGTGCGCAGTTTGCCGAGGTTGTCCTTTCTTTAGCATCATCGTTTAAAGTTATTACAAGACTTGTTGGGCACTTAAAATAATATAAGTACATTGAATTTTTGTGGATGGGATATGAACTCTATTCTAATATATAGTAGTGTCATCACATGTTAATAAATATAGTATAACTTCTGTAAATCAAAACATAACGAACGTAAAATTAGTCACATTGTGATCGTGACAGTGAACTAACCAGAATTGGGGAAGTAATGGCATCGAATTAATTCCGGAGTGCAGTCGCTTTGGGGGGTGCGTCGCGAGTCGCCGCCACGCATTCCCGTGCAGTATTGATCGGCCGTGACGTGACTCATGCCGCCCTTGCCCGACATTCAACCTACCCACCCCGACCCCCCATTGCACACACACGATTGCTATAAACGTAAATATTTTAATACGTTGTATTTTTAAACTAACCGTAGCTCAGTTGTTTCTTTCGGTTTTTCCTACGATGTTTTCTTTACCATTTATTTAGTTGGTTTAACTAATTTGAAATAGGGACTCTTTCTTTAATTTACCTCTATAAACAAGGTCTGGGCAAAATAATTTACTTTATGGCTAATATTAACCAACCCCAAAGCTTAAATTGAAGGGCGAAGTAACAGTGATTAGGATTAATTATTGTAGCGTGTTGTGAGGAAATGCAATTTCTGTTCTAAAATTAGTTCATGAATATTATCTTGATAATATTTGATACGTCTAGAAGGCACGCACACAGCTCTGCACAAACGCCCTCAGCCCCCTTCTCATACATATCTTCGTGTATCTTGGCTATAAGCAGTCTACCCTCGTGACCAGGGCACCCTACTAACTTTTATTTCGTTATTAGATCGAAGGGATAGTCGTAAGGAGGGCTCAAGTTTTATTCCATTTGTTCCGCATCTACTCGGAAATGGTGTCGTAATAGTTCAGAATAACAAAATAAAATTAAATAAACGTCCACACAATAAGCTCAAATTCTTCTACATTTTACTCTTGTTGTAAATTACGGCTTCTTGTTATATTAAACAAAAGCGAAGAGTATAAATAGAAAGCCATTGAAATTTCTTAAACAAATACACAGGCCCTACAATTTCGACAGTGTCGTCTTACGAATTCGTAGCACGTGTAAAAATGAAAAATGTAAAAACCACATAATGCTTTTCATTTTTATGTACCTACGGAACATCAATTAATGTAAACAATTGAATATTATGGATTTACCTTTGCGTTGATTACTAGTTAATAAGTAAGTATGTAATTAAAATGTAACCAAATGTTGTAACACCTCCAGCTTCCTAAACCGTGCGTCGAGATTATTCCGAGGAAGCTTTCAGCAGAATGGGTGTGCGACGTACACAGACCACGTGGCTTCACTTTTAGATCGGACTACGTTTCAGTCTACAGGTTATAAATAACACATATTTTGTGGTATCTCAGTACTAATGCACTAAGTTTCTCGATCAATGTGTTTGGGACTTTTGAGCGAGCTCAACAAGGTCATAGTGATTAGTTTTAATTAAAAGTTTAATCAAAATCCAAACAATGTTATTATTTTTGTTATTCGAAATGATATGTTTTTTCATGAATTTAATTCGATAAAAATTAGTTAAGTAATTGAAAAGTGGCGTAGTTATGACAGTGCAGTTGGCACACACTTTCCGTTGCGCGAGGGTATGGCCGCCCGGATCGATGCCGCCCCACGTTCACGGTCAACGCCCTCCGCCCGCCCTACGCTTCCGCGTCACCGGCGCCACCGCGCGCCCTTCCCCACCCCCGCGCGCCCCCGACACTCCACGCTAAATATAGGCACCTCGGTCCTACACGACCCTTCAGGCCTCAGTTACGAAACGCAATTAGTTTCACTATTTTGAGAGAGACAGGCATTTCGTCTCCACTTGCAAGACAACTTCCAATCTATAATTAGGTTAGTATGCACACCCGGATTACTCGTTATTATTTCACTGCACATGGAGTCGGTGACTGTGCATGTTGAACACCGATTACTATAAAGTTTTGTTCTTTTATTCTCACTGTTTACTGTGGGCTTTTTGTAAACAAACCCAAGGGACCATTTAAGATCTTATTGTGTTTTATGCTTACTACTTCTAAGGGTTAATCCGTACACATATTTGAAAATTTTAAGGATACCAAAAATATTAAATGTTAAGGGACAAAACAAAGGTTTTCATAAATACAATATATTTTTATGTTTTAACTTTTCAACTCTATGTTTCAAATACCAATATTTTAACGATAAATTGGATATTTTTTTAAGTTATTTTCATTTTTGTATCTCGCAACATAACCCAAAACCGAATCTAATATGTATTTTAATTTCATAAATCCGTAATTTAAGATTTAGATGCCTCTAACAAAAAAAGTTCGAGGTACGAGCGGAAGCACGTTTTGATTAATCTTGAACTTTTAGAAGCATAATATTTTCAAACAAAAAAAATAACGAAAATACGTGTACTTCAACCGTTGCACAACAGCTTACGTATAAAACGTGTACGCACTTAACACTTTTATTACAAGCTCAATCTAAGTTACGCTTATTTAAAGTCATGTAGTTCAATATCACAAAGGCCTGTTACAAGGAAACTGCCTATTGTTGTTAATTCATAGACGCGACAATTTGCGGACCTTCAATGACTTGTTTAGGTTGGAATAGGACGCTCCGGCTCCCGAGAACCGGACCGGGCGCCGTGTTACTCGACCATCGATAAGGCTTTCATGGAACACGCTTGTGTACATATCGAAGGTTAGTAGAAGACACCTAATGCTCTCTTTATTCATGGGCAATATGCTTTGTATTATATTTACACTTAATTTTTATGTAACTGTCAAAATTTTTATTTAAAGTGTTTCCTATGGCACTAATCAATGGCAGTGCTTCCCTTTGTACGTACCTACTTAGTTAACCCCGCTAGCTTTCGGATATGTCTGATGAAACAATATTTTCTATAACACGAAAATGTTTCTAAGTTAAAAACAACCAAGGAAAATGGCAATCTTTACTTTTAAAAGTTTGTTGTTGAACAATAAGATCTTTTTACTACACACAATGTCTGCCCCATATTATCAGAAATCGCAACATTTTGGGACTATGATTATTATTATAGACGTGAAAATTTGAATCTAAATCTACAGACGTAGCAACGGCGTTAAAGTATAAACAGCCGAGGACGAGTCTGGGCGAACTTGGGAACTGGACTAATAGCGTGGAAAGTTCCAGTCCCTTATGTAGTTTAGTTGGAGACGCTGACGCAGTTGAGATGTTTCCACCATTATAGCGACTGCAAGGAGTCTTCTTCTACAAAATGTAATATTAATGGTACAAAATTTTCAGAATATTTTCTCTACATAATGTTTATTTACAAATAAAAAGTTGAAACTTAAATGAAGTAAATCAAAAAATAGGTATTGTCTTATGTTGGAAATTTAAATTAAAACACGCCATATTAAAAAGTAGGAGATGGCAAAGTTTTTAAATATTTTATGCTACGGGTTCAAAGATCGTTCTTGCTTCTAGTTCAAGAAAGACTTCAAGTTTAATAAAAACTTTTAAGTACAAATTGGCTAAATTATAATTAGGTTAAAATGCGACGCAATTTCTGAACAGAACGAATATCGATTGTTGCAAAGCATCCCCTGCAGACAGAAGCTTACTAGTACATTCCGCCACCCCGACACAGTATAACTACGTTATAGACAAATAATACAAAAACTGCGTCTGACGCGACGAGGGTCCTCAGACATGCTCTATACGTATCTATGGATATAGGTACATTGCAGTGAGTGGGTGAGCAGACTGCAGGCAAAGCCAACTGAATCCCGGAAAACTACCGACCCAGTCTAGACATGGGGGCACTTCCCCTCGGCATCGCCCCCGCCGCCCGCGCCCCGCTGCCCCGTCCCGCTACCCTGACGCTTTCACCACCGACTTGCAGACATTATAAAAAGAGGACACACTGAAGCTTTTGAGTGACGCGGTGTGTGACATGCGAACAAAAAACCTCGGGAAATGGAGATGAAAAATTATAAAAGGTGTTTTCACGTAGCATTTGAAATGAACGCTTTATACCTTGGTATTCTTTACTGTCGCTAGTTGTAACAAAAACTTCGTAGTTTCATGCTTCTTAGAAGAATATTACGTGCAACGTAACAACGTTTTTACATCTTCAGTCATTGATGATAATGTTACATTGTTAGTTTTTACGCGTGTGATTACGACTGATAAACTCATGTTCTGTAACGTTTATAATCTCAGTCGTACAGTTGAAAATTCTGACTTGAACATTGTAAATGGACGAATGTATTAACACCTCCTTATTCAAAGATTTCTAAATAATATTGCATCTATTCGCATCCACCATTGCTATCACCTTGAATTAGGTAGACAGTACAATATGCATGATTGACTGTGCTGCAGTGGGTTAGTGAGAGTGAATTACATCCGAGTGGGGGTGGAAGCCGGTGCACAGCGCCGAGGGCCGGCGGGGGTGCTTGCAGACAGGGAGGCACGGTGGTGTGGGGCCAGACGGGAGAAGCGACGCACCTCGTTCCTGCACCAAAGTGTAGTGTAACCGAACATACACAAATATAAGCTTGCATGTACCGACTAACCGAGGGTAATCGACGCTACAATACAGTCTGCAACATTGCAAGCCAACGGAACACGCTTTTACGTCGTTTCAAAGGCTTTTCTCAACGATATTTGATAGAAGAATAACTAGACGTACTCGATGAAAAAAGTTAGGTGTCCGCACGTTTCTTTTATGTCTAGGAACGCAGGTACTTACTTTTGATAATGAGATATAAACGTTAAGAATGTAATCTTTGAAAACATTGATTAACCAATGGGAGTCCTGAATTTGCATCCGGCTTCTTAGTTAACACGTAAGTTAATAAAAATGGCTGTGTAACAAAATATGCTAGAATTTCGTTAACATTCATAATTTTGTTTGAGTACTATGCAATATTATCGTTTAGTATAGAATTTTGTGAGGAAAAGATCGTTTGTGGATAAATCTTTAAAGGAAACTTTATCTATAAATAGCGTAGTAAAAATACTTGTAACATAACATATAAAAAATAAAAATATGCCGTCTCTAGGTAGACGGTAAAATATATTAGAAGAACCAATTTCAACTTGCGATACAGATGTGTGGATTAGTCAGTTGCGCTATTTTTGGCGGACTTGAACTATGGTGCGAATTATAAAAGTTTCAGCACTATGTACCACGAAATTCTTTGCAAGAACTTATCTCTGTTTCTAACAATATATATTGTGATGCTCGAGTTTTTACTTAATTAAATGTCACTGCATACTTATATGCCTCGTTTCCGTTTAAGACTTCTTTCGTATTATGCTCATAAACGTACCAGTGTGTAGGTGCATCTGCTCGTACATAGTTATAGAAATGCCAAAATCTAAAGTTCGTTTGTCTAGGCATCTTTTCTTACATTAACATTTGTGTTCGTTAATTGAATTGGAAGCATTCTTTTCATCATAAATATATCTACAAAAAGAAAATTAGTCGTATTATACACGGATTTAAGTTCTAGATAACATTTTAACGAATATGATGGTGGCATAGGTACCTATTCCTAATTATTCATTCATAAAGGAATTGCTGACCTGGCAAACTTCGTACTCCCTCGTATCGTTTAAACCTTCTCACTTTACAAACATTTTAAAACCAAAATAAGCCCAATCGATCTAGCCATTCTCGACTTTTAATGAGACTAACGAACAGCAATTCATTTTTAGGGATATATAATATAATTGATCTTAAATATTTTTAATATACAACTTCGTTTATCATAATTGGTTTTCTCCATTATAATAAATCCCTATGGGATACCAAACCCTACACAAAACTCGATACTCTAACTCCTGCCCAGGAACAATTACGATTGTTACGTAAATAACAAATGACTGTGCTACATTGTTTATTATCCCCGAACTTTCTCGTATAATACGTGTGGAACACAGATTTGTATCGCAAAGAGGTCTAATATATACGTATCTCTAATACGTGGGTATAATCGAGTTAGATAGCGTGTCCCTGACCGACGGGCCTTGGCCGCGGACGACGACTTGGGGCGCCCGTGTCGCAGCCCTACTACCACATCTCATTTCATTCTCGCATCACGCTGAAAGGCTATCAAAAGCATGTGATACGAATACGAGTCATAGTCATCAGTATTAACTAGGTCCCTTTTTTTAGTAGGACACCCAAATTAAATGAAGTTAAAGTTATCTATATGTAGAGTGTGTTGCACCATTTAATTACGACGATAATTTATTATACCATAACCAGCGGTCAAATCTCAGATTTTACTAATGGGTGATTTTACGGTTGATTAAGGTTTGATTATCGTCATAGTCAAATGGTATAAAGCTGAAGAATTTGTTTGTCTGAACAAGCTAATCTCGGGACCGATTTGACTGAAAAAATATTGTAGCGTTAAATAGCCTATTTATGAAGGAAAACTAAAGGTTTTTTTTATCCGGATGGGCGGAATAGTTTCCCCTGGATGAGGGTGAAATCGCTGGTGGTAGCCAGTAATAATAAAATAACAATTTTAAATGTTTTATAATATGACCATTCAATTAAAGAATCAAATGTACTGAATTCAATAATAGCCCAGATTAGCATCAAGTGAAATGCACATTTTTACTAGTCGTATTGCAAAGGAAGATTTATTCGTATAAAATAAAACCTCACGTGATACAACATCGACTTTGGCACGTAGTAGTGTTAGGATTTTAAGGATCTTTCTCCCGCCATTGATCGTTGCCAGCTACGGAGAAAATTCTACCGCTCCTATGAGTCAGAGAAATGAATTGATCTCATTTTGATATCCGTCTGCAAATTATTCTTTATTTAAAAACCTATTGATATCAAAGCTTTTCAAAGTATCAGTTTAAATGTATTTTTATTCATAGATACATTATATTCAAAGCACTTTGAAACCATAGCTTCAAATATATAATGAAAATAAATTAAATAGAAGCGATTCAAACTTCGGTAATTTGATTGATTCTTTAAACTAAAAAAATCAACAGTGCGTTGTACATATTGCTTAGTATATAGTACATGTATTTCAATTTCCTGCTGAAAGTTAATCTTATACGCATAACATTTTTGCAAATTGCAGCATAATAGAATTTTATAACCCTGAGACTGAAACTTGTTACAATACAGATTATTTGGTGTAGTTTTCCCAGGGCGGGGCGTGCGGTGGGGTCAAGCGCCGGGCGCGCAGGGGCGGGTCGTCGGCCGCGGGGCCGGCGCGGCCCGCGGGTCGCACATCAGTATGCGCAAACGCAACACACTGCAAAAACTGACCGCGCCTGCGCCCGCGCACCACTGAATTGATGCTACATCGCTCCATTATCATCTTTACTGCCAGCTATCTACGTGCGTCAAATATATAAACTGGGTTACAAATGAAAATAAAAGTCACAATGCGACAATTTAAAACCCGATTCATTGCAGCACTCAAAGGAAAATCACAAAATAATATGTTTTTCTTATGAGCCAAGATACTTTATATAGCACGTGACTCTTATAAAGTGACTTGTACACAAACAACTTTTTTACATGATGGGGAAAATAGCGTAAACTTTACATTTTCTTTCGAAAAGATTAACTGATCATTAAGTGAACTTATAAAAGGGACGGTTACGAATGTAAAACTCTGATATGGGTTCATTTCACTTAATTAGCTATGAATGAATGACGTAGTTACTACCACACTTAATGGCCGTTTACATAGAAGTAGAAAATGTGTGTAATTATATGGAGTAGTGTTGCTGCAGGCCAGGAACTCCTGTGCTTAGCTAGGACAGGTTTTCCGGATAAATAATTAGCCACCTGTTCGTAATGCTACGTGTAGCTGGTACTTGGGCAGCGCAGGCAGCGTCGCTTAGCTGCACATTTTCACTCGCACTTTCCACTCGGAGTCGATGCACCCCTAACATACTCAAGTGCTCATTACACCACTCGCTGCATTCCAATATTAACGACACAACTTTATCATTTTCTAAACAACATTTACGAGTACATAGTCAACTAAAGTAAATCTTTTATAATATTTAATAATAGACAATTATCTAATATTGTCTAATACATATTTTCATGGATTAAAAAACGAATTACCGACAGTGTAATTTGGTTGTGAAATTGTAAGTTCACAACGTGGCCTCTTTGAGTTTTTGTATGTCCTGATAAAACAAATATTTTTTACAAAAACTTATAGCAAAACTTTTCTCATGTTCAAATCGAATGATGCGGGGTTATAAAAGTTTAAACCGTAAGGTGTACATGTCTCGGTCAGCGGTGTACATTGACACCGTGAGTTCCTCACACCCTTTGGTCACTGTATCGCAAATCGTCCTGAATTTACGTATGAATTTTAAAATATTTTTTGTCGCATCGAGAATAATGAAACCCTGACTACTTCAAATGTTACATTTATTTTAAATATGTATCAGTGAACCGGCTAAAATGCTTTTAATGACTAATGAAATTCGAGAAAATCGTAATGCTTATTTTAATATGATAAATTCACATGTCAGTTATAATTTTATAAAACAAATGCAGCCAACTGCCTAAAATTCTACCCCTTACGTATCAAATTGTACTGTGATGACTAATCATAGCTAAAGGCTTAGCAATAGGGATTCCCAGTATTGATCAAAACACGTCATTTTCTCCCTACGGGAAAATAAGATGACACATCCCAATTTCCCAAACGAAAATTGTCTTGCCTCAGCTACGCATTCAACATTTATTACCAAATACGATCTAAGAGAAGGAAATTACTCAAACATTGATCTTCGCCCCAGTAACTTAAAGCTCGATTTAACCACCCAAATGGCCTCTGTACATGACCTTTCTTGAATATCGGTCCAGAATGCCTGCCTAAATAGTTCGTGAAAATGAATCAATACTCCACTTATTGAGTAAAGACTGGTAAAGTATTGATTTTCACCTAGAAAACAGTTTTCAGTGTGATCTACGCTCGTAGCACTGGCGTAGCGGTTGGCTACGAGTTCTCTAGAGCATTCATCGGCGTCGTCGCGTTCACTTGCAGGTCACTGGCACTGCTCGGCCACTGCACCCGACTTGCTTAGATACTTCTAACATTGCAGGTTTTTTTCTATTGCTAACATTCCCAACCCGCTGCGTTCAAACCACTTTTATAACGTATATGCCGAGCTAGCTAGCACTAACTAAACCAGGTACTCGGGTGAAGGTTGTTGACTTGCCTTTTATAATCCTTTTGGAAATAATAATATTAAGAAAGTGGTTTGAAATCATTGATCTTTATTACTTCTTTACCCAAAAGTAGCTATACAATTTAATTTGAAACAACGCTAAAGGAACACGTGCTAATGAAATACATTGTAACCGTAATGTGTTTCATTAGCATTTACACCCATGTAGGTAGATATTATTACAACCAATATAATTTATAATAGCCCTAGAATACTTTTGCATCATTATTTTAATTATTCGACATACTTTATTTATCCGAGCACTATTAATGTTTACTGAGCCGACCAGATTTTTTAAAGAAAATCTTTTCAGTTCGTCCTTGTTCTACTCATTTTAATTCTAAATTAATTTATTTGTATCATCAGTAGTATATTATTAATAAAATATATGCCTATATATTATAAAGTATAGAATAGATATAAATAAATTAAAAAATAAATAGGTACGTTAAAGAAAGCATTTAGCAGAAATGCCCGCCCTAGAATTAAAGGACTATGTATATTTGTAGAAGTTTATATTTTAAAGTCATTTCTTTAGTAAAAAGTGCCATACATGATGAATCTAAAAAAAATACGATTAGTTTAAGAATTTATATGAATGGCAAATGCAAACAATAGGAGTGCACGCTGCACCGCACAGATCACATAATGAATCACTTTCGCGGCCGAGTTGCGCCGGCGCAATGGAATCGCACAGAAAGTGCAACGCCCCGATGAACTTCGCGCCACTAAGTGGGCCGCGCAAATACAAAAAAATATTTAGTATTGTTTGTGAATCATTTATTTGTTTTACAAGTTTTATCGTAGGCGTATACCTAGAATCATTTATAAACTTGCCTAATTACGATTAAATTATTTATAATATCATGTTAAGTTAAGCTTTTCAAGAGAAAGCTCGAATCGGCTTAGATTAAAAGTAAATTACCCATTTATGTTCGTGATTTTAATGGAATCATACATAAATAACAAAACTCGAAGTAAAACTATACGCGTCGACTCTAGCTATTCATTGAAGCTCGCTATGGTTTTTTACATGATGGCTTCTCACATTACAGGTAAGTCGTTAGTTAAGGCGGCGCACGGGAGCGCTCACTATCTAACTAAGCAAGCATGCTCTGAAATAGTCGGGACGGGATCTATTTCCCGGGCAGCTGCGTGCGTTCGTTGCCCCTGCGCAGGGCGTTAGAAGTGCAACGATCTCTGCAATTATCGCTGCGCCCGCGCAACTCTAAACTTGAACTGCGAGCAATGCGCCGAGCGTGCACCTCACCTTCACTGCTTAGAAAGCAACGCCTATTACGTCTAACGCTCACTACTGCAGTCTCGCGTAATAACTGACTTGGAAACAAGTAAAAGCGAGAGCAGTATGCATTTCAATATTATACGTTATTCGATAAGGAGTTTTGCTAAGTTTCCATCCTCAGTCGGCATCCGGTCGGTGCAGGTGATGTCCGTACATTGTTGATAATGTTCCGCGATTTGTTCCCACGCTTTCCCATATTCAAACTCGTCCCGATAACAATAATTAAAGTGTCTCAATGACAATAAAGAAAAACATTTGCATAAGAGAGTGTTATGATATGTCAATCAAATTGGGCTGTATACATCTGCAGGCTGGACATTACAATCCAGTGGCTGTTATTCAAAACATTTTGTCTGAATGAAAAACTACTTGTTGTACTGAGGTGACCAGATGTCCTCATAGTAAATTCTATAAGAGTTCATATATAAAACTTAGCTTTAAACCTATGATAGTGAAACGAAAAAATAAAAAACGAATTAAATGCACATTAATCATCAGTTTTAAATGAAGGGGAGAAGAGTGTGTGTTACATTATTCTAGCATAAAAACATAAATTTTAGTAGATTCAATATATATATCTGGTCACAAAAATATGTATACTAAATACATATAAGTGTATTCGGCACGTGTATGTACAGATGTTATTTATAGGTTAAAATAATACATAATTATGAATATTGTAGTACATATATCACTAGCGGGAGAAAAGTGCATTTAGATCTCTTGTAGAGTCTTGTTGCCCTGGTACTCAGTTGCACCGAACTGCATTCTCGGTCGAGCGCCGCGCGCCATTATTACAACTTGTATTAAATATTACTTACCCAATTATGATTTAGTCAGTTTGAAACTATTGCTTGAGTCACATGCGACAAGAGACCAGCTGACATATTATGAGCTAATTAAAACTAACTATTAATAAAATGTACTTACAATTAAATTTTTACATGTAATAACAAAAATACTAAAAATGTCAAGTACGAAAACTCGTCAAACAACAAACGACGATATGAGCCTTTATTCAAACAATATATCAATATTATTTTATAGTTTTCAAATCAACCATCACCCCTCATACATTTGATCCACCCATACATTCGTAGGAAAAGTCACTAACATCATCATGAACTGTTAAGTTTCACTACTATCTACTAGGGCAACTGAACGAGCGAAGAGTTTGCACGTGCCAAGAAAATGGCGCAATGCATTCGCATGCAGTTCGAGAGAGGTAGCCTTGCCCACGAGTGTGAAAAGGATAGATACATCGTGTGCATGTGTGCAGCTGCTACCAATGCGATTGTATCTTGTGTAAAGTAAATTGCATGATATTACGTTTGTATGCGTTTCGATACGTTCACAAATTCGATTGGCTGTGAACTTTGTTGTAGTGCTTGTGATATGTTAGTTCTTCAATGTCATAAGCAGACGAGTTTACATGGAACTAAATACCCACAATCACAAGAATAAGAAATAAAAGTAACGATATCATTGAATGAGCTCTATTTTGTAGTCCACTTTTAAGTATGTACAGTGTAGGAGGCACAGCGCAATACGTATTGTGGTAGGTCATGTGCAAATGCAACGTGCAAGTGGACTGTTCTATAGATCACGCCATATTGAAAACATGTCTATTCACAAAATAGTTGTTTCAAACAAGCAAGCTAATAAAAACAATAAAGAAAAACCCCAATGTAGATTTTCAGCCAATACTATAATGAAACGTTTTTATTCTGGAGGTAAGAAAGAACCAGTTTATTTATGGTTTGGCTTATTGAAGAAATAATAAATCGTATCTATGATTAGTAAAATGATTATTTAAATAGCCTCTATGTAGCTGGTGCACGTATAAAATGCATTCGGATTATGTACTTGTGTAAGTGAGTCGACGCAATTGACGTCGTTGTGACGCCGATAGGGCGACGTGGACAGACGATCGCTCGCGCTTTATGCACTCCTGGTAACGAAGGTTCTCATACTACACAACCCTTTTCTGGTCCTAAAACTATCGCAAAAGGACTTGTTTACTCCATAATATTTTACGAATAATGCTACGTTATTTTAAGGCCTATAACATTTGTATCTCAGTTTTCCTTTCTTATACGCACTACGCAGCTCATTCCATTGTAAAATGTATGAAGAGGCTTTGCCTGAAATAAAATTGCAAACAATTTGCGAATCAAATTACAGATTTAATAAGTATTGATTCAATCGTTTGATATCATTTGATATAATAAGTTATCGTGAGTAATTTAGTAAGTCCTCTCTATACAATTTTAAATCGCTACCGTTTTCAATTTCTATTAGAAATATGTTTTTCTTTATGGTGTGATTTGTGTTTTTACCATGTTCCTCGAAGGTTTTAGAGTGAAATCACATTATTTTGTTATTTTACTGTATATAGTACGTAACACATAAGTCCTGTTAAGATAGATTTTGACTTTATGATCATAATAGTGATTCACTAGCTATGGGCGCCGCGCCGACAGAGTTGGTGTAGTAAAATTGCTGTGTATTCCAATTTCACTGTTCCCAAGACTCAACGTTTTGTTATATGACAACTAAAATCTATTCATAAAATGTTGACCTCCATGAACTAAGCACATTACGTACAATAAATGATTTTATTTTATTAAATCGAGACATCATAATTTTTTCCGGGTTTTTCCGACTTCTGGAAAAAATATTTTTAGTGTACCATATGCTCGTGTAGCGATCAGTAATGTATAGTCATTTCATCACAAAAGAAGTAATGCATTCATTTCAACTTATTGTGTTTCTTGGAAAACCAAGCAACCTTCAGTTTATCATGAAAATTTTACGCAACAGTCGTAAAAACCTACTAGATACTCTCTTATTAAAAAGCTAGTCTATTAATGTTTTATCCGGTTGTATCAGCATTCTTCAATGGCAGCCCAGTTTAAATGTATACGTAGCATGTTTAGGGAGCTCTTTATTTTTATCCGGCCGTTCGTTGACCCAATCCTCTGACAAACAAATGTGTAATCGTTATAGAAACATCTTGTTGACCGCTTCTATCCAGAATAGAGACTTTAAATAATCAGCTGAAATAAATTGTCTGTATTTTTACATAAGTAACCTGTAATTTTTATGTATTTGGTTCAATGTCCAATATGAATAACAAGTCAATTTCCTTTACTGAAATAATGCTATTAAAAACCATAAATTGGTCCTCAAAACAGATAATTAAGTTCCATTAGTTCTGAGAATTTCACCTCGTACTGTAACGCGTGTTCTGGTCTAAGTCCCCGGGAAATGCTCTCCCTGCCAGCCTACGCGAGCATCATGTCCTTGGAGTTGGCCAAGGACGGTGTTCAGGGTGGAGGGGGCCTCCTACTACATCAAGGCTTTTGTCTGAATAACCTTGTATCGAATACGTACCTCGGTAATTTTATTCACTCAGATAAAATACATAGTGATCGAACGTAACTAAATCATTCTAACACTTTCTCGTAGTCAGACTATGAATGATCATATTATATTGATCATAAACTATGAATGCCAAATGTAGTAGCCAATATTCAAATACTTTTTAGGCTATTGTTATTAACGATCACAAGCGACGTATAATAAACTCGTCTTTCAGATTCCAAAAATAGCGCTCTCAAGCTTAAAATACACGCGAATGTTTCAGAAATATATCGCCAATAAGTAAGTAGTACAAGCAATTTGAGGTAATCACTAACGCAATTACGCATTTATATGTAGATGCACTTGATAGTAGTAGTAAGAAACCTTGAACATGGATATTAAATTCAATTCCGGGTGCATCCCGGCTCGGATCGATCGGCCGTGACCATGGCAACGCGGAGCGGAGTGCGTGGGTCAGGGGCGCCGCACCCGCCCGCTTCCATGTTCGCTAGTCTAACACACTTATACAACTACTAGTTCCTACTCCCGGTAAATGCAATACTGAACAATATTAGTTTTAATAGTACTTCTTATTGTTCATTTAACACTTTCACTGCCACTGACACACCTGGTGTGTTCTCCATAATTTTGTCGAGATGCCGGCGACACACCTGGCGTGTCATATACACGACTCGTGTGTTCTCGGCGATTTGTAGGTGGCATCGCTAAGGACGCGGTAAAAACCGCGGTGGCAGTGAAAGTGTTAAATCGAAGGGCATTCTAGCTTGATTAAAATATTTATATAAATTAATTATTAGTCTTTATAATCGTGATAATTTGTCAAGTATCTTCCTCTGGGTTACGCCAGGAGACATGACCTACAAACATCAAATAAGTAACGTGTACACTATTTTGTTTCAGACGTTCTTACTTTATTATGCCTCTCCGTTAGTAATACGTTCATATAAAACGATGCAGTTTGATCCCAACTAAATATTGCCAAGTTTTATATTCAGATTAAGGATTAGCATCTGCGCCAAACACAAGTAATATACAAAAAAGTTTGAGCCAAAATGTAACTTCTATAAATGAATTGGCGTTTTCATTTGACATGTTCTCATCTAATTCAAACTAATCGAATACGAAAGACATCTGTGTAATGGATTGAAACATAACTGTTTATCCACGTAGATATGACGTATCTATGAAAGATTTGCATCATTGTTTATAGGAAATGCTGTGACTCGAAGCATCGAAGTCTTGAATATATAGCCTAATGAAGCATTTGAATATGAAGATTTTTATAATACTCATGATCATGTTAATATGTATCCTTTACTCTATTTAAAAAGCAACAGCGAACTTTTTCATGTAATTTTTTGTAGAAGCTGCTAATAGAGATTACTTCAGAAATACTGTGAATTCTCAAAACACCCTTGGTCGGGCGCCAAGAGGCCCACTACAGTTACCTTGAGAAAGCCAGTTGGTTTGGTACGTATTGTAGTTCTTTAGTTTCAGTAATAAATCATACAACCGTGGAAAATACATGAAAATAGTGTTGCTCTACTTTTTTAAGCCTAGGCAACGAATACATGATACAATTACAAACATGTCCGCAATGGAAACTCTAGTACCTATACCAAATAAAACAATCTGGCAATATCGAATGTCAAGGATATTTGTATGAATGCACTTTTAAGATAATATACAATTGGAGGACTCAAATTTCAGTACCTACTATCTTATCCTTTCAAGTCACTTCATTTTAATGTATCTAATTATTTCCTTCTGAATACTTGTTATTGTTATTAAAGGATTAGTGTCACTTCACCTTGAAGCTACGAACGTGATTTTAAAAATGGAATGTATTAATTAAAACAAAGAATCTATGTAGGTATACCTATAATGATTACGTTATGTTTTTATTACGTTAAAGGTATAAGGCACCTCAAACAACGTTTGTAACATTGCTGATTTCTTATCTATGACCTTCACACAACTCTCGGACTTGCACAATCAAACAAATACTTACAAAAGTATAATATTAAATTTTCATTTTATGTATTTGTCTAGGCTCCTAAAATGGAAATAGGAATTAGGGTTCATACAAATTCTTACTAGGTATTTATTATTTTGTTTAATAAAAGGTAGTACGTTAAAAAAGCAAAACAGGAAACGAACATGAATACCAAAACAGAATATTTAGGGAACTACATGGTTATTACGATTATTATGATTATATTTTTATTTTATACAGTGAAGTAATACCCATTGTTAAAGGCGATACGACACCTTTCATGAAACTGTAATCGAAAATTGATGGAGCACGTGCTTCGAAAATATGTGTGGCCATGACCTCTGCTCGGTCACAGCAGCGAGGGTGGAGAGGGCGCGGGACGGGTTCAAAGCGAAGGACAGCGCGCCGCGGCGGGCGGGAGCGGCGCCGGGCCCCGGGGGGCGCGGACCGCCAAACATTAATACACCTTTCACAATTTCAGCGTTTCCATACCAACTGTTAAAAGCCTTTCAGGAAACCGCCTCACTAAGCAATTAGTGGATTTACGAATGAGTTGTTATGAAACAGTTTATAAGTGTTGCGAGTGACGCTTCGCGACCTCGGCCAAGGTTGCGAGCCAACACTTCCCTGTGTACTCAGTCGTTTATAGCGCACATACTTATGTAAATCTATACATGGTACGTTGAATAGAGCAGAGCAATCAAATCACATGCCCGTTTATTGTTTTCCGGGATAATTTATAATGAACTCGTAAGGTACCTGGATTATTTTTCGCTTTAAATACTTCGTATCCGCTAACGTTTCCGCTTCATGTGACATTCATAAAGAGACGGTGGATAAACGATTGCAATTTACAGNCCTGGTGTGTTCTCCATAATTTTGTCGAGATGCCGGCGACACACCTGGCGTGTCATATACACGACTCGTGTGTTCTCGGCGATTTGTAGGTGGCATCGCTAAGGACGCGGTAAAAACCGCGGTGGCAGTGAAAGTGTTAAATCGAAGGGCATTCTAGCTTGATTAAAATATTTATATAAATTAATTATTAGTCTTTATAATCGTGATAATTTGTCAAGTATCTTCCTCTGGGTTACGCCAGGAGACATGACCTACAAACATCAAATAAGTAACGTGTACACTATTTTGTTTCAGACGTTCTTACTTTATTATGCCTCTCCGTTAGTAATACGTTCATATAAAACGATGCAGTTTGATCCCAACTAAATATTGCCAAGTTTTATATTCAGATTAAGGATTAGCATCTGCGCCAAACACAAGTAATATACAAAAAAGTTTGAGCCAAAATGTAACTTCTATAAATGAATTGGCGTTTTCATTTGACATGTTCTCATCTAATTCAAACTAATCGAATACGAAAGACATCTGTGTAATGGATTGAAACATAACTGTTTATCCACGTAGATATGACGTATCTATGAAAGATTTGCATCATTGTTTATAGGAAATGCTGTGACTCGAAGCATCGAAGTCTTGAATATATAGCCTAATGAAGCATTTGAATATGAAGATTTTTATAATACTCATGATCATGTTAATATGTATCCTTTACTCTATTTAAAAAGCAACAGCGAACTTTTTCATGTAATTTTTTGTAGAAGCTGCTAATAGAGATTACTTCAGAAATACTGTGAATTCTCAAAACACCCTTGGTCGGGCGCCAAGAGGCCCACTACAGTTACCTTGAGAAAGCCAGTTGGTTTGGTACGTATTGTAGTTCTTTAGTTTCAGTAATAAATCATACAACCGTGGAAAATACATGAAAATAGTGTTGCTCTACTTTTTTAAGCCTAGGCAACGAATACATGATACAATTACAAACATGTCCGCAATGGAAACTCTAGTACCTATACCAAATAAAACAATCTGGCAATATCGAATGTCAAGGATATTTGTATGAATGCACTTTTAAGATAATATACAATTGGAGGACTCAAATTTCAGTACCTACTATCTTATCCTTTCAAGTCACTTCATTTTAATGTATCTAATTATTTCCTTCTGAATACTTGTTATTGTTATTAAAGGATTAGTGTCACTTCACCTTGAAGCTACGAACGTGATTTTAAAAATGGAATGTATTAATTAAAACAAAGAATCTATGTAGGTATACCTATAATGATTACGTTATGTTTTTATTACGTTAAAGGTATAAGGCACCTCAAACAACGTTTGTAACATTGCTGATTTCTTATCTATGACCTTCACACAACTCTCGGACTTGCACAATCAAACAAATACTTACAAAAGTATAATATTAAATTTTCATTTTATGTATTTGTCTAGGCTCCTAAAATGGAAATAGGAATTAGGGTTCATACAAATTCTTACTAGGTATTTATTATTTTGTTTAATAAAAGGTAGTACGTTAAAAAAGCAAAACAGGAAACGAACATGAATACCAAAACAGAATATTTAGGGAACTACATGGTTATTACGATTATTATGATTATATTTTTATTTTATACAGTGAAGTAATACCCATTGTTAAAGGCGATACGACACCTTTCATGAAACTGTAATCGAAAATTGATGGAGCACGTGCTTCGAAAATATGTGTGGCCATGACCTCTGCTCGGTCACAGCAGCGAGGGTGGAGAGGGCGCGGGACGGGTTCAAAGCGAAGGACAGCGCGCCGCGGCGGGCGGGAGCGGCGCCGGGCCCCGGGGGGCGCGGACCGCCAAACATTAATACACCTTTCACAATTTCAGCGTTTCCATACCAACTGTTAAAAGCCTTTCAGGAAACCGCCTCACTAAGCAATTAGTGGATTTACGAATGAGTTGTTATGAAACAGTTTATAAGTGTTGCGAGTGACGCTTCGCGACCTCGGCCAAGGTTGCGAGCCAACACTTCCCTGTGTACTCAGTCGTTTATAGCGCACATACTTATGTAAATCTATACATGGTACGTTGAATAGAGCAGAGCAATCAAATCACATGCCCGTTTATTGTTTTCCGGGATAATTTATAATGAACTCGTAAGGTACCTGGATTATTTTTCGCTTTAAATACTTCGTATCCGCTAACGTTTCCGCTTCATGTGACATTCATAAAGAGACGGTGGATAAACGATTGCAATTTACTTTATTAGACATACTTTGAAGGAGTTTTAAAGTTGTGAAATTGAAAACTGTCCTTCAGAGAAATATTATCGATTCGATATGACTTACCAGGGTCGTTAAAAATTACGCTGTAGTTAGACGCAGAAGTCCTGTTTTAGTATTATAATAAAGTATGATAAATAATGAGATATATATCTAGCTAGTATCAGCAGGAAGTAATTTGCTCACTCAGAAGGTTATGGTGATAACACATAATTTGCGCTATAGTTGAATCTCCGCACACTCCAACATTAGTGTAAGCATTTTATTGTTGAAACTTACTGGGAAGAATGTAATCAAATCATTCCAAATTTTAGTTTTTTTTGGCTGCTAGAGAATGCATGTAGTAGATATAGAAAAACTTCTAGCCGCCACCAACATTACACTTGGGAATATGGGAAACCTGTCGTTTTTCCTTTGATGTGGTATATGCTGGTCTCGATTTGTCACATGGGAGGAGCACGAAGCATATCGCGTGACGCATCTGAGTGATTGCTGTGAAACCGTTTAGCGCGTCCGAGAGGGTTCGCAAACAAGCCAGGGGTCGCGCGCACCTGCTGCGCCCGCGACGCTGACATTGCCAGATAAGATACGGCTATTATTTTGTCAGTGCTATCGGTCCAATGTCACAGTGACCTTAATGACACCAAATGACGCGCCACACATGTTCCTCACAGTGACCTTGCGATATTTATCTAATCTTATTCGCGAAAATATTGTTAGCACGATTATATTCCATATATGTCAATGTTTACATAGTTCGTATAAATGGAACAGAACAAAGGAGTTTCAAGAATATTCAAGTTCAAGAAATGAGATTTTTCTATGTAGAGTTCCTTGCTACGCGTTACATTTATTATGCAAATCCTTTCATTTATCATATTACCGGTTAAATTATGGAAAATCTTCCCTACAATTGTATTTCATATTACAAATGAATATTTTTTCTTGATATTTTTTTGATTTTTGAACTTTGAATGGCTCATTTTTCTAAGTGCAATTTTAATGTACGAGTATACCCTGAATGTATGAACAAATTCATCTTAAAAAAGAAAAAGCCATGATGCAAAAGAACGTATTTTTAGATGACGGATTACTACAGAAGAAGCGTGCATTTTCCATCAGCAAACATGAGCACGTATTTTCTCATAAGGTTGATCAGCAGTAATGAAAAATGAAGGATAAAGAACTGGTTTACGAAACACCCTAAATAGTTTCAAGTTTTAAGGGATGCTAACTAAAAAATAAGTTAGTAAAGAATTAAAACGGAACTTTTGCACCAATGAGTTAACTATGACAACATTTTTAACTTGTCATTGTAATTGCAATTGCAATAATAATTAATAATTGCAATAATTCATCAATTATCATCATGTTTGCAACCTGTTCATTCAAATTTTCGACCATTTGATAAAATTTTCAGGAAAAATCTCGTTAAATTCCACATGCATGCACATCTAATGTTCTATATATTATATCCCAATCATCTCCTATTCCTGTATTTGTAGTTATGATAAAGAAGTTTGTATGAATAATACTCAGATTAAGAAAAAAATCTTATAGTGTTTGTGAAGAAAAAAGTGCAATAAAAATTTGTTTGAGATAACCGTATGTTAGATACAATTAATCAATGCAATAATATATTATATGTGTCGTATATTTAATAAGTGCGACCTTCATGACACATCGTCATCACCCGGAAATTATAGTGTGGCAGTAGTACGCTGTTACAATTTTCCGAAGCAGGAAGTATGAATTCACTGCGGCCAAGGCGATGTTGAATTATTATACGCAATCATTTTGTTATAGGTATTACCTGATGTTATGAAGGTTACCGCAAATGTTACCTAAATACCACTGGATCTTCTTTACATCTAGTTAAGACACAACTTATTTTTTTTCTGCAGATTCTTGTTCTATTAATTTTTATCACGTATGACATCAATGTTTCTACTTCTGGTGTGTGATATGCGTTTAGTAGATATAAATAAACAATGTACAAGTGACCTATTTATTTTATTTATAATTTATATACTAGATACAGTGATTTGAATAAAATGTTTATTAGGGGGAAAATATGTGATTTCATTGGACTTTGAGAAAAATATGAAAACAAAAAGTTTTGCAAGGAATGAAGAGCCCCCTTGTTACAGGACTATTTATCTTATTATAATACTAGCTATTTCTCACGGTTTCACGCGCTTCCCAAGGAACTCCTTCCTGTACCCAGAGAAAATATAGCCTGTGTCACTTAGAGATAGCCTAGCTTCCCTTCAGCGATTTTTTCCAGTACTAGTTTAGGAGCTTTTAGGATCCACACAAACAACCAAAATAGCTAGAATGCTGAAATTTTCACAAATGATGTGTTTCCGTTGCCGCTATAACAACAAATACTAAAAATGAAAAAAAAATATTAAGTAGGATGTGGTACGGAACCCTTCATGTGCGAGTCCAACTCGCACTTGGCCGGTTTTTTTAACTCAATTTAAGGCTATTTAGTTTACTAATACTAAGATTAACTATTTTATGGTTGCTTTATAGATTCTTTCGGAAGTGTGTTTCATATGGGCTTTGGTGGGAAGTCATTGAATGACACGCATTTTCGGGCAATTTTCCCCAGAACAGGAAAGTTTCTTTACATTGGATGTCATAGTGAATAAACAATTTGGTTTATGGTGGTACCATTTATCTGTATGTGTTTATTTTCGGCTGTGCTCTCAATACAAATCAACATGATGCTATGCAAAATAATGTGGTGCCATTGCTTCGTGAAAAACGCTGAAGCAACTGCACTGTATGCAAAATGCTTAGAATTTTCTAGGGTTTTGTTGCATTTGAGGAAATTCTTGGGCTATGGTGTTATAAGTCCCTTTCTATAAGGGTTAATGTTAGTTTTTAGTTAACACAATAATATTTATAGTATATTGTTTTATATTCATTTCAGTCTTTCAGGACCCATTGCATATCTACGTCCACTCCTGAAAACTTTTTTCGTATACAGGTTCATTGCTATACCTACTAAAATTAATTCAAAACTAAAAGCAATTAATAAATAAATAAAACATTTTAGTGAACATAAATTACATTTTCCGTCTTTTAAACAAGTATTCCTGAATCCGAAACCGCCTTCTAATAAAACTGTGAAAATTATGAATTACATAACCATCGGCACAATATGGATAAAAAAAGACGTTTTCATGTACCTACGCTGTATGCAAGACTGAGATAATAGAGGATAACGGAAATTTATATGTACTTAGATTATATCAAAATGCACTTCAACAATCCTTGACAGTCGTCTTTAGTAGGAACTGACCTTCATAATGCATATCTTTTAGAGCTTCATTGACAAAAGGTCATTCAAATTAATAATTGTAAGATAATCGATGCATTGCGTTCAATTTTTTGCGCGTACTTATTTGGAGGTCTAAAAACTCCCCGCGGGGCAGGGACCAACCCCGCACCTTAAAGGAAAATGAATGGTGGGTTTCCTCTTACTTACTATAGAATTATGATTAGCAAATTCATTAACTGGCTCTAATATAGTTTCGATGTTGGAAAACTAACTTATTGCAAAGTGTAGGATTCACTCCAAGCTGGAAAAATCGTGATACCGTTGGTGAAATAAATTGAAACAATTATTAGGTTAACAGACATGCAACAATATAACAAACATTGTGTTGTATTTGTCTATTACTACTTGTTTTGGTTCAAGTCTCCAAGGTCAGAGGTAAATGAAAATATAAAAAAACTTCCGTCAACTAATTCTGTACCAGTCGGGTGGGAATATTCGTACTTATTTGATTTAATGCTTTGTTTTGCGAGATTAACAATTTCTTCGTAGATGCTTGAATTACGTATTTGTCGTTACAAAAATTATACGATCACGTTAATGAACACGCTAGTGTCTTAGCAAATAATACTAAGTATGACGCGTGATTTATACTTACGTATAAAGGAAACACGTCTTTTTTAAAAATCAAATTCCTATTTATATATTTCTCCTCTGTAGCTTCTAGCTTCGTACCACCACTGGGCGTTTAACGTATGATCCTTCATGATAATTCAGTGTTATGTAAACATAATTTTATTATAAAAAGTCTTACCTAAATCTGGAATGGAGCTGGATGGTTCCTCGAAGGAGGGAGGCTTGTGGAGACGCGGTGGCGGCGGTGGTGGTGGCGGCGGCGGCGGGCGCATGCACTGGATGACAGAGTGCGTTGGCGCCATGCTTGGCGCTGCCAGCAGCACTGGTGCTCGGAACTCCTTGCCCGGTGGCGCCGGCAGCTCCAGCCTCCTCGCTCCAGGTAGCATCTCCGATTCGTATACTATGTCCATAGGCTCGCGCTTTGGGGACAACTTAGGATAGCACTGCATCGTTCCTTAAATACTGATCAATCACTACGTCTATTAAATTGTCTATTATAGTCTCGGAAAATCTTAATTACCGGCTACTATAAAACTATCAATTACTTCACATAAGTTAATTCACATGCAATACGGAAATCTTCTTAGAGATGGGACATTTCAGCGCATTGTTTACGTGGATCGTAGGAGAAGTTGAAGGGCAAGTGCCGGGCGCCGGTAGTTCGAGCGCGGTTTCGTGCGTGCGCGGCGCGCCGCTCGACTCGCGAGACTCGTTCGCTCGCCGCGGCCAACTTTCTCTCACTGGCGTGGCGGGCGGTCGCAGCCGGACGAAAGTGAATCTGCAGCGTGCGCCCCTCGCCCTCTCCCGCCCTCAGGTGTCCCTGCACCGCCCGCCCAGCGCCGCCGCCGCCACCGCCGCTGCAACGCCCATCCGACATCAACTTTAACCTTAACTGTGACCTTTACGTGAGTGCAATGCACTTATGATACACCTTAATAAATTATACAAATAAAAAACCGAAATATATTTTTTATACAATTCATTCACGTATTTCCTTATAATAAAATTTTAAGAAATACTCGCCAATAAACAAGGAAGAATATAAAATAAAAGAAAAATTAACTGTACAGTAAATTAAATCCCGTATAACCTTTGTGCATCCAATTTAACAACGGTGCATGTCGCCCTTGAACTTGAGAATGGTGACGTATGAATAACGAGACCAGCATTCAATAATCCAATGTTTAAATCCACCAGCGCTAGGTATGTGCTTAATTATGTATAGTAGAGTAAGTAGATTTAATTGATCCGCTTTTGAAATGCGTAGCTTGGGTAGAAAGGCGGCAACAGTCGTTGCATGCTGTTTTTTTTTATTAATATGGGATACATCTACCAATTCAGGTTTTTATTATAGTTAGACCTTAATGGTTACTCTACAACACGCCAAAGAGGAATGGATATAGATGTTATTTTACGCACAGCTATATTGGCTTATATAATATATATATATATATTATATATAATATATATATATATATTCCCGATACTTATTTAGCTAAAAGTAAAAAACCGCATATTATGTTATTGTGAAAAAAATATTCATTGAATGTAGTTGACCTCCGTGCCTAAAACAGATTAAATTAAATACAACAAACAAGGAACTTATTTATGCGATTAATAACAACAACCTATTTATAAATAAAAATGCAACTATCAAGAACTGTTCACTTATCCACGCAAAACTTGACTAACGGTATTTTAAATATCACGAATTAATTTTACTTAAAACAAAAAATGAGATAAAATTCTTTGGCAATGATTTATTTGACACTAAACACTTAGGTAGTCCAAGGGAAGACCGCAATGCCATCTGGTCTCTAATTATGCCGAAAGTATTATGTTTCACTTGTGAGTCATATAATAAATATAAATATTTTGGTACTATTTCTCATTTCCGTCTTATATTTTTATTTATTTAATCCTGAATAACATCTACTCATTATTCTGTTCAATTTGTCTTTTATTATAGTTTGTATGTGTACCCACTAATCTGCAACCTTTATTATCAAGGATTTCTAAATTTAAAATAACACGGTCAGTGTTAATGTCAATAGATAAGAAAGACGTAACGCCTATAATCATTTCCGCGAAGGCAAGGAGTGAAACAGTGTTCTCGATCGATGCTCACTGGCTGAACAAGCACGCTTGCTGATAACAACTGATAACCATCTAGTAGATAGCACACCAACTGGACACGAGCAGAACCGTTATGTGCTTTAAACAACTCTTTTTTATCGCTGATATAAGATAATACACGAATGTTTTATCATTCTCATGACGTGCACGATAGGACATTTGTGAGGCTGATACAGCATGATCCTAACTTATAAAGACCTTCAGTATGCATCTACAATACATTTTTAACATTATTTTTATCTAGAACTTTCCTTATCTCCAGGTGCTATTATCCAAGTTATACTATCACCCCAATTTACTTTGAATGGAATTGTACTATAATATCTTATTTTGATTTATGAAATTCAGTAAATTGACATTGTTTCATTTATTGTCTACTTACGTTGGATGTCTATTACAATTCATGCGGTTCGAATGCTACGCTTATGAAATTATGTATGTTGTATATAATTTAAACTTGCTGTACCCACTCACCAGCAATGTTTAATATTCCTGTAGTATTTTCCATAATTAAAGAAAACCTCAAAGTTTCAGACCAAGGAGAAGGACCTTGGTCTGACTGTTAGTAGGGTGAACCTATCCCATGCTGTTCAAATATTATTTGCCATCTTACTTCTTCAGTCACACCCACTTTTTCATTGAAACCAGACATTTATTTGATGCTTTTGCCTTAAGGGTTAACAGCACTTGCACACTTTTGGATTTTCCACTCGTTTTTGGAGCGACAACGCTTGGTTCGTAAGGGCGCTGTCGCGCGATTATGAGCAACAACAGCAAACAATTGACCACTGCGAGTACAAAAGATACTGCCTGGAACCACGTGACAGATTTTTCTACTCGGAATGTGTCGCGCGTATACGCTCGGATTAAAATTATCTACCCGTGATAAAGAGCTGTAAGTGTGAAAGGGCTATAATAAAGGTCAATTGTAATGGCAATTATTACGTTTTTAACATTAAAAGTACAAAAATATTACATCCTATTTTTCGGTGGCAACCTATACGACCATTGAAGTTATTTCCTATTAAAATTTAAGCCACCTTCTCTACATACTTTTGCGTCGCGTCGCCATCGATAAAACCGAGGCGTAGTGCAACGGCATTGACCGTGCACTAGTAACACCAAACTGCGTCGACCGCCAACACTAATCTACTGCATACGTACATAATAATCGCAATCTACCTAATTATAACACAAGAATAAATACTGGAATCCATTGCCATTTCCAAATCATATGAAATTCAGTTTTCGCTCGACTACGCATCTTATTATGTGTATGTGTAGAGGCAGATTGAAATAAGTCTAACGAAGTAAGTTCTTTGGCAGTCTACTTTGCAACTAGATAGTATTGAAAAAAAATAGGAAGCTCTTATTATTGTGTTATTGAAATAATACTACAGTAAAACCCATAAATTAATTACGAGTAACTGATATGAACTAGGACACACACCTTTGTTACACAAAGAAAACAAGTGCACCTAGACATGTTAAATTTTCTCCAATTTAATACGCAGCATTTTGAAACATAAACATGAGTGGGTGTGGGGGTGCTTGGGGTGTAGTGGCATTAGGCGTGCGAGGTGGCTCCGGGGAGGGGGTGGTGCAGTCGCAGGGTGCGCCGCGCGCCCGCCGCCGGCGGTGGCTCACGGATTCAGCGCTCACTATTTTGGCGAGTCTCACTGAACTCTAGTGTCATGTACTGTAACTTATTGACTCCACTATAATTACGACGCAGAAACTGATCTTGGCTTTATAGATGTTTATCACAGGATTGATAGCGTTGACAGTATCTTTAATAAATTAATGAAATTGAATTGTGGAAATAAACCTACAAACTTTTCATTTGACGTAATAAATGGTGTAATTGCCATTATTGTTATAATCAAGATGACCTTAATTACATTGTTATGATTACATATTATGTATATTTTAAATACCTTAACGATTATATCTACTTATATCTTTAATCGTTTTCCTGTCTACGTACAGGAGACCCATATTTTACAATCAGAAGGATTAGCTCGGTATTTTTTAACTAACTTCATTTCTAGAACGGAATTGATAGCAAGATTATTTGGTTTTATCGATAGGTTTTTATGGCTTAGTGTACGGGAGTGAAAGTTGGATGGCATGGAAGGGCACCAGGACACGACGCGATGGGGTGCACGCCGGGGTGGCGGAGACGGCAGAGCAGCGCGCATGCGCAAGTAAGGGCACGCAGCGCTTCTGCCGCGACCTGCGCTCACACAGACTATCCGCATCCGATTGCTTTTTCCCATATTTTCTTTAACTATAAATTTAATGTACCATTACACTTAGCCATTAAAGTCGATGTTTTAAACTTACTAATTGTCAAGGTCAGTTACAAGGAAAATAAAGAAAAGAGGTTTTCGATCTATCCGGAAACTGCTCAATAATGTGATTGTGTACGAAATGACTTCAGCTTGACTTGCTTTACAATTCTTCCTACACAACAACTTACCTGAAATATTTAGGTTTTATATTTATTATAAAAAAATATATATCTTATCTACCACTATTAAAAATGTGCCAAATAAAAAGCAATATCAAGGCTACAGTCATGACCGAGATGCCGAAATCCACGTGTAGTGAAACGTTTAAAGATAACAGTCTAAAGAATAACCGTAATATTGAATTATTTTTAGATAATAATATCTTGACATAAAATTTTTATTTGTCTCCAGAAAGTACATACTTAGGTACGTATCATTGTATCGGTGGTATTTTATAAAAACAAAGGCGATTTTTTCGTTCAATATTGGCTCCAATATATTCATAACATTTTCCTAACTGAGAAATAACTACTCAGGTTAGTTTAACCTCCTCGTTGCTTATCAGATTAATTTATAACGACTTTGGTGACTATTTAAAAAATATTAAAATAAATAATCTTAATCTATGGTAATAATACCATTGCCTCATTTTTCTACTTGAACTAGCTATTCAGGAATCATGTTGAATGTTATCCCTTTGAAGGGAAAATGCAATTTGTCTCTTGTTGCGTTATTCATTAAACTTCATGGGCGTATATTGCAAATATGAAATTAATTAGTCCCACACAAGTTGAGTTAATTATAGAATAAAAGTTATCGCATGATAATATTTAAAGGTGGAATATATTCCCCTTGCGTATTACGTGCATAGCGTCGGTGTGAATGCGCCCTGCAGCGGCAACCGGCGGCGTCGTGGTCTCCCCGATCAATATGCAACGTCGGGACACGTATTTCTTCTCCTAGACATAACAGGTCCATTGCACTAATTCGCCTGACTCCACCCCTTCGACATTATCATAGATATTTTTATACAAGTTATATCAGTGAGTATAATTGCCAATTATTTTTCATTTATGAAATACAGCGACAGTAAGTATATTTACTTGTCACTTAAAATATATATATTAGGCTCAAAGTAAACACGTTCAAATCAAGGATTATCACACATGAAACCCGTTGACATCCAATTTATTTAGACGCATCAAATGCCTCGATGTTGTTCAGTTTGGTTGAACTGATATTTAATATATATTTAAAGCTTTGTATTGGAACCTTGAGAAGTGCAGCGGTGGAATGCCCTTGTGAGGATACCTCAATGTCGGGCTCTGGGTGCCAGTCGACGCCCTCGGATTCTCTACCCCCGGCCATCGCACTCTACCCTGCACCACTACCTTGACTATATTAAATTGCCACTTTGTAAATAAACATTGCCCTATTATTTCATAAAATACGATATCTCACGCACAGATCTCGTAAGAAGGCGAACACGACATGCTTTGGGTAAAGCCTAAAGTTTATTGCGAGTCAGAAGGGTTAATAGAACCAAGACAACTGAAAATAGTGTAATTCATTAATTTCAAGTGGTATATAACGTAAAGAAAAAAAATAAAATTATTATTTCAACTATGATCTTTAAAAGGCTTATTTAATTTATTAATTAATTTACTTGAAATAGATAAATAGCGCATTTGGTGATCATGAAATTAAAAAAAATCGTACGATGTGCGCAGTTACTGGGTGTGGTGGCATAGTAGTGTAGGGTGGGAGGGTGTTGTTCAGCGCGAGGCTGAAGTCTTCGCTGTCGTTGACACGGCCCGAGGACAAACTCTCCAAGGTCGCTCGGCCCTCAGTAATCCCTTTATGAAAGTTTAGCTATCGTCAGAAATGGATGCAACGTATGAAACCGGCTATTAAATTATTGAATATTTTTTTTACCAAAACAGATTGGTAACATGTAGGTCGTCTTGTATTGGAAAAAGTTATTTCATGTAGTTTTGTGGCATTTGACGAGTATTTACATTGTTCTATGACTAGGATGTACTGTGTGTAGATATTAAACTTCAAGGATCTTACTACAAAAAAGTTAAACAGGCGATCGTGATGTATTTAAGAAAATTTTCTAAAACATGTGATGATCGCGTGTTTAACTTTTTTGTAGTAAGACCACAAGACTTTCGCAATTTTCTCGATATATTTTTACAAAATGTTACGTTGTACACATGAATTACTGTCAATTTTCTCTGTAAATCATTACAAAACGTTATAAAACGACAAAGATTCCTTAATTATAATGTATTATTTGCTTATAGCTTTTATACTCTCTACTAAATTATAGGTCATTGTACCTAAATAAACAACACTAAAGATTATACCGTGATTATGACCTTGAAGTATCTAGAAGTTTCAAGAAGTATGTTGCAGCTCTTATAGAGAATCCTTCGAAGACTTAAAATTTTGGAGAATTTTCATCATAATATCAGATTCTATTTTGAAGGACGTCTTGAATTCAAACAGAGCAATGAACGTTAAAGTTGGTAGCACGGGCCGTTGAACGCAGTAGCCTTAGGGTGGCTATTTTATTTATAAATACTTTTCAGTATCTATAAAATACATGCTGAGCCACGTTCCTTTGTTAGGACTCTGGTATTATTCAGTGGGACTTGATACACCATTGATCATAGACACAGCACAGAATTGAAGTTTGATGTCGCATCCTTTTCTTTCGGGGTGAAAATTTTTCTCAGCTTTTTAAAAACAGACCCCGCCCAAGGTTGTAATGAGTTCTGAAAAAGAAAGTCGATATCGTGGATTTAGTGGATACAGTGTGTGTCAGTACACTTAAAACTTACTTACTGCAGTTTATTTGATTTCTAACCCAGAAGAATCGTTTAATTACCTACGATAGTGTACAGTATTATTTTGGTTTTTTAGGCAGATGCTGATAATGGGTATGGATTCAAAAAGCTATTATAACTTAGGTATAGTAGTGTAAGTGGTGTCATGGTATAGAACATGACTTTGAGACAAATAATAACGGCACCCTTTCCGGCTTAGCGTGTTAGTTTTTATAGAAGAGCGATGAAAAGCGCTTACTGAAATTAAGAAAGAAAATCTCAAAGTTAGGTATTTAAAAAGGTATTAACTGCATGTTTATTCATATTCATTAACATCATCACCCTTTCTTTTATAGTCCTCCTCTCACACAGAACAGGATTGAGAGTTAATCACAACGCTTGCTCAATACGGGCTGGTATCCATTATACTTATTTACCTTATCTCTTACAAATAGCATAAACTTTGTATGTAATTAAAAAGTGTACGAATAACAAATCAGATCAGAAACTTGAAAACATACACCGACCGCCAGTGCGAAGTCCTAACTAGTTTAACTACATCTAAGAACAATCAATACAGCTGTATTTAAATAAACTGGTCATATAACAATGCTCAATAAACAATGAACGAGACATTGTGAAGGTCCTTACACTGCAGGTTCAAGGCTTGTCGGCCATTACTTATTGCTATCGTTATCACGCGTCCTCGACTCCTGCGAACGACCACTCTGCCCATCTACTGATACCTACTTATAATTATAACTTCCAGTACCAACATAATTTGTTTACTTGGTACATTAGGTTATCATATTCATCCATTACTTTATGGGACAATCTTTACTATCGACTTATTTCACATACACGTGTTGCCTACCTAAGGGTGCAAGGATATGTTGGATAAATAAACAATTATCAAATATTAATTATCTGCCATAAAAACACATATTATATGTATTTGTTAAGCCATGTTAAACACATAATATCATTAACGAGATTAACTTGTATCTAATCGAGTTCACCGACCTCGCCAAAACATGTTTACTTTCTTATTTCAGGTCAATAGCAAATTCTAGAATAGAGGGGGCTGCAGTAGTCTGGTGGCCCCCACAGTAAGGGTGGAAGGAGGGTTACGGTGCATCGTACGAAAGGGCAACTGCAGATAACGCAGGCAGGGCCCAGACAGTCAACGTCCCGATGCATTCCCGGGCCCGCGCCCCGCTCCGCCGCGCCGCGCTCTCCAACGGGAACCCGTATCCGGCGCGCAACGCACCACGCTTTTTGCAACGCTCCCAGCGCCGGCCACCACTCGCCGGGCTCTCTCAACTCTCGTCAGTTCGTTGAGCTAATGAAAACGATTAATCGGTTGCATACTTGAGACAATGAACACACTCACCCTATATACATTTCGTATTTGTGTCCATTTGTAGGTACGTTTTAGTTCATGCTCTGTAGACGAATGTCCTATAGTGATTGGCACAAATGGATTAGAAATAAACCATACTTATTTGTGATAGACATAAATACAACAATAGAATAAACTCAAACTTGCTCTTATTCAATTTAGGTTATTTAAAGTTCATAGCAAGCTAATTAAAGTAGGTAGATGTTCTGACCTTTTATTTATTCTTATTTACTAAATCATGTATTATTTAAAAATTGGTAAAATAAAAATAGCCATAGAGTTTCCTGTCTGTTCTTCTGCATAGGAAACTACTCTTGGCACGGGTAACTTAATTCAATATTGTTTTATTGTTCTTGTGACTTTCTTAGATGCTTATAAAGGGCTAGATGATATAAATGATTTGACTTTGATTTAAATGTGGTATACAAATTAGCAAGCCATAATGTGAGATTTGTAATAATTCGATCATTATTTTCTGAGTCTATTATTTAGGCTGAGTGTTATCGACCTGTGTATACTGAAAACATTTTAGATCTAATTTTATGGTGTTGGTTGTATAGTAAATGAACAAGATGCAAAGAAGAATAAGTTATAAGTTGAAAGTAACGTAAAGCAAGTCCAGTTTTAGTAAAATAATAAAGAAATCGTACGAATTCTTCTTCTATCTTGGTACTTTGCTAAAATCATGAATTTACCTTTATACATCCAAAGGCAATTGAAATAATAGCGCGGATATATGATACTTTGTCGGAAACATTAAATAATTTGAATTATAAACCTTTGGCTAGAAAGGCACGTCCTCAACCAGAGATAGTCCTTAGTAAGTATATAAAAACCTGCCAAGAAATAAAGAAATATGTTTTTTTAACCTTTGGGTTTCAAATGCTAAATATATATCGATCGATTCAGTTTAGGTATCTTACGTTTATCGTATAATTAAATGGAACTGAAAAAATAAAGTCATATTTTTCTATGAAAGCTGATTTATAAAGCTCGTAGCTAGGTAATATAATATAAATAAATTATAAATAAGTATTCATGAATAGCTAAATTTTTTTGTATCAAAATCATAAATAAGTTGTTCTCACTATTGCTTTATGGGCAGCCTAAACCTGCAGCCCAAATTTTGAAATACCAGCACGTGAAATCATTTCTGCAACAGCTACTAAGATGCGCCACAATTTTTTCTTGTAACCTCACACAAGCCACAGACTATACGTATTCTGGAGCAATACTATTGATTTACTCATATTTTGAAGGTGTATATAAGACAGAGATTACAAATGCTGGCTGGTATATCTGAATGATCCCGGAAAATGTAGGACTTCCACATGCAGCCATATTTAAACATTAGCATATTTCCTTTAGCGAAAATTACACATGCATACACGTTGAAAAAGTACCTAATATCTATATGCATTCTGCAATTATATACTATTTATTTGTCTCTGACTTTTCTTCTACTGTGCATGATAATATATTTTTTAATAAATTTTAAAAAAAAATATCCCATCTTAATATGAAAACCTAGATAATGTCGTGCATAAAGATATTTGGTATATTAAAAAGATTTCAATCCGTTCATTATTATTTTATTATCATTCCTTGCGCTGTGTGTAATATTACGCTTACGCCCCGTTTGGTCGCGGTTGCAAGCACGACGACTGTGCACGGGTCCCAGCTTCGATATGGGCATAGGGCGGCCCATCATCGCTTTTTGGAATTTAGAATTTTTTGCAAAGCAGCCCAGAGTCTGAAGTTGTCGATATTCAATCCCTTGGCAGAATGTTCCTTGGACATGTTAAGCCGGCGCCCCCGAATGCTACTCAGTAGCAGTCGTTAATAAAGGTGGTTGTTAGGTGAATCTTAGAAAACTCTGACACTAGAGCTTGCAAGATGAATAAACCCGTAGCTCACTAAGACTTAGTAAGAAGAAGAGCCATACGAAAAACCCCTATAAATGAAAATGCTGGCATAAAGTTAGTGGAATTCTAGGTTTTCCAGATTCATTCCACACTAAACTTGCTTTGACGTCTAGTGACTACGATCTACAGCAATTACGTGACCTGACGATATCAACCTTGAACTTTGTAGGCACTGCCAAGGTTATCGGGACGGTTAAAAACAACAAAGGTTTAATTGTCACGCAGTTGTAATTGTAATCCATTGATGTAAACGAGTCAAATTTATGTAGGTGTCACTGACAAGCAATTTGCTAAATTTATTATCAAAAACTATGTGTTTAATTAATATAATACGAATTCCGAGACAAAGCTTTGGTAGTAGCACTTAATACTTACTTGAAATTAAAGTTTGGGCAATATTTTACATGTTGCTACAAATAGACTTTCTATTGTATTATTGCCTCTAAACTCAGCATACTTTTAATTTATTTAAAGAGTAAATTTTGTTAATGCATAATAACACCTAAATGTTTTTTTTTTATTTCAAAGCATATAAATAAAGTGAGGCAGAGATAACAAACGGAGAGAGTCAATCACTGTTCCCTGCAAAAAATAGGAAACATAACCACATATACGTGTTCAGTAATAAATTATGAATAAAAACTAGGTTGGTTTGTAATTAGCACTTTATTGATTTTATAAATAAAGAATGGTCAGCAAGCGGCCTCCTTTCTTCGGCTATAAAACTTGCAACGTGATTTAACATTTCAAGTCGCAAGGTCATTCCTTTAATTAAACTTGCATACCTAGCTTATGATCGATAGTTCGATAGTATTTGAACGATTTAAGGTCAGCTTATAACCTAGCGTAACCCCACCCCAAACATGACGTTTGTAGATACAACAACAAATAGCACATTTTGACACGATTGTAACACATTTTGAATGTTGGGAAATTAAACAAAAGACAAAGAGCGAGTTATTTTCCCAAAATGCAACCTTTGAATTTGTTTTTCTTCTGTAGCACTTAGCTTGCAGGCTTATATTATTTGATGGGTCTTTTCAACTATTTTTTTTAACTAGCTTATCACACTTTTAGCCTTCTCCATAAATGGGCCAACTAAAACAGTTTTTTTCAGGTCGGGGAGCAGTTCAAGGAAACTAGCATATATACAAAGAAACAAACTCTTCAGCATTTTAATATACGAGCATATTAAGTATTTTTGAAGAAATATAATAATCCTGAAATTCTCCTAAAAATCTGCTTAAAGTGTAATTTGTGATAACAAAAACTTAGTTCGATTGATAGGGGCACTAATGCAAATGTTAACAATAATGTCAAATTCAGTACAATTGAAGTTAGTTCCCTGTTTCACCGTTTGCCAAGATACTTTACAGAGGCGGGTAGGGGGAACGCGCGGAGGCTGCGCGGCGCGTGTCAAGGCCGCGTCCTCGACCGTGACCGCCGCCCGCCGCCCGCGCCCGCGCTTCACACCCGCGCGTACCAATAAACTTGCTGCCGCACAAGAATTTCTAAACAATTAAATAAATATTTATTGATCCAGTATTCATAGACTCTATGCGAACTCTCCATTTAAATGGTTCTAAATTCTTGAGCTAGGAAACATTACCAACACATTTAACATTATCATCATAAACCTCTTTCAGAAGGAATGGATATCATTTGGGGCTGAGATTGATTACATAGATAGCAGCATAATTAAGAAAAGTAACTGGCTTTTATGTTTTTATGTAATCCAGAAAGCAAAACATTTTTTTGTTTTGTTTGTTAATAATCAGACCTTGGGTCGACGCGAATTCGAGATTACAACGGAACTGCGTTTTTCAATAGATACGCTTGTTTCCAGCCAGTTATTACCCATTTAGTAATTAAATCCTTTATTTATTTAGGGTTCAATAAGTGTTTTTATTGACACCTTAAATTAAATAAAGAAAAAACCGTTATGGCATGTAAACTTAAGCTACGAAAACACAGATTTTTCACATCAAACGATATTCTTACTTTGCTTATACATATAAGCAAATCATTATTTGAAATGTAAACGATCCGCCAAATAAAGATGTTATGATCATCTCCAACATGTAATTTACCAGTGAACTAAGTAAATTGACCTGCTGTCAGAGGTGCACCACAAATAATTGAGCGGCAGGATATGATGTCGAGCAGCTTTAAATATGTTTACAGCTATATTATTAATAGATCATCAAATCCTGATTTGGATGATAAGAAATAGTAAGCTACGAGTAATTAGTTAGTTTTTCCAGCAACAACGTCAAAAAAAATATGTCACTGTTGGGAACACAGAAATTTTAATAATGTTGGGAAGATTAGCTATCCCGAGTAACATAGGTTATATTTCGTCCGAATACGGGAATAAGTTCCCTCGAGAGGCAAATGAAACCACTGGTGTAATATATAACTGTTTATTTCGTCCATAGAGATGTAACTATTTTTAATTGAAGAAAATATATCCAAACATAACTTAGCTGCAATATACCGGTGAAGAGCTCCATCGAGTCTCATCATTTCCAAGATCAGATCAGCTCTTTATCTTCACTATCTTGTAGTCTCATTAGATTTACGTAGGTATATCTGCATTGTATATCCTTAAAAAATACATCAACCTACAGATAAAAATCGTTTGAAATAGTTCCCCCGGTAGGCAACCGAGCAGGCAGATTGCACCCCAAATACACACTATTCATAAATATTATATTTTAAACATTTTACTACACTGCTCAAATTCTTCATTTGCACAAAGAATTTGTCACCTATATAGCAATAAAGAAATGTTTTACTTCAGTGTACGATTCAATCGACTCACACGTGAGACAACGTGCCCGATTATATTTGATAGTATTTAGCTAATCGTACTACAGTCATAGTTACTTATATTAAGACTATATATGTGTATAGGTTTGTCCTTCAATTACGATGCTTGATAACCCAACTCGTGATTAAAACAATACATTAACACGTACTTACTCTGTTTGAGAATGTTGCGTCTAGGGATTGCAATCCGGTCCGGCGGATCCGGTAATCCGGCGGATCCGGCGTGTTTCTAGACCTACCGGATCCGGCACCAACGCACCGGATCCGGTGCCGGATCCGGTTAAACTCTAAATCGCGAAAAAAACATTGAAAAAGGTACTAGTAAGTCAAATCCTCAAGAAAAAGAAGGTTATCGGAGAGTCAAAAGTAAAAGGAAACAGATTACATATGAGGAAATACTTAAAAATTAATGACTTCGTAAGAAATAGAGGGAGAAAAAGGGACAAAATAACACTTTTCACATGGCTCTAGAAGTAGGTGTCTGCAGGTCAGTTGATTGTGTTTATTTTGCCACCGACTTCTAGAGCCATGTTAAAAGTTTTATTTGGTTCCTTTCAGTGTTTTGTGAAGTTGGTTTTTTTTTTTTTGTAAACAGATTTTAATTTTATGCTTTTCAGTTTTTGGGTCTAAAACTATAATATTTTAGTACCTACTGTAGCAGTCGTAACCAATAATTAAGCCATAATCAATTCAATATCAAGTATTCAGTCGATGCTTGCCTGCAATGTTCATGAGTTGCCCTAGATTTCTCAGGGTGTCCATCATCAGATCCTGACCTGACGAATATGGGACCGGTCAGACTTTGACTAAAACCCACCGTGTCCCTTCTGGAGCCCTTTGTGTGCCAAAGCAGCGGTAACTCTTTCGAACAATCCCGCAGCCCCGACAGGCTCTGGCCCTAATGGTTTTGTTGACCTATTTGAGGAACGCGTGGAACAACGCGCGCCGCCGACACGGGTGTGTCTCCTCAGTATCGTCTCCTAGGAGACGGAAGAACGATGTGCCACCAGAAAACTCACCGCCCTCAGACCCACGCCTACGGTGCCCGGGAGCGACACCCGGCGACCGTGTTTACCACCAGGTCCACAGCGGCGGCTGGGATGAGCGGCGCCAATTAGCAGTCGCTCCGCCGCTTGCTTCTCTAGCATAACTGCTCCGCAGAAGGAGGCGACGGCATCCCAGTTCCTCTCGCCCCTCACCATGGCTTGAACCACGGCTGGGCGCGTGAGTTTGCCGCCGCCAATTGCCGCCACGGGGACAGGCAGGTACCTCCCGAAGCAACCGTGCCTGGTGTGGACCCGTCATGCCGAAAGTGAGGGCCAAGTACATATACCCTCTAGCATATTTGCTAATCCGGCCGGATCCGGCCGGATCCGGCCGGATTCACGCCAATCCGGCCGGATCCGGCCGGATTGAAATTGATACCGGATTGCAATCCCTAGTTGCGTCGTAGTTTCAAAGCTAGCATTGCCGTTTTTGTAGTCAGTGTTTGTAACATTGTATGTGAGGATGTATTTATGTTTGTTATTCTTTCACGCAAAAACTTTCACACAAAAAAACACGCAACTGACGGATTTTGATCGGAATAACATATGGGCCACTACAGCTAGAACTATATGTAGCCCCACTTCAGGCTTAAGCTGTAACCTACATAATATGATAGGGAACCTTATATTACTTCCACCTGTTTACTACTTAATGCTTTTTTAAAGCCAACAAGTCAAAAAACAAAGTAAGAATTAGTTACGAATAAAGCTTAACGTTACTTAAAACGTGTTGATAGTACCAAAATATGAACTTATATAATTAATATAATTTTCAGTTTCAGCGCCCGTTATCGTATAGTTACTTTGACAGACGTGCCATAGATTTTACATGTAATACTGTGTACGTACGCCAAAGTTGGTCACTGTTGGCCAACTTTAAGGTAGATCAAAGTAAATCTAATAAATGGTTAGTGCCTACATTATCGAATAGTCATCGGTACACAGGCCTATAGAGTAAACGCCTACGCAAGGCAATACACGTGCCGCGCTAGGGTCATATCGCGGTGAAGGTCGCGGGTCCCGGACCAGGCCTCTGAAAATAAGCGCCTCGGCCGACGACCCCGAGGAAATCTTCCAGGGCACCTGACCTTGACCTTTACACGCGCACGCGCTGTCACCGTCACATAGTGCCCTGACCCTGTTACGCAGATCTTCTTATATACGCCCCAGCTATTTATTGTGCGTATATAATGTATTTACTGGGGTGCAAAGACACCCGGCCTTTGTTCAACACTTCCTGTTTACGACGACAATACCATTGGTCTAATGATGTTGGTGACTTCTAGTTATATCACACTTAATCTACTATGTATAACACTGTAAGTTAGGTATCGGCTTTCATGATACAAGGACATTTAGCAGTATCTTGTTACCCAGAAACTTCTGATGCCGTGCAATAGAACTTAAAGTTATTGTTCATGATTATTGTCACGACCTAGCCGTTTCCACAAACAATTACATTGCTCTTATTGCGGCGAGCGAAGTTGAAAGCTTGTCAAAAGCTTGTCCTGACCGCGGTGAAAACTAAGCTGTCAAATATTTAAGTTTTATGCCTGTTCTTTGCCCTTCTATTCTTGCCAGAATAGTTGTGATCTTCATATGCATTCTGGATTCATCTCACAACATCCCGCCAATTCCGCCTGCTGCTTCAGCAATTATAAGGTTGATCTGGGACAAAGCTGACACAAATTTGTGATTATACTTATACTTCCACCAGCGAAGCTACTCTGCCCACCTGGATCAAAAGTAAACTTCCTCGACATACGAGGTACCCAATGTTGAAATAACTTTCAAATCAGTGCTGTAGTTCCTAAGATTAGAGCATTCAGACAAACAAACTTAAACTTTATAATATAAGCATAGACGTATATATACATTCTGCGTTGATCAGATTGAAATAAAATTATTATTAGGTAAAAAATTAAAATGAGATACAAAATATCACTGAGTGATTGATTCCGCCCAAAAAGCTTTCAGTCATCTCGAAAAGTTCACCGAACTTTTTGAACTGTTTGTTAATGGGCCATAAATAGGGAATGGTTTGGAACATAGGCCGAATTAACTAATCGCTATCTTTAGTACATTTGCTTGTTCGAGGCTAGATGAAATCAACTAAGTAATCCAAGCAAATAAGTATACTGTCTAGAAGTAATTTACGGCAGACGTAACTAAGTGTAGGAAAGAGACCGATCTATTCTGAAAATATATTAAACTAGCATTTCTACTCGGTTACACCCGCGTTCCGCGGGACTACTTACCATACGGTTACAGAGTAGCCTATTGTCCTTTCTCAGACTCCAGACTCTAGTACACGTACAAATGTCATCTAAATCGATTCAGCAATTTTAGTATGAAAGCCGGACACATAAGATCTTATTCTAAACTAGATGTTTCGGGTTCAGCCGCGTCCCGAAGCAACTTTTCTTTTTTTTCGTTAAAAAGCGATTTCGTTGAAAGCTCTCAGACGACAAAGAAATTCCCGACATCTTCAACAAATATAGTTATATACAGAAATTATTACAAAAACCTAAAAAATATTATACTTAAATCGTCCTGGAAAATCACGCTATCGAGTAATGAAAACTGCTTGAAAATTTGTGTAGTATTTTTTTTTGTTAATCGCGAACAGACAGACAGATGCGATGTGGGACTTTATTTTATAACTATGTTCTGCCAGCGACTTCGTACGCGGATCATATAGCTTATGCCAGTGACAACGGGTCTTCATAGTAAAAGATCTGAAACGTCTGATGTCAAATTCTAAGAGCTCGGGAAAACAACGGAATGCGAGAGAGGATTCGAAACGTTTCAGTTCCAATAGATTAGTATACATACCTTTAGAAAGATTGCATTTAAATATACAAGTTAATAGCTATTTTTCGCGGTTTCACCCGCGAATCTCTTCCCGTATCCGGATAAAATATACTCAGATTTGTCATATTGTATCAGTGTACCGACACAAACTATTATTGTATATTTTGAAAGCTAAGTTTTACTTTACCTTATTTCCTGAGTATTCAGCATGGGAAATACATAATAATATACTTATATAGACAAAGCGAAAGCAGTTACTCTTAAAATTATGTGGCAAGTATATACTGGTTAAGTAATCAGCGAGCTGATAGTACCTACCTATATGTAGCAAGCCATCTTAAAACCCATATGGACCTTACGTTATCCCTTTGGAATATTGCCAGCAAAAGCAATATTGGGACTGGAGCGTTTTCAACCTAAAAGAACCATATTGAACATAAAGCAATAGACTTATTTATATATTATGCCCTGAAACTATCAACTGTTAAACAGAAGATAAAGAGATGGAGCCTGCACTATTTCAACCACCAAAAAAGACTCAAACATAAATATGCAATCACTGCGCGACTGAGCGGAGGCTGGAGGTCTCCAACATAGGTACTAAGTATTCCTTTTTCTCCTAAACAAATTCAGGAAAGATTTAGGAAGGATTCATTTATTGATTTTAAGACACTTCTACCGTAGGGTGGTCTTATCAAGGTAAAATCTAAGCTATGAGACAATTCACAGTAGTGGTTTACTGTTGTTGATCAACAGATTACTGCGGTGCAGAAAACAAAGAAAAAAATGTGGTTTATGGTGTGAGAAGACAAGAATGGATAAAGTAAGGAATTATTACTTTAGAGGAAGTTTGAAAGTGGCACCAGTGGAAAAGATGAGAGGCAAGCGGTTGTCATTTGTCATTGTATGGGCCTGTAATGATGAGGGATGAAATACAGTGAAAAAAACGCAGTGAACGTCAATATGGATGAAGGTAGCCCTTATTATTTTTTATTTCCTTTTAAATTGATTATTTTGGTATTCCACGGAATGGATAGTGAGAAAACCACGTGAAATCATTTTTCCAACTACCAAGTAAAGTTTGGGAAATGACACCGTAGTAATATCCATACTTCTACATATACTAATATACATTATAAAAGCTGAAAAGATTGTGTATTTGAAAGCGCTAATCTCCAAACATAATAAGAGAAAGAAAACTGTTTCGAAAAAAAAAAACTGTATGATTCTCAAAGTAGGTAGCGACATCTATTTACTGATGCTGAATATTTAACGATAACTTTAGAACACTTATTAATAGCCATAATGGATTAAGTTCATAGATGGCGCTCGTGTTACCAACTGCTCAAACGCGTGGTCTACAATAAATAAACTTTTTTGATTGGTGAAGAAATAATGTACAGACAACAGCAGGTCAACGTATACGAATCTGTCAAATTTTACCAATCAAATGTTAACCTACCTCCATTGTGATAAGGTTGAAAATCGAGTGCAGAAATTTGACAGACTGTGGTAACTTGATGTGCTGTCGTCTGTACGCAAAATGGTCAGTTTTTACTGTTTTGGACTTACCTAAATCTTAATGCCACGAGCCATCTCTTCCTCAGCTACAGGGTTTCCCGCAGAGTTTGAATCAAATCACTTAGGGGTGTTGAGTAGTTTGGGTAGGCAGCCTCAAACTTTTTGACCCAGAAAAGTTGGTGATTTTGTTACTGGTCAAAAATACGACCTTTTTAAAAGCTTTTTTTTTAAATATTTTTGCATAGTGATGGAAGAAAACCTCACAGTAAACTAGTAGTAAAATCTTGCAACTCAATTTCACCAGATCGTACCAACTATATTGCAGAAATTAAATAAATGCGATTTCGTTTAGTTTATTTTATTTACAAGGCAATGTTTTTAAAACTTTCTTCCGTCCCTTCTGTCAAACCAAACTGTAATCCCAAGGCATAGACTGCCAAATTAAACACCACGAGGAAACGGTTAAATTTAAAAAGGATCCCGATTTTTTTTTTACCTTTTTCGGTTTCAGAAGTTCGGTTACGTATAGTCGACAGCAAGTCAGTGTACCCAAAATCTGTCAAATTTTACCAATCGAACATGAACCTTCCACTATTGTGATAAGGTTGAAAGTCGATCGCAAAAATTTGACAGATTTGTGTACACACAACAGCAGGTCAACGTATACCAATGTGTCAAATTTTACCATTCAAATATTAACCTACCCCCATTGTCATAAGGTTGAAAATCGATTGCAGAAATTTGACAGATTGTAGTAACTTGATGTGCTGTTGTCTGTACATTGACTTGCTGTCGACTGTACAGATGACAGCACATCAAGTTACCACAATCTGTCAAATTTTTAATATATTAACAAATAAAGTAGTTGATGCAGGTGTCTGTAAAAGAACTTATTCACACAAAATGGCGTCATTTTGTAGTACACAAAGCAGTAGACAAAAAATATAGACAAAAATTAAAATATAAGTAGACTAAACACTATAGACTTTATTTAGGCGTCATATCTGCGTGAAAAGGTCAGCGTTCAGCTTACCTAAATGCTGCGCACTCGGAAGCACGAGACTACAGCGAGCACTGAAAACCAGTGTCGCACGGTATTGCGAATGTGAAATAGATTTTTAAACTTTCAGGGTAAGTGTACACCGATAAAAAAACTCATCAGGGAGCGACAGGGAGTTCGAGGCGGTTTTGTTAAGCTACATTTTTTTCTGGCTAACTCACCATTAAATAATGTAGATAGATGAAACTGAATACTTAAAATGAAATACCTAGTTCTTTGAAAACGTACCTGGATAAAAAGCAGCTTATCGTAGGCCTATCTATACTAATATTATAAAGCTGAAGAGTTTGTTTGTTTCTTTGTTTGAACGCGCTAATCTCAGAATCTACTGGTCTGATTTGAAAAATTCTTTCAGAAGAAGGTTATATAGGCTACTTTTTATCCGGGTGCGCGCAGTAGTTCCCACGGGAGAGCGGGTGAAACCGCTGGCGGAAGCTAGTAGTTTATAGACTACCTACCTCTGAACCAAATTTCATTAAAATCGGTTAAATAGTTTAAAAAAAAACGATATACCTACGGACGGACAGGAATAGACTGACAGTTACTTTCGCATTTATCATTTACGTAAGAACTAAATTAAAACGTAGAATGTATTTCTGTCATAATCAACGTCTGGTAAGTCGCCCATTAGACTTTAATATATTGGTATAGCTACGTTATTGTCATTTTTTTAGCAAAGCCAGTACTATGTGCATAGTTAGGTATCACTGGCACAGACCGTGGGCGGCGAACGCAGGCGGTGCTGCAGGGGAAGCGAACGTTAACCCTTTCTGCAGTTCATTCGCCGTCTGGCCTCACCCCTACAGTCCGCCCACCCTCCCTAGCCGCCGACCCGACTGCACGCTTGCCATACTGCAAGCCAACAGTTTTTACCTACTACCTATCGCTAAATGTATGAAAATTAAACCCATGTCCCGATATTTTAACACAGCCAAAGTTATTCGCAACGGACTGGGCTGCACTAAGCACATCGAATTCTTTAGGTATTTACATAAAAAAATCCTACCTAAAAACTAGCAGCATCTTCAATTACTGTCGTTTTCCTCACGACCAATAACTAACACTGTGCAGGGGCTAAGTAGCAGGCGCACGGCAAGGCGCAGTCGGAATAGGTGACAATTTTGTTATGACGAGTTCCTCCATGTTTCGGAGGGAACCATAAATTGCCCTCTGGTGGATCCCGGCTATCAGACAGAAATACTGACACCAGTTCTACCAAGGGGTATCGAATGGCCCAGGTAACTGGGTTGTAGAGGTCAGATAGGCAGTCGCTCTATGTAAAACACTGGTACTTAGGCGTATCCGATTATACTTCGCCGCTATATTCGCCGTTGGGAAAATGCTAGGTAGATGACGCAGATGATGAGATACTTAATTATTGTAAAAAATGCTCCTAAAAAAAACTAACGGACCCATCTGAAAAAAATATTTATGGGACCAATTCGAAGCTATTCCGCATCAAAGAAAAAAAAATCACGTAAATCGATTCAGAAACCTAGGAGAAACACACACAGGTGTGTGTACATACATAAAAAAAAATACATACCGGCTGATTTAAGAACCGCCTCCTTTTTGTTGAAATCGATTAAAAATGATTTTACAACTTCACGGAGATTGCCAAGTGAGTCAGATTACACGTCCACGAGGTTGCTGCTGTTATGCAGTTGGCAAAAAAAGGCAACGGTAGAGTGTACACCAAAACGATTCCACGTAAAGGCGAATAAAAGGGAACAAGCGGGCATCCAGCGAGGACAACGAATTTGAAGACAATTAATTAATATATTTTTTTAAGGTTTTAATGAAAATAAAATGCAACATTTTGTCATAATAAAATTTTATATCCTCCATTTCAGAAGGTATCATAACAAGACCGTTATTGTTCAGTGCCAACTCTAGTATGTTTAAAGCTGACCTGATGATGGAGACATAAGAGAGTTGAGGGAACTCCGTGTTCGGGATTATTATAAATATGCAAATTGAGAGAACTTTCCAATAATACAGGTATTTATAGTCACGGAAAAGCAAAAATATGAAACTTTTTACATTTAAACTTTAAACACTAAAGACTAACAGGCACAACATATGTACGAGCTACGCTGTACATTGAACCCAACTTACTTGCTCTACTTTAAGTGACTGATTTTCAACATACAACATCAACATAACATCTCAATGTTGGGAGTAAAGCCCCAACAACATATGATTTGTGACTAGGCTAAGATTAGTAGAAAGTAGGAATAAGGTTTTTTTCAAGGTCAGCAACTGGGCAGCTTTGGTTTGATGTACTTTCCAGGGTCTTTTCACTTAGTATGTACAGACGACAGCAGGTCAACGTATACGAATCTGCCAAATTTTACCAATCAAATATTAACCTACCCCCATTGTGATAAGGTTGAAAATCGATTGCAGAAATTTGACAGATTGTAGTAACTTGATGTGCTGTCGTCTGTACAAATACATTCGTAACTTATATGGAGACGGAGACGCGGGCATTACTTTATTCGTTGCTCAACAGATGGCGTTTGTACAAACATCTTAATCTCGTTTAATTTTAGAAAAAATCATAATCATGCTTTTTTTTAGTTAAGTGTTTTATCTTTTAAAAAATTATACTAAAAAATAATAACAAAGAAACATATTTTTAATTATACTTAATGTGTCGTTAGTTGGTAGCCGTGGTACGACGATGGACTGCCATGTTGATTGCATTACGCATTGGCAATTTGTCATTATTGTTGCTCCGACTGCTTTTTCCAATCTTTGATATGCGTTTCAGATTTTCTACCTTGCGACCTGGCTTTGTTATATGGAATTACGTGACTATGTTTTATTCTGTTTCCCTGTGCTCTGTCCTGGACTTCGACGATCATACCTTGTTACTTTGAAATATTTTATGCAATTTCATGTGTCACATAAAAAAAATTACAATAAATTTCTGTTTTATTTATCCAAACCATCTAAAACAACATAAAAAAGGAATAAAATAAAAACCTGCAGAATGAATGCTCTAGTTATAATAACTTTGTCGTTAGCCACCAGATGGCGTGATAAAAAAGGCTCGGCTGATAACTCTATACCTCAGATGAATGAAATACAAATATTGTATCCCACCAAAAACATTCTGTAAAAAACTAGCCAATTCTCGCTGAAGCTGCTTGTTTATCTCTAAAAAGTAATGAAATCTAGACAAAGTCGTGCTGAGTCTAAGGATTCTTACTGCGATTTCTTTACTATTATAGTTAATGCTATATGACTGGCCATTAAACATTCTTTAAACGTTAGTGAGTACAAGTCAATGGCCAGTCATATAGCATTAACTACAATAATAAAGAAATCGCAGTAAGAATCCTTAGACTCAGCACGACTTTGTCTAGATTTCATTAC
>NWSH02000560.1:6774027-6790468 GCA_002382865.2 Heliothis virescens
AAAAAAAAAAAAAAGCAATAAACTAGTACGTGGTACGGACTCTACTTTCTGGTTCGGTACGACTAACGATAATAACATCTGCGTAGAGCCTAGTCTTTTAGTCAAGGACCAAAATTCATCATATTTTTTATCTGTGCTTTGCAACGCAGCAGTCAGCGCGGAATGAAACAGGTTAAAAAAATAATCTGTCAAACGAATCTGTCTAGAGCAAATTTATGAGATTTTCGTAGTCTTACTGTATATGTTTGTACTCAAAATTATATAAATTATGCCGAAGAATAAAGGAAAAGGAGGTAAAAACAGGAGGAGAGGAAAGAATGAGAACGAAACTGAAAAACGTGAGCTGGTCTTCAAAGAAGATGGACAGGAGTACGCCCAAGTCACAAAGATGCTCGGTAATGGCCGCTTGGAGGCCATGTGCTTTGATGGCATAAAACGTCTTTGTCATATTCGAGGGAAACTACGAAAAAAAGTTTGGATAAACCAAGGTGACATTATATTAATAGGATTGCGAGATTACCAAGATGCGAAGGCTGACGTTATCTTGAAATATACTCCTGACGAGGCCAGGAATCTGAAGACGTATGGAGAATTCCCAGAGACAGTACGAATCAATGAGACAGTGGTCTATTCTGTGGATGGTCTGGATGAAGATATTGAATTTGGAGATGAAGTTAGTTCAGAAGATGAAGCTGATGCAGTAGATGCTATATAAAAGTTAGCACTAATTATGTCTACAGTAAGTCTATGTAAATTTGTTTTGCTGTTATGAATAAACATGACTTTGTGATTTTATACATTTAGTTCTCAAAATTATTTCATAAACTAGCCTATTTTATACAATGTAAAAATATATGTCTATGATTGTTAGACATGCAGTATTTCTCCATAACTTGTCAGTTAAAAAACACTAGCATTAACATGACTTCATTACAAAATTTTGTAGTTCTAGTTACAGTAATCCGCAGTATCAAATTAAATTAAATTATTGTGCAACATTCCTTGAATTAATCCCATTTGTCTCAGGAGAGAAATGATAAAAAGTAAGGAATGTACATATATACTACCTATTAAATAATTATATCAACAAGACTTGACTTCTATTATTTTTCCATTCTCCTGGTCCAGGTTAACCATCAATGACGTCATCATTACTGTAACAATACAACAGCAACTAAAGTCTACTAATACAAATGTTATAATTTGATTTTAGATACATACATAATGTACATTGGTAAGAATAAACAATTCATATTTTGGCACAGAATGCATGCCACATCACTGGTATGGATAGACTAATGAAATAGAATGTGGTTGTCCTCAAAATAGTTATATAGATTTAAAGAGAAGTGCATCATGATATAATCATAACATTGGGATTAAAATATTTTATTTAGCTAGAATTTCTTGCTTTTAATATAATGTTCAAAACTAAGTTTATTAAATGCAATTGTAGACTTTCACAACTTCATTTAAGTTCTATTTTTCAAGTGATTTTATTTATGATGTTTTTTTATTAATAGATTATGATACATGTAAAGATCCAGGACTCCATGCACAGCTGTAATAATGAAATAAATGAATTCTTTTGAAAGATACTTTGGCTGGCAGCAGTTTACAACATATTTTTTGCCATTTTAGAGGTTCTAGATAGTTGTTTAATTACCCGACTAGGGCGAAGCGAAAAGGAGGGTTATTGACTACTTTTCTTTGACTTTATCTGTCAGGAAGCTATGTAGAAACTATTTAATGGACCAAGATGCTTGCATAAAATTATTTGTTGGCTAACTATAAATTTTAAAGCAACTGAATAATCTTCTCAAATCTTACATTAGCTTAGTGATGTCAAAATCTAGGCGTTAACAATAATAATGAATATCTAGATAATTTTCTTCAGCACTTATGGCCATTCTCAATATTTTATCTATCTGTTGACTTGCTTAGTAGGGATAAGAATTTGAAATTTCTCGCATAGAGTTTATGTCAAAATTCTATCTCTAGTAGGCAAATCCAGAGATAAATAGAATATTGAATTTTGCAGTTAGTAAAAGTAATTTTTGTACCTTTTAGATAGCTCAGAAAACAAGTAAGTAAATCTCACTACTTGTGTGCTTAGTGCTGTACGTTTTTAGGGTTCCTGTGCTTAGAGGGTAAAATGAGATACTATTATGTACTAACAGCCAGTTTCTTCATCAAAAGTAACAGCCAATGTAACGTCATAAAAATAAGTTCAAATTCGTTTCTTCACGATTTAACTGTTGGTTTCGGAGTTAAACAAGGACATCAGAAATTCAGAAAAATTACTTTGTGGCATATTATAACCGCAAAAGATATTAAAATTCACCTCATATTGAATGTAACTTAGGTAAAACATAGAAAATAAAAATATATTTGAATTTCCCGCTTCCAGGCGACGCATTTATAAGTATATTGCAACTATGCAACTATTGTTTTATTTCTCTGTATGTACTGGTTTGGGGGATTACCAAAAGTGGTTTCTTGTGGATTATACTTATAATATTTGTGGGTACGTTAAAATAAAGTTGGCAACACCGCTTGACTGGGGTAAGTATACACTTGATCGGACTTGACGAAACCTTCAATGATCATCAAGTCCACCATCACGTGAGACCTCGACGTCTCCGGGACCTATAAATTCGTATCTAGTCGTAGGTCGTCGTTGTCACAGCCTTAAACATGAAGACACTTCAAGACACCCCACACGCTGGGATGATTTGCCCATACTAAGTGTGGGTTATTTTTGGCTTCGGACATGAAAATGTGTATCGTATAAAAACACTCAAAAATGATAGAAATTTTTATCGTCAATGATATATTTACAACATTCTAATTTTAATAGAAATAAAAAAAAAACTTAAATTTTGTGTCTTTATACTTTTCAATACTTTTATAATATTTTCTCCCAAGAAAATATAATTTTTGAGTGTGTTTATACAATACCTTTGTAGCGCTCTTGCAGCTACACCTTCACATTTTTGGAAAATTAGTGTTGAGGATAATGAATGACGCAAAGTAAAAAATTTTTTTTGGAGATTCACCTAGATACTGCTGCCCATCTCCAAACATAGAATTGGATATCCCGCTTGGTACTCTGTAGTGATTATACCGTCACTACATGGTCGCCAGAGCCTATTCTGTTTTTCAGCAGACTGCACCACGGGCAGGTGATGTTGGCAATTTGGGCAGTACGATGTCGATTTACCTCCTTACACCCCAGTCGTAGATTACTTACGTTCAGTGCTTAAGTTGTTCACGACCAATATTTTNTCTGTAGTGATTATACCGTCACTACATGGTCGCCAGAGCCTATTCTGTTTTTCAGCAGACTGCACCACGGGCAGGTGATGTTGGCAATTTGGGCAGTACGATGTCGATTTACCTCCTTACACCCCAGTCGTAGATTACTTACGTTCAGTGCTTAAGTTGTTCACGACCAATATTTTTTAACCGACTTCCCAAAAAGGAGGAGGTTCTCAATTTGACCGTATCTTTTTTTTATGTATGTTCACCGATTACTCGAAGATGGCTGGACCGATATTCAACATTATTTTTTTGTTTGAAAGGGTGTTCTTCACAGGTGGTCCCATGGTAAGGAGACCAGGATCTGATGATGGGATCCTGGAGAAATCAAGAGAACTCTTCAAATTTATTATTATATTATATGTATTCATACGCTTTTTTTGTCGATGATACTATGGGTGGGTATGGGTATTAATTAATAATAACAAAGATATTATAGTTTTAGACCCGAAAACTGAAAAGCATAAAATAAAAAACTTTTTACAAAAAAACAAAACCGACTTCACAAAAAAACACCGAAAGGAATAAAAAATAAAACTTTTCACATGGCTGTAGAAGTCGGTGGCAAAATAAACACAGTCAACAGTCCTGCAGACACCGACTTCTAGAGCCATGTGAAAAGTTTTATTTTATCCCTTTCAGTGTTTTTTTTGTGAAGTCGGTTTTTTTCAAGCAAATAGACGACAAGTATATGTGCTCGAAGTCGAGAAGATTATTAGACCTAACCCGCTACTCAGCTCGTCCAGGTCGCGTCGGCATCGGTTTGAACGATTTGTGGTTCATCAAGTCGGTTTGTGGCTCATGTCGGTTTGGTAGACCGTATCGAAAGTCGTAGTCGCAGGTCACTTGATGTCAACCTATCCTGCTGCTGCCAGCCTTTTTTATACATACTTACATTAACGAGTGACAGTGATGAGGATCAATTTTTTAATGCGCTATATTAGGTCTTAGTTAAAGTAATAAATGTAAATATGTACCTGTCTACCCCACATCTATCTATCTTCTTCTTCTTCTCATATATAAAAACTTTTACAAAAAAACAAAACCGACTTCACAAAAAAACACTGAAAGGGATAAAATAAAACTTTTCACATGGCTCTAGAAGTCGGTGTCTGCAGGTCTGTTGACTGTGTTTATTTTGCCACCGACTTCTAGAGCCATGTGAAATTAGTCCTGCTAAAACTCGCGAACTGCTGGACCGATTGGGCTTATTTTGGTTTTAAAATGTTTGTAGAGATTAAGGGAAGGTTTAAACGATGAGAAAATATGATTATAAAAAAAAAATTAAAAGGTAAGGGATACGAAGTTCAGCTAGTCATTAACATTTTCTTCAAGCACGTAGACTTCTCAAGTCGACTTGACCGTCTCTGGGACCCTTAGGCTTATAGTTGTAGTCTATGCATTTCCATAGAGCAAAGCGTATCAAGACATATCATAACCCAAACCATAGAGATTTTTTATGTTGCCTATCTACATTTCATCAGCCATATTGAATTTTGTTGTGCTTCGAAAACATTGTGAGCACGTGGATTGTTGGATAAAATTTAGTGAAATTTGGTAGTAATATCAGTTAACTTATCTTTTTGGCTTGTTTTCATTATATCATTGAAAAAGTGGGGACATTCTATCTTGGATTTTCAAGTAAGTATATCTTTTACTCGTGTAGCCGGCGGCGGCATGATTCCAGATTTGGATCTGGGGTATTGTACATATGCAAGCTCATAGGTTGAGATAAAACATACAGGTCCTTGTTGATTAATATCGGTTACTAAACATAAGAATAGTTATCAACGTTTTAATATTTTTTAAAGTGTTGACACGATTTTAATTGCGTAACCTTTCATTTACGGTTCTACATTTGCTTACGTGTTGCTTGTGAAGGTTTCTACATATTGCTCGTGACCCTCACCGAACAACATTTACAACTTGTGTTTCGAAAAAGATCAGTGGCACATGGGTGTATGAGTATAATTAGCATTCCCTTGAGTTAGTCAAATCTGTAATTTTTGTAGGTAGCTGTTTTATCGTGATCTCTATGTATAAAAAGCATGCTTTGCTCTATTTTCACCAATTCATATCCCGGTCTGTCTTATTTATTTGATTAGAAATAGTGGTATGGTTCCATACTTGTGTTATTTAAACACTGTATTCGAGGGTTATTGCGTTATAAATAGTAACGGAATCTACTCTAGATAATAAATAAACACGCGGGACAATAACCTATTTACTGAAACTAAAAAAATGTTTATCAGTTTTAAAAGATAGCAAGTATCAATGATAAAAATATTTAGAATTATGAAGTAGGTTTATTCAGTAAAAATATTTTTTTAGGTAAGTATGTCATGCAGGACATGATTTTATGTATCATAAACAAAGCCCCATCTGTGTTAATGTGTTGTAAAAATAGAATTTATTATTTATTAGGAGTTTCTAGGTCACAACCCTTGCACAATTATTTAAAATATCACAATTTTAAATTAAAATTGTTATGTTTACACACGTGACAAACAAGCTTTATTATGTAAATATAAAAATGTCATACCTACATTAATTTATATGTTTTTAACTTCTTTATAAATTCAATAAAAATTTCGGAGTTTGTAAAGATTAACTAAATTATTATTTTTTTATATTGTAATAAAATTTACTAAAAGTTGATTGAAAAAAAAAAAACCATATCTTTGACATTACATGTACCTAAAGTATAGTCTTTTAGAATATATTGACAAGAAGGCTATTGACCTACTTTATTAAAATGTTTTATTTTTAATTGTTTCAAAGTCCAACGAAGCAAATCTAATCTGCATATACTGATATAGCAAAGAGGAATCATTTTTATGTTTTTACCTTAAAGACTCCAAAATAACTGAAACAATTCATAAAAATCTTTCACTGTTGGAAAGCTACACTAATGTCCTTGTACAATAGGCTACATTTATCCAGGTATAGGAAGCACTTCCCAGGGTCACCGGTGAAACCATAGGAAAAGAGCTAGTTGCTGATATATTTAAACTAAATTATAGTGTAAAATGTATATGTATAATTATGTGTTTAGATGTTTAGAATTAGAATGTTATCAGTAACAACTCTCTTTGTTTTAGATTGTTTTTAAAAGTGGCTCTTTACAATGGCCCCTTGTCGTCAATTACTTATGTGGTCAGTCCCATCCATAGCAGTTTTATTGGGAATATTTTGGTTCAGAAAAAAGAGGGAATATGCAAAATCTGACCCGGGTGGAAGAGAAAGGATAAAAAGTTTGAAAGAAGAGCTTGCAGAGGCCTTGAATGCTCAGGCTGAAGCTCAACGAACATCTCCATTGGGCAAAGCAGAGCGTTCCATTATTAAGTCGGCCCCCATTGACATTATTCCAAATGGAAGTAATTCCCAAAGGTCTTCCCCGTTAGAATTGACAGATGAAGAAGTTGATATAGAAATAGAAAAAATAATTAGGAAAAAGTCTATTGAAAAGGAAAAACAAATGTCAGCTGGTTTTGACAAGTTTAACTCTGTGAGCCTAAGCTCTAAAGAACCATCATTTAAAGTTAAACAGAAGTCATCTAACATGTGCTCTACACTCCCATCTGTAGTCACTTGCTGTAAAAATAATATTGATCATTCCCCAGTAATAATTAGGGCAGGAGATACAAATATTGTACATTCACAGGAAATGCCTGGAAAATCGGAAGATATGCTTCCGCAGAAAGAGAGTACAAAATTGGAAACAATTGTATCTGAAGTTAATACAACTGAAGATAGCACTGTGGGCGACACTAAAGATACAAATATTAATAATAATATTAATGTAGTTGATGAACCTAGAAATAGTAATAATGACGGTGATAACAGATTTTCCACAGCACAAAATAGACACATCTCAGAAAGAGATTCTGCTAATCATAGTCCTGTGGACCCAATGCTAGCTAGTCCATCAATGTGTCACTTCTCTGACAATCACAGTGAGGTAAGAACATAACTGTATCAGTTTAGCTTAAGGACTGTACAGCCCAATGTCTTTAATGCCTTTGTAAATAATGCTGCCTACAATTTTTAACCATATGTTCATGTGCATATAACTGCATAGTTCAACTGTACAGTTAAAACTGAAGGGCTGCAGCCAGCTTATCGAATTATAAAATAACAAAACAATAACAAAGATGTAACTCATAAAAGAATCAGTTCACTCCAAATCATGACATTTTAATATACATTCTAAGCTTAGTTGGGTGATAATGCACCTTATTTCCATTATAGTCTATCCCTCTTTCTACTGAAATGAAAATAACACAATATTACAATTATTTTCCTTTGTTAAACTGATTTAGCCTTTAAAGTTTTTATAAAATTACATAATATAAGATTTTTGTATAAAACCAACCAACATGTCTTTCATGCGCTTTTTCAGGGTTCAAGTGACAGTGGTAAGGGCTGTTCGGAAGCAGCCAGCCCTCCTCCAGCTAATTTAAACATGGTTCCTTCTGAAACTGCACTTAGAATACATCAATTTGTTATACCTCAGAGTCTAGTTGGGCTCCTAATAGGAAAACATGGTTCATTTGTAACCCAAATTAAAGCTAAAACTGGTGCAAGTGTGTATGTAAGAAGACATCCTGATTCCGTTAAACAGAAAATATGTGCTGTTGAAGGTAATTTAAAATCATATTTTTTTTTTGTATAGTGAATGTCATTGTTTAACTGCTTATATTTATTTATTAACTTTTTTTTTAGGTACTCAAAGTGAAATAGAAGCAGCTATAGAAATGATTAAGGAAAAGTTTCCTGAAAAGAAATTCCCTAACTTTTCCTTACAAGAGATTAGTGCAGAACTCTATCAAAGATTAGTGCCACTTGTACCTGAGTTTCTGCAAGTAAGTATTGTTGAAGGGCTACTAGTAGGTTGATTTACTAAGTGTTTTGTTATTAGCTTACTTAACTGGAAAAAATAAATAGGGAAAAAACATGCTGGCTAGCTATGGGTCAGATTAGTGGTAAATTGTTCGAAGTAAATGTCACAAGTTATTCTACATAGATAGCGCTAGCGGCGTACAGAATATCTTGTAGGTAGAGGACATAGCTCGCGAGCCGTTTTGGTTAAACGCTTATGTTACTTGTAACCGTGCAACCGAGCCGCGAGATCGCAACTAAAATTGCGGATCCATTTGATTCGGTAACACTACAGAAAGCATAACGAGGCCATGTCCACACTTGAACTATGTTATTATAACTGCAACGGTTACAGTAACAGCTCGCAGATGAGTGCATGTATCATGCAATCTAAGCTCACATCACATTCTTGACTATTCATCTGCTATCCCTGCCAAATGTAAGGCCGCAAATTCGGAGCAGCGGTGCTAGCAGCGAGGCGTTGTTTTGAGCGTGCACTCTCCACTACAGACACAACGTGTAAATTTCTCTCTAGATGTATTTGTAGCAGTCTAGTTTGTATAAAATCAGCAGCAAGACCTTTTTATATTAGATACTATATATTTTTTTCAGCTTGTGGAGTCTGTGAACAATGACACCATAATGACGTGTCTGGTGAGTGCGGGACACTTCTTCCTGCAACAACCTCTTCATCCGACTTTCCCGTCTCTGCACGCACTACATCGTCTCATGGCAGCAACATACCAGAACCCAGAGGTTCCATCTTTACCACGTCCAGTCAAAGGTATGTATTGTGATTGCATAGAAAATGGCAGACTGCCGCATTCACCTTAAAAAGGGGAATGTGGGGCTAAAATAACAAACCAAAAAGTCTTGTATGCCAGTGGTTTCTTTAAATGCGGATGTTCATTGATTTTTTTTATTTTTAGAGGGTTCAATATGTGCTGCACCAACAGAAAATAACTGGTATCGCGCACAAGTGATTTCAACATCAGAAGAGAATGACACATCAGTTGTGAAACTGGTGGATTTTGGCGGTTACCTGACAGTGGACAATGATCAACTCAAACAGATTCGATCAGATTTTATGACATTACCTTTCCAGGCAACAGAAGCCATTCTTGCTTTTGTGAAACCAGCTAACAATGGTGAGTATTACGTTTGTTTGAACTGGTGTTCTAAATTGGGTGTGAATTTGAGTACGCGATTTTTTTTTAATTGATGACAAATAAAGTCTAATTAATATATATTCTTCCTTTATATAATTATATTAATATTTAAAAATGTAAATAAATATGTTATAAATAAATGAGGAAAATAATTCAATAATCTGGGGGTCCAGTCAAGTCCGCCAAGAAGAGCTAAGCGGAGCGCAAGAGCACTACCTACCTTTTCTCAAAGTGATTCGTCGTTTTTAGGGTTCCGTACCCAAAGGGTAAAACGGGACCCTATTACTAAGACTTTGTCTGTCTGTCTGTCTGTCTCCACGCTGTATCTCACTAACCGTGATAGCTAGAAAGCTGAAATTTTCACAAATGATGTATGTCTGTTGCCGCTTTAACAACAAATACTAAAAATGAAAAAAAAAATAAGGATGGGGTACGGAACCTTTCATGTGCGAGTCCAANACCCTATTACTAAGACTTCTTTGTCTGTCTGTCTGTCTGTCTCCACGCTGTATCTCACTAACCGTGATAGCTAGAAAGCTGAAATTTTCACAAATGATGTATGTCTGTTGCCGCTTTAACAACAAATACTAAAAATGAAAAAAAAAATAAGGATGGGGTACGGAACCTTTCATGTGCGAGTCCAACTCGCACTTGGTCGGTTTTTTTAAACCTTCATAGAGTTGGTTTCCGATGTACAGTCAACTCCAAAAGTCGCTATACATATCCAAAGTGCCAAAACTGCTACACAACGTACGCTCCATAAGTTGGTATACAACATACACTCCAAAACTAGCTATACATTCTAAAAGTTCAAAAGTAGCTAAACACTCAACTGCCAAAATTAGCTGCACAACCAAACCGCCATAACTCGCTACAACCCAAGGCGCCAGAAGTCGCTACACAACCAAAACGCCTAAAGTAGATAAACAACAATAAATCGAAATGTGTTGATGCCAAGAGATTAGAGAGCATATTTTTTTATTCCTACAGACGAGGAAAGGTATGTAAGTTCAAAGTATGAAACTATAAAAATGTATTTTAATTTACGAAGAGCAATTTGAAAAAGGTGATATTTTATTTGTTGAAAATTTTAAAGATTTTACTGTCACACATAAGGTCTAAAACCATTTTTACCGTCCGAATCGTTTAAATTGATCCACTCATTTCGAAGATAATTGAGATATTTTATTCTATAAAACTTCTTAATCTACTTAAGTTGCAAAATGTGAAAATATTGTTAAATGTAATGAATGTTTTTGTAAAAGGTATGCGGCATACGATTGAATGACTACTACTGTGAAATTCAATAACCTATCTACTGTCGATATGGTTATAGAGATTGAAATTCAGAATAACTTGTATGGACTCAAAGCAGTGCAACAAAGGCTGATGTTTTAAATGAAGGCTCGCAGATTAGCTAGACGAGGTTGGCTCCAGTTAGATGTAAGGCATAAATGAAAACAGTCGTTTCGCAAAAGGGTTGATAAATGCGCATCCACTAGGCTGTGCGAACAAAAAAGGGGCACTGACGTCAGCCGAAAGCCTAACGTGTTTCATTTTCCGGCTTCCAGTCGAGCATTGGGAGCCGTTTTCAGGACATAATCTGGGCTATGAAACAGCCTGAACAAACACATAGAACGTAATATTCAAGCAGATTGAAATATGTTCCAAGTGAGCAGTGAACAAATTTATATTTCTGGTAAAATGTTAGGAAGGCATATTTACGTTTTGTGAGCTTTTGAAAAGTTTTAAAGCGGATTAAAGGAAGCGTTGAGTGTTTAAAAGACGGTTTTGTGTCCAAAAAAGTTAGAGTGGTTCTATGTTTGAGAGTGGTGTGAATTACTATAACTAAGAGGAAAAAAGAGATTCTGACAAATAAAGAAAAAAGATACAAGATCGCAAGAAATACAGGTACAGAAGAGGTGTGTCGGACGGGTGGGTTTAGTGGACCGACGTGCTTCGCTACAGTAACCAAGGTGTGACGAGCGTTCCCTTCCCGGACACTTTGTCAATTAGAGCGCAGACAGACCACAACGGGTCGCACTTTGTGCGTCTAATTGACAAGTGTCCGGAAGGGAACGCCTTCGCTTTATTATTGTCGATTTTTTTGTCATTCTCTTGTCATGTGGTGGTGGGCACGGTTCTGTGGTAGCGTTGGGGGAACTTATGGTGTCTTGGGGTCGAACTACGGTAATGGGGGTTGTCGGGATTTGCTTGAGTCGTGCTGCGGTCGACTAGTGTGATAGTGTGAGCGGACGTGTGTATGTTTTTACTTAGTTTTTGGTGCGTCATGTGAGATGTAAGTGTCCTGTGGGAATTTGTATTATCGGTGTGTGTGTGTGGAGATGTTCAGAGCTCTGAAGTATTATATTGCTGGGAGGTCGTGTGGGCGGGGTTGGCGGGGTAGTAGGTGCTGGGTTATTGGCGTGTTGTTAGGGTATTGGTAGGTGACGGGCTTATTCTCCCAGCACCCACAACCTGTGTAACGAGCACGTCGTGCACTTGATTGCACCCACTCGGCCGGATAACAAGCTACTCATCTTTGTCTATATCAAATTCCTGAATCTGACACTAGATTTTATTCAGAGTGTTGGTCGAGGTTCCGACTGAAAGAGATTGATTTAAATGAAACCAAGTTCGTAATTTCCAATGAACTTGGTCAATGAAGGACAGGTTTTTAATATGCAAATGCAAAATTATACGGAATGGCTTGCCTAAGCAGATTACTTAGGTACCTAAGCTATAGATAGTGCGCCCATAGATTTACTTGTTTTTGATAAATTGTGCTAAGTCTGGTTTGAACTGTAGAGGCAGGACCCGTCTGGGCGACTCGGCAGTAATTATAATTTGCATCGGTACGCAGTCAGTTTTTATTGCCAAACAATTGGCATTATCTGAACAGTTGCACGCCGCCAGTCATACTGTTTAATATATGGTTCCTCGGAGTCTATTCCTATTGGTCCGAATATTTACAATAAAACTTGGCCACGTTCAAACTTTCTACCGAAAAGCGGCACGGGAATATTAAATATTTATTGGTATAAAGACAAACGAAATTCTGGTTACTAAACTCTGATCGTATTAAATAAAACTTTAATACGTTGTCGTATACTGTAAGATATGATTTTTACCAAATCTAGCTAGGAAAACTATTTGTGCAAAATAATACTTTAAAGAATTCCAACAGTTTACCTCACATATTACCCTTGCAAATTCAATCTCAAATATCACTGACAAGTATAGGAAAGTGACGAATTTCATCCCTGTTTTTTGTCTTTTACGTAATTGTAGAGGCACTATTAACGCTTCCAGAATATTATTCTGAAAAAACGGGGAGGAAGAAGTTTAACAAGGGAAGAAAAGGAGTGACAAAGGTTCTTTAATTAACTTATAAACGTCCTCATTTCAAATTTGATATTCACGTAGTTTTAATCGGGTTCTCGTTCAAGCTTTCCTTTCATTGGTAAATTGGTATCCTCTTTGTGGACCAAAATTGAATTCACTGTTATGCTAATACTTCTATTTCCATCTTATTTCGGTTAATAGAGGTCTGTGGTAACAATTAAGGGTACTCTTGTGGATTACTCAACTTTTGGCAGTAGTTTTAGGGTCCTGCTTGGCACGAAGAAATTGAACGTTTATCCGTTTAATACGCCAGATCCTATTCTATCTACTAATAATTTAACAAATTAATTACTAAATTAGTTTTAATTGTTACAAAACGGTTTTCTGCTACAGCTCACCCTACCAGAAGTTAGGAACCATAGAACTAAGGCGAATACTCCAGAATCACATAAGAACTTGTTAAAAGGGGTGTGATTTGATAAACGGTTTATTTATATCAAATTGCACCTTAAGTTCGTGTTCTCCGTGTGGTCTATGTTATACTCTAATGTCAATGTGTAATTGCGGCGGTGCATATGTCGCTAATTATTGGCGCGTTTTACGGAAGGCTTAGCATTCCGCCCGTTGGACTCGGTTGTCCTTTAAATGCTGGCGTATATGGGCGGTGAGTAAGTTAGATATTATAGCGTGTTTCCTTTTGTATTACATTCCGTAGCCATCTTTGTTCACATGGTGAAACGTATTATCGTATTTATCCTATTCCAGGATACAGAGATTTCTTTAAAACAATTAGTTGTTCTGTTGCATGTTTGGACTTAGTCGAATTTAGTGTCAATTTAATGAGTACATGTGCGTATAATTGGTTAGACTAATGTACGCACAGGCTGATTAAAATTATCGGCTGTTAAAATTGTGGTGCAATTAGGTCAGAATTTTTTGCAGCTAACACGACAACATTTCCATTTTGGAAAATGGTGAGTTAAAATTCATTCTCACAGATGTTTGTGTACAACACTGCTTGAGGATATTGTTTGGTATGCGAAAATAATAGATAAATAAAGTAAATTATCTTAAATTTATTATTCGTTCTGATAGTATTAAGATGGTATGTAAGTTGAAGAGTGTGTTGATTAGGAGCGATTGTGCAGGGTTGATGTCTCCGTTGGGTCGGGTTTGCTCGGAAGTGTCAGTCGCAGCGTGAATGTTGCGATGCCCTGGTTGCCAGGTGAGTAGCGCCTGCGCGGCTTGGGACTACACAAAAGGAACTAATTAGTTTTGTTTTTAACTTTTAATCCGCTTAAATTTCACAAAGTCACAAACGATAAATTGTCCAATCAATTTTACCAGAAAAGTAAACTTTTCACCTGCACTGGAACATATTTCTATCTCTGTTGAGATATTACGTTCTATGTAGTTTGGTTCAGGCGTCCGTCAATGCAGTTGGTCCTGAAACGGCCCAGATGTCGGATGGAAGCGGAAAATGAAACACGTTGCGCTTCGGCTCGACGGTTCAGTGCCCTTTTTTGTCGCACAGCCTGTGATGGCCATTTATCAACTTTTTATGGAAACGCTTAGTTTAATTTAGCTTACACTAACTTGTGAGCTCGTGATGCTATCTGCGAACCTCATTTAAAACCACAGCTTTGTTGCTGTTGTGTTACTTACTAAGCTGTTCTCTAAAATTTTTCAACAAATTTGGTATTTCAAAAATTATAGTTACATTTTTAATTTATTTTGCTGAGTCATATTGAGAGTTCAAGTATATTTATTTTCGGCGTTTTTTATGTTCAGCATTTAGTCAATAATTATTATTATTGGATGTAAATAGGGACGACATGTGCATCTGGCGGTAATATTTAAAGCGTTGTTTTGATTCTCATTCCATCTGATGCTTGTCTGAACGCTCATCTGATAAGGGCGTCACTTAACGCCTTGTGAAGTATCTTTAATTAAACTGAGTACTAACTTTTTGCTCCATAGTACTTGTGATGTTTAGATAAGATCACACATAAACGCAAAAAACTACAGAAAAGTTCTTCAAATATAATAAATGTCGGTTAAATAAAAGTATAAAATCAGGAAATGCGAGTGATCATAGTCAGAGCGTCTCCAAACACTTTCAAAAAGAAAAACATATCCGAAGTGACTAAGACCATTCAACTACCATTTGAATTTGGACCACAGCGTGTGTCAGGTAGAAAAACAACATCAGGTGATAGTTTAAACTAGGAGCTGTTAGTTTGCAAAAGGGCTAACTCTCATTATGTCACGTGTTGCGATTCTAAGCCTAGTCTCATCAGTTGTCTGTGATCTCACTTATGAGATTAGACTTGGATGCGTATGAAAAATAGAAATGACGCTGTGAAATAGATAGTTTTTCAAATCCAAAATTCTTTTTGCTTTAGGTTGCCATATGTTTCTGAACCTAAACATGTGGTTTGGGTTAAGAAACAATATGTAAGTAGTAAGTTAGAACTAGCGCATTTCGTAGTTGTTTTTTTTTTTATTGCTTCTTGTTTAAATTTTCGGACAAATTAGATCGACGAATCTGAGTAGGATTTTGTAAATAGCCTTATTAGTGGAGTACTGGGGCGTTAAAAAACGGCAAAAACCCGGATCTCGTCAGCAACTGAATAGAATTCAATGATTTTTTCGGCAATATCTTGTGAATACCATAAATAATAATGTCTACCTATTTAAAAGCTGTGGCACTATGAAATTTAACACGCTTATACTAGGTCCACCTGTTATGTAACTAACTAAATGTCCTAGTCAAATCTAAGATCACTAATTTCACCATCTTCCAAGTACCGTGCATCATGAAAATTGGCAGTTGTATTAGTTTGGAATGACAATACAATAATATGGTACTTCAAACTGATCTCATGATGGAGCCGAAACGTATGAACTGGAAACTTTTATGATGGAGCATCGTATAATATCCCGTGTTTGGACTTTTTAGAAAGGTCGTGTAATGAAACTTTGACACGATAAGGGCTTTTTCAAGGTCTGATGAGGAGACGATTTTTGGCTTTTACGTGCACTTATTAAAGCGTGTTTTCTACCCGCAGTGTGTGTCCAGCTGTCTACCCTCTAGTAATGAATCATATATTATTTCGAAAGGTCTTTCAGTGCAAAATTATCGACTAACATACTACTCATAAAAAGTTAGTACTTTAATGCTGAAGCACCGTTAAATCGAAACATGTTTAACAGTTAATGTACCCCACCTCTATTCAGAAGCATATATCAATCAAAAGGTCTTTTAAGCGCTACATTTACACACCACTTACCAATTTTTAGTAAGATGTGGCTTAACTAAGGCGTATTGCCGTTACTTAAAAGGGATTTAAGGAACGATATCTTCCCCTCTAGTATGAATCAATACCAATCAAAAGGTTATTTTTAAGTTTTGCATCTCGTCTTAACGTACACTCACACTTTCTTAGTATTTTAGCAATATAGCTTAACTAAAGTAATTGATGAATTTCTTTTGAAAGGTTTTTGTAAGGACTAAATATCCCCCCTCTTTAATGGGCCATATATTAATGTTAGGCCTATGTTAGAAACTACCTTTCGTCTTAACATACCTTATCCAATTTTAGTATTTTTAGAGGTCAGTAGCTTAAATACGGCGTAGTGCGAAACTTTATGTGGGATTAAGGAATGATATCTCCCCTCTAGCAATGAGTCAATACCAATTAAAAGGTTTTTTTATGCCCTAA
>NWSH02000560.1:6790493-6807903 GCA_002382865.2 Heliothis virescens
TATGTTGTATACCAACTTATGGAGCGTACGTTGTGTAGCAGTTTTGGCACTTTGGATATGTATAGCGACTTTTGGAGTTGACTGTACCAGATAGTTCATATCAGAATATGATGTCAATAATAGAGTTAGTGAACATACAAAATCTCAATTGAATAGCACTAATACTTTAGACTTAATTGATATCTGAAATACACCGATTTCGTCACTGACACACTGATGATCATCAAAATGTTTGACTACTTCCTGAAGTAGTAGAAAGCTAAAATCTGGTATGTGAGCTCGAGTTTAGTCTACAAGCAACAAAAAAAAAAACAACTTTCTCCCCCCTACTCCTAAAATGAGGGGTGGAAATTTGTATGAGACTTAAAAATGTTAGGGTACTTCGACTAACTAAACAAAGTTCAGTATACAAAACAACACTACAGTGCACCCAGAAAAACTTATTTGCCTAGCAACTTACAAGGAGAACTGAAATCCCAACAAAAACATTTCATGTATAATGCAGCAGAAGCCCACATCAAGTTTGCCTTGTGAAAAAGATATCACATCTCATGTTGAGCAAAGCTTCTGAATCTACCCGACCTAACTATTCCGACCCTAACTTCATAAATTCTACATATCAGTAAAAATAAATAGCTTGGCTGTTTCATTACTTACTTCAGAAACTAAATATTCGCATCACCTCCACGACGGTGTCGGAACGGCGAAGCCATATTTTTTTACTGATATGTGGAATTTATGATATACAAATTCAAATATATGAATAACAAAGTAATAATTTGCGGTTTCACACGTTTATTATATAGGGACCCCCCTCAATATATATATATATATTAAATCTTTAGTATTTGTTGCTATAGCGGCAACGGAAATGCATCTTTTGTGAAGATTTCAGCTTTCTAGCTGTAACGGCTTATGAGATACAGCCCGGAGACAGACAGATAACATAGAGTAATAGGGTCCCGTTTAACCCTTTGGGTACGGAACCCTAAAAACGATGTACTAAAAAGTTAAATTAGAGCTCCGATTTATTAGTATTTTTTATTGGTTAATGATAATTTATATGCTATTTTGATATTCTTTTATGATTTATTATGATACGTTTGTGCAAAATATGCTTACGCTACGGACACCCTGTGTGAAGTGCCTCTCGTCACTCATCAATTCAGTAACCTAAATTAACTAGTATTCTCACTTAATATTAATTTACAGTCACTGTTTTAAATCTGTCAGGGTGCCTAGTAAAATAACATAAGATTAAATTCTATAATACTTTATCAGAACCTGAGTGGAGTGGCGAGGCTCTCCGTATCATGGCCGGTCTGACAGCGGGACAGCTGTTACACGCCCAAGTAGCCGGCTACGACGAAGCTGGTCTCCCACTCGTACATCTCTACCTCACTCTACACCCACAGGTGAGACACAGGTTTCATAAAATACGTCATAAAGTAAGAGCACTTTTAAACTAGCGGATTATACGCTCGTTTCTATCACGGCAACAGCAAGCCACCGTTAATGATTGAAGCAACATGTACTCCTTCAAGCTCGAACAAAAACATTTTTTCCGAACGGCAAGGTGCGAAAAATCCGCTGGTGTGAAAGAGATATTAGATCTGATGAAATATTTCGTTAAAAAGTTTTATTATAAAAAAGTTGACTTGTGATCAATATATGTTTTTTTATATTTTCAGCAAGTAATATTTTTGAATAGAGAGTTAGTGGACCGCGGTCTAGCAGAATGGGATGTTCCACCCGATTCGTGAGCGCGACGCTCAGCGGCCGGCAGAGCACACCGCTCCAGCCGGCTTCACTAATTACGTGTTAAATACTGTAATGACGCTGATTAGTTATATGGTATTGCATTTTGTTTGACACAATGTACATATTTTTTATAGTAGAGACTCAATAACCTTGCTGGCTACTTTAGAGAAGGAAAATAGGTCTCTCATTGTGAGTTGTCTACTTTAGTCTCACATTTTATTTATATGACTTGTGACGCGTAGCTTATAAATTAATAAATACCTTGTACTTCCTATTACTTCTTATTTCAGTTGTTAGTTTTGTATAAGTTTTAATACTATATGCAATATTGACGCGTGCAGGTTAATTTCGTATTTCAACTCCAACGTCTTTACTTCCATGTCAGGAACATTTCAAATACATACAATAATAATACGCTTAAAAAAGAACTATAGTCGTAACTCGTAGACTATATGCTACAAATGTTACGTAGATTTAGACACGTAAGAACATTCTTATTGGATTATTAATTAACCTTTAGGAGGATAAAACTGATCCTGATTTTAAATATTATAATAGCAAACTTGTCAACAAAAAGTTCAGGATGCTCATTATAACTGAAGATCTGTTACTGTGCTTTGTTCAGTAACCAATAGCAGCAGCAAGCTTTGATATATACTAAATCAATGATGATTCGGCTACATGCCAAATAAAATGTGCCTTTGGAAATTACACTTTTGGAGCTAAATCACCTAACATGCGATGTATGTACTTACATGAAATATTATTTGTCACAAGTATATTAATTCAATGTTTCAGTTTATACATTTAAGTAGAAATTGGTTGTGACAAAATAGTATTTTGTGGATAATTCATAAAATGGTAAATCCAACTCCCAATTGTTTACTATTTGCGGAAGACTGAAAATGTATAGTTATGTACAGTTAATGCTATGTATAAAATATGTGTAAAAAGTACAATATTGTGTGCCCGAATACTGGTATGATGGATTTGAGTTTACATGTTTTTTTTGTTATATTATTTGACAAGATGACTAGAACTGTGCAGTGGACATATATAAGGTAGACTAACTCTCCTTGTTGTAACTGATAATACTTATAGTTGCAGACAGATCACTTAAAAACTGCATTTTTCTAAACAACTTGTCGATAAGAAGCATTTTTTTTGCAGTCAGTATGTGTATTTCTTTTCTTTCAGATGGCACTAAGAATCGGCATTAGCATTCATGTTAAACCGAGGACTATACCTAATGAAGCTTTGTGGTAATTCAATAAAATTGTTGACTTATAATGAGCACGTTGATCATCCTGACAAAATTTTATAGTTTAATTAGTGTACATAATAGATTTAGTGTGATAAAAGCGATTTGATATTTCATTGTTGTAGTAAATCCAGTATTTTAATACATATGTTGAAAAATAGTGTTGGTTTTTAGTGGTAATGTGTCTTGTATGAGTATGCTAACTATTGTGTAGGTAAAAATTTATGTAGAGCCCGACTAAATCATGTAAAACTTCATAGCTTAACTCTGAAATGCCTCGACATGTACAATTTCTAATACAGTCTTCATTCAATCAAAATGTTACAATTTATCATAATATGTATTTGCACATGTATCTTATTTGCTTGAACACTCAGTCGTGGTCATTTATCAAACTGCGTGAAAAATGTATTTATGATGAAAGGTAAAACAGCATACCTATATACTAGACTTGTGTCAGGCTCTATTTAATTTTAAGTTTTTTTTTCTGGGAAGTTTTAGTACGTTAATTCTGTCTCCATTTTACAGCTGCAAGTCCGCTGATTTTAGATTTATTTATGGGACACCAAGCCGATTGCGGTAACTGGATACATCTTGTTCTTCCATCTATTACCTTAGTTTTGATGATCGATGATAATAATCAGCTAGTGTACTTACTGATTATACAAACGGATGGTTTGCATTTTGTTTACTTCACTGTGTATATAACTAATATAATGCGGTTAATTTAATACATTGTTTTAAAAATAATAGTTTGTTTTTTTGGTTATTTCCCTGTTGGCATGGTCAGAGATACGCAGGTTGACTTATAATTTGTAGTGTAGCTGTGGACCCTTCAGTAACCCTGTCAGTATCTATTATCTGTAGAGAGGTCAATTCTGTACATGAAATATATTTCCAGAATAACTAACAGAGTGTGAATACGGATCGATACTGATGCCAAAAATGCAATCAGTAGAATTTTTGTCTGTCTGTATAACCANATTTCAACTCCAACGTCTTTACTTCCATGTCAGGAACATTTCAAATACATACAATAATAATACGCTTAAAAAAGAACTATAGTCGTAACTCGTAGACTATATGCTACAAATGTTACGTAGATTTAGACACGTAAGAACATTCTTATTGGATTATTAATTAACCTTTAGGAGGATAAAACTGATCCTGATTTTAAATATTATAATAGCAAACTTGTCAACAAAAAGTTCAGGATGCTCATTATAACTGAAGATCTGTTACTGTGCTTTGTTCAGTAACCAATAGCAGCAGCAAGCTTTGATATATACTAAATCAATGATGATTCGGCTACATGCCAAATAAAATGTGCCTTTGGAAATTACACTTTTGGAGCTAAATCACCTAACATGCGATGTATGTACTTACATGAAATATTATTTGTCACAAGTATATTAATTCAATGTTTCAGTTTATACATTTAAGTAGAAATTGGTTGTGACAAAATAGTATTTTGTGGATAATTCATAAAATGGTAAATCCAACTCCCAATTGTTTACTATTTGCGGAAGACTGAAAATGTATAGTTATGTACAGTTAATGCTATGTATAAAATATGTGTAAAAAGTACAATATTGTGTGCCCGAATACTGGTATGATGGATTTGAGTTTACATGTTTTTTTTGTTATATTATTTGACAAGATGACTAGAACTGTGCAGTGGACATATATAAGGTAGACTAACTCTCCTTGTTGTAACTGATAATACTTATAGTTGCAGACAGATCACTTAAAAACTGCATTTTTCTAAACAACTTGTCGATAAGAAGCATTTTTTTTGCAGTCAGTATGTGTATTTCTTTTCTTTCAGATGGCACTAAGAATCGGCATTAGCATTCATGTTAAACCGAGGACTATACCTAATGAAGCTTTGTGGTAATTCAATAAAATTGTTGACTTATAATGAGCACGTTGATCATCCTGACAAAATTTTATAGTTTAATTAGTGTACATAATAGATTTAGTGTGATAAAAGCGATTTGATATTTCATTGTTGTAGTAAATCCAGTATTTTAATACATATGTTGAAAAATAGTGTTGGTTTTTAGTGGTAATGTGTCTTGTATGAGTATGCTAACTATTGTGTAGGTAAAAATTTATGTAGAGCCCGACTAAATCATGTAAAACTTCATAGCTTAACTCTGAAATGCCTCGACATGTACAATTTCTAATACAGTCTTCATTCAATCAAAATGTTACAATTTATCATAATATGTATTTGCACATGTATCTTATTTGCTTGAACACTCAGTCGTGGTCATTTATCAAACTGCGTGAAAAATGTATTTATGATGAAAGGTAAAACAGCATACCTATATACTAGACTTGTGTCAGGCTCTATTTAATTTTAAGTTTTTTTTTCTGGGAAGTTTTAGTACGTTAATTCTGTCTCCATTTTACAGCTGCAAGTCCGCTGATTTTAGATTTATTTATGGGACACCAAGCCGATTGCGGTAACTGGATACATCTTGTTCTTCCATCTATTACCTTAGTTTTGATGATCGATGATAATAATCAGCTAGTGTACTTACTGATTATACAAACGGATGGTTTGCATTTTGTTTACTTCACTGTGTATATAACTAATATAATGCGGTTAATTTAATACATTGTTTTAAAAATAATAGTTTGTTTTTTTGGTTATTTCCCTGTTGGCATGGTCAGAGATACGCAGGTTGACTTATAATTTGTAGTGTAGCTGTGGACCCTTCAGTAACCCTGTCAGTATCTATTATCTGTAGAGAGGTCAATTCTGTACATGAAATATATTTCCAGAATAACTAACAGAGTGTGAATACGGATCGATACTGATGCCAAAAATGCAATCAGTAGAATTTTTGTCTGTCTGTATAACCATTATAGAAACAAAAACTACTGGACGAATTTTAACGAAACTTGGTACAATTATTATTCATACTCCTGAGATGGTTATAGAATACTTTTCATCAGGCTACCATCAATAGGAGCAGAGCAGTGAAGGGAAACATCCTTGATTATGACGACCCGTTGTCGCTGGCATAAGCGACATGATCCACGAACGAAGTTGCTGGCAGAAGCTAGTAATAAATATTAGCATGGATTGATCTACACAACTGGATCAATAGAAATTTCAGTGATACCGAATAAAAAACAATTCTTATAAAACTGCGATTTATTACAAGTTGTAATATAAAAATTAATTTATTTACTTAAATCTATTTGCCCATTCCACATATATTATATAAACTTCAACAATTCATTTATCAGAAATACACAACAGCTGACAAAAATATAACATATTTATACAGTATATTAGGTGTTATAAAATAGAATGGTTGTCCCAATTTAAAAGCTATGATAACATGATATATTAAATATTTTAATCATGTAGGTACCTAGAATTAATGCATCATTTTTGTCATGTTTAAATAAAAAAGAATAAATGAAATGAAACAGGGTCCGCGTCGACAATTACAAATATGTACAGACGACAACACATCAAATTACCACAATATGTCAAATTTCCACAATAGATGTTCAATTCAACCTTAGCACAGTAGTGGAAGGTTAATGTTCGATTGGTAAATTTTTACAGATTCGGCTACCCTGACCTGCTACCATCTGTACCTAATAATTATAGAAATAACAAAAAAAGCATATGAATTTGATCAATAAATTAAATTGCTATTCATGAAGTTTTTGAGTAAACTTATAAAATAATATATCTAGGATCCCACTACAGTTTGTTAAATGTGCAATGCGTGACGTGAAGCACATATTTACTCATACTTAAAAAAGTTACATACTCAACTGATGTATTTCATTTTTGGCTTCACTAAAATTACTTGATTGACAATCTATCTATTATTCTTTAAATTATATAAAAATAACTGTTAATTTTAATACAGAGGCTTAAAAAAAGTTAATTCTTTTAAAATTTGCTCACTGGTTAAAAAATATTTCTGTATATCGCAACCTACCTAGCATAAAAACGCAGCATTTATAATATTTTGTTTGTTGAAGTCACATTATAGAGCCAGGGTCAGATAGCGAGCCGTCAATTGTGTGTAACTATCCCGAAAAAATCACTAGTATAAGTACCTACCTACTTTACATTATGTTTTGCAAGTATATATATAATTGGAATTTCATATAACAGTCTTCATTATTTTATGTAAAAAATAAAAATACATGGGTATAGGTTGATACAGCAAAAGAAGGGAGAATCTAAGCTGGATAATGTAACATAGCTACAATAAACAGTATAAAATAGATGTTTGCGGCATCGTAAAACAATCCCGTTACTAATATGTTTGGAAAATGTGTATGAAATATTTTGACATCATGTTTAGAAAGGGTAGGCTAGTTGAAAATAGAAACGAGTATATAACACTAGAAACATACGCGATCTACGATATTTAGAAAAGAAAAATGAACATTAAATTCTAGGGTACCTTTATGGTGATGGCATGTACATATTTTGTACTACTTATTATTTATACCAAATTTATAATTCTCTCGTTATTCCTTTAACAATTTCTCGAATTTTCTCTGTACTCAAAAAGAAGAATTAGTTATGTAGTAAACAGTAAGAAAAATCTTCAAATTTGAAATGAAAAATGAAACAAAAAAAGGAAAAGGGAGACTGCATTTAGAAATGTCTCACCAAACTCGGTACATGACAATGTCGCGCTGTATATTATTGTTTCTCATACAATCTTAATTAATAATAACAACATGCCAAACGGCACTTACCTAATTCAACTTATCATTTGTTTCATTTATTACGTAACATAATATAATCACCTTTACATATAACTGTACATTGTCTACAGTTACACAAATTCGCCTATAATGATATTTAAATCTTTTAACTCCATACATCTGCTGAATATTTCTTCATAGATTCCAACTTCTTGATAAATTGCACTGCCTCGGATTCTGTGCGCCCGCCCTTGTCTTGGATAGCTTTGAGAACTATGTTCCTTACGTCAACGGCCATATTCTTGGCATCACTGAAAATAAACCACATTTCCCAATATATTTTTAAATTATTGTACAATATTTATTTTTAATTAAGATTTGGGTATTTAATAAGGTAAGGATAAGGTATTTTCAATAGAATATATAAAAATAAATACCCGCAGATGTAGAAGTGACCATTGCGATTACCAATCACGTCCCATAAAAGGTCCATATCCTTTTCTAATAAATGAGTAACGTAAACTTTCTCTTTTTGGTCACGAGAGAATGCAAGGTTTAATTTAACATCACCATTTTGCTCATACTTTTCAAGTTCCTGAAATAATAAAAAGCTTTAATATTTGTGTACCAATCTTGTAATATAGGTACTGCATGTAATATTATTTATATAATTTTTTTATTATATACTTAAAAATGTGATTTCATATTGAGAGAATACGAAAAGAGAAATAGGTAATACACACATCCTGATAAATGAAGTCCTGATCACGATGCCTGCATCCAAAGTAAAGAATACTTTCCCCGACTTCCTTCCCATTTGCACGAGCGAATGCACGCTCTTGTAAGAAACCACGGAACGGTGCTAGACCAGTACCTGGGCCGACCATTATTATCGGAGTTTGCGTCTGCAATGGTAACCTAAAAAAAACATTAATTTAACAGCAGTTCAATTAAGTCGATTGTCTAAGTTTATTTTAAACTGGATCATTTTTATTTGACAATAATAACTAAAAGCTGATACACATGGCGGAGCCCAACCAATAGTATTTTTTTACTGTCAAAGCGTTACCAATCAACATTGTGACATGTCGAAACAATGTTCTGTATTTGTAAATGTCCTTTTAGATTCTATTCCAATGACGATAATGTCAATAATAATTTTAAAGTAAAAAAAATGCTCTGCACTGTTCATCCCCACAGGCCATTAAATTTTTTATTAGTGTTTAATTTACCTGAACTGCGATTTTCTGATGTACACGGGTACACGAGGAAGTGGCTTTCCAGGTTCTGGTTTGTTTTCTGCCAGCCATGTGGTAGTTACGCCTTTGTTAACGCGACCAGTTGGTGTTTTATACTTAACAATCACAGCAGTAATATGCACAGTCTCTGGGTACATCTAAAATTATAAAATACATTTTAAAACGTTTAGGAGAAGCTTATTGCTAAATAATGGTTGATTGATTGATTATAAACTTGAAACAATTCTTGGTGCTTGGTCGGTCCCACTCAGAGTGGTTAGACTTGAAGCTGATCCTATCATAGTTGGCAAAAGTCTAATGATGATTATTTAAAGACATCTGTTGTACCTTCAGATGAATACAATGCTAAGTATTTTGTATACCTTGGGACTGGATGAAATCGAATAATATCTTGGTTGCAGACGTGGTAACAGTTCACAAAGATGATCCAGATGAGGTTTACAAGATGGTATATCTTCTAAAATGTGTACAATATTTCTACAAGCATCCACAATGAATGACTGATATAGAGCCTTGCCCTCTTGCGAGTTAGTTGCCATCAACATCAACTTCTTTTTATCCTGCAAATAATTTTAAATTTTATAGTACAAAACAATAAATTTGACTATATTGGTTTTTTATATGGATTGGATTAATCAGTTAAGATAAAGCAAAACAGTCTTGTAGTTAACATATATATAGCTTGTATTAAATCACATAGTTTTATAAAGGAATGTGCTTACTTCTTCATCAGAGCAATATTCAACGAGCTCACGCAATATGTGAGTACGGGGTAATGCAGTGATTTCCACATAGTGGGACAGAGCAGTGCGGTAGGATGTTGGACAGGGGAAAGGATGTTTCTTGCTACTTTCTTGATCAGTATTGATGAGCGAGAAAATCTCATCAAGGTTTGCGCCTGTTAACTGACCCAATCGTTCAACAAGGTTGCTATCATTTATTGGGTATACAGCCACATGGTCACCTGTAAAAAGTCGGGGTGGTTAAATAAATTTAATAAGATGAGGACTTCACTTATTTTTCAATTACAAGTAATGCTCAGTTCTAATTCAACTTACCTGCTTCATATCTCATTTTCGAGTCTGAAATATCAAGTTCCACATGAATGCAGGACCTATCACCACCTTTGTGTAGTTCTCTGTTTACTGTGATTTGGGCTAAGAAAGGATTCTTAGCATCGTAAGGCCTGAAAAAATAATGTTTCAGTCAATCCTATTAAGTCATGTTTTTTTAGCATAATAATCTGATTTGTAATGAATGGCACTTACGGTCTTTGAACTTGTAAAGAGTGTAGTCTAGCAATTTCACCAGTGAACACATTGTTTGGCTGGATATCCCCTGGGGCATGTGTCACAAGTCTGAATTGACGTATCAGTTCTTCTTCTCCAGTGCTTTCGATATTGAATTTCTCACAAACTGCTGGCCAAAATTTGTCTTTCCATGTAATGAAGTCATCTTCAATACTGAAATTTAATATATTAATTACTAAAATTATAAACAAATTCATTATTTGATCAGAGTGATAATGTGAGTTACACTATAACTCGAGAATGTCTGACCAAAAAAAAAAAAAATCAAAAAGCATTTATTCAAAGTAGGCTGAGAACAGCACTTTTCGAACGTCAAAATTACATCAGACAGCCCCAAAAACGCCCGCCCTTCNAAAGTAGGCTGAAAACAGCACTTTTCGAACGTCAAAATTACATCAGACAGCCCCCAAAACGCCCGCCCTTCACCACTTCCTATGTGTTTTTGCTGGGAAGAAGAAGTGGCGCAACAAACTCCCCAGCAACACATGTCTGTCTTTTAGATTTTAAGAATCTTAATACAACATTGAATAGTTATTATAATATGTAAATAACAAACATGTTATTAAACAATGTCAATTATGATATTATACAAAGTAAATTGCCTTTAACGACATATTGGCTAGCACACACCACTATATACCTATATCAATGCACTCAAGCAGTGTACTACCTTCTTCAAATCTACAATCAATTAATAAAGCCTCCATTTTTAAGGTATTAAAGGGCGTGCCCACCTATATGTACCAGGCGTGATTACAATATGAGCATTTCACATATTAGCGTATTAAGACTGCGGCACATTTATCATAACAAAAAAAGCAATTAAATATGACCCTATTTGCATATACCCACAACACTGTCTTATATTAGCCTTGCTATATAAATGACAATCCAAGATCAAGTTTACACAAAATCATACAGGTATTTATAAAAATGTTATTGTCAAGTCTCAATCAAATAGGTACATGTTATGTATATAAAGTTTTTCCGATATAGTGGTTTCAAATTATAAGTTTTAACATTAGAAGAGAACTTTTAACATTAGAAGCATTATTCAGCAATACTAATAAATTATAGGTACGTACTTTGCATCATCATCCCCAAGACCAAGTTCATACACTCGAGTAGCGCCAAGTTCTTCAAGACGCTTGTCTAGATAAATTGCAACAGCATTGTAATGTTCATATGTTTTGTTGCCAAGGCCAAACACCTGTAAATGTATTAATACTTTACATCATCATATATTATGTCGTATACATTGCATATAGTATGTCAATACGCCGCATACCACGCATCGTAACTTCCGTATTGTTGAACCTAATAACCTTCTTTGTCCGAAAAAACGCGGTAAATTTATAAAGATATTCATATTTTACGATTTTGGGTAACAACATGGATTTTATATGTACGTATTTATATACTAAAGCCCGAACAATTTAATTAAAAATATTATGGTAAACAAAGTTGGTTTAAATTAAATAGGAACATTTTCACTTATTTTCGGTAGTAAGAAGTCATTAACACAAAAATATATTGATAAGTTTGCGTAGTTGTATATTTCTACATAGCATAAGACTGCGCTTGTATCCCATTTTATATAACAATTTAAACTGAAATGAATAACATTACTTTATAGGTTATCTTTCACGTATAATTAAGATTTTTCGTAAACCTCTAAGCCCACAGAAGTTAAACAAACTAATTTGTAACTAGAGTAAAATATCCCTTTTTACAACAAGATAGTCCAAAATAATTTATAAACAACTATAAGCGGGATCTAAAGTTCACTATACATCACAGAGTATATCTTTTGACTTTGACAATAAACCACAAATTTAATGGCAAACAATCAATGTTATCAACTCCTAAAAATATTTACCCCTAAAATTACAATTACTTGAAATTCCCAAAAAAAAAATGAATTATTATTGTTATGAGAAGTTTGACTGTTATTTCTATCTTTGTAAGGCGTAGTGCATCGCCCAGGTAACTGAGTTGATTTAAAACACTGATATTATATAGTCCGCGTAAAGTTGTTGTCGTCACTGAACACTGCGCGAGTAGCTGCGCAAAAACCAATTCTAGGTATCAGCTGGGGACGGGGTAGGGGTTTAGTTTAGGCACGACATCGACTTTTACGAGAACTGTACTCAGCTGTACCTGGTTAGACTGGAAGCCAGCCAATATAGTTGATGATAACCTATTTTCCTCCATAAGCGGGAAAACTTCTAAGTTGGTAACACTGATGATAAACGAATATGTCAAACTGACAATTGACAGTCCACTGACATTGACACTTCATTGAAATGGCATGATTGGTTGAATTGGGGAACGTGTCTTTTGGACTAATGAGTTTTTTCACGATTCTCATCAATATAGCAGAGCGCAACCAAAACCTTAATAATTATAATTATCAGAAAGACACGTGGGTATTAGATGATGTTTTCACGCTCTACCACATGTCTGTGCGCTCTACCTACGCATATCTTATAAGTGTAATATGCGCAATAGCGCATATTGTGGCATAAAATTACCAACACAGGCAACATACATTACATATGTCGCAGCCAACTAGTTGAATTAGCCAGCCAATTGGACGCCTAGGCGGTTAATAAAACGTCGACATCCAACTGTACGCCTAGGCCGATAGTTAATTGAACTAGAATCATTCAACGTTTAACAACTTGGCGTATTGAAAATCAGCCCTTTCAAAATGACTAAATTCCATCCCGCCAAGTATATGTCGCTGTCTGTTCGTATAATCCGCCGTATTACATTACGGCCAGCCGATATCAAAAATAGATGTATGACGGCGGATCCACGATTAGCCGGATTTTCTTACTTCAGTAACCATAATGTTCGAAATTTTGTCCTAAGTATTGTGTTAAATAATGCGTATTATTTCGAACTTATTATGAAAAAAAAATTGGTGGAAGTTAGGTTTTAATGGCAGAAACGAATTGCGGTAAATCCGACTTCACGCAGTCTTGTCTGCCCTACCCCTAGAGTGTAATTCAAAATCGCGTAGGTGCGGAGAGGCGAGGTGGGCCGCGAGTTGAGGAGCAGGTGGTTGTAACACTCGCCACCGTGGCTGAGGCTGGCCGGCACCGCCGGCCAGCAAGCCGAAGCTGCGGTGGTGAGCGTTAAACCTATCTGCGACGATGAACTCGCGTGGGACCGCCGGAGCCCCGCAGCGCCGTAGCCGTGATAGAAATAATGCCTGCTGCATAAAACTACAAGTTCACAATCTACAATTTAGGACTAATAACTCCGTAAATACATAACGGCCCTGCTTTTGTTCGTATACATATATTGCGACATATACGAGTACATGTCGCAGCCAACTGGTTGAATTAGCTAGCCAATACCTAATGGCTAAATGACGTTTGGCCATCTTGTTAAACGTTGTCTTCAGTCACTTGCCTAGTTGATTTTCCGCTAATTCATTGGATGTCGACGTTTTATTAACCGCCTAGGCGTCCAATTGGCTGGCTAATTCAACTAGTTGGCTGCGACACATACTCAGGAAACACAGAAAAGTATTCTTTAATCCTTTATCTTTATTTAATGTTTTTTATTACTTAACTAAAAAAAAAAATATGGTAGGTACTCACAGCATAATTCAAACCAGTCAAATCGGGTTCGCCGTTCTTTATCCATTCATAAAACTCCATGGAGTTATCTGTGGGATCTCCCTCGCCATATGTCGCCATACAGAACACAGCTAAAGAATTCGGAATGTCTTGGAGTTTCATGAGTTCTTCCTAAAATCAACGGTGACCATGTTAGTTATACCTACCCAAAAATACTAATTTTTTCAGACAACTTGAATATACTTATCTTCAAACTTCAACTTACCATATCACATTCTTCAGGATCAGCAACCATCCCTTTCATCTTGTATCGTATGCCTTCCTTGGCAAGACGACCAGCAAACTCCTCACCAGTACCAGTTTGGGATCCATAAAATACAACTAAACTTCTTCCAGACGACTTTAATTTGTTTATAAAAGAATTTTCTGTAACTTGGATGGAACCCGCAGCCCTGTGGAGATAAATAAGGGCAATAAGACATTATTTAAAGGGAATAAATTGTGGAGGAAAACTTGTTTAAATTATTTTAACGTTAGGTACTTAGTTTTAAAACTTCCGGGAGACTCAAGTTCTAGTAGTAATCTTACCATACCATAACAATTAGCATATAAAACATAGCATAGGTAAATAATTTATAGATTATATGGAATAGTTAGGTACCTATCTACTGTTTGAGATAAGCAGGTAAGACGCATTTAGGTTACAACGCATCATAATGATCCGGGTACAGTTACATAACTAAGTAGTGTGACGATTGACGAATAATTATCATTTCGTTAATTATCTAAATGATTATAACAATATCAGAGTTGTATTACTAATACCAGGATTAGATAGGTACTTAATTACTTAGTATGATTGGAATGATGCTGATGCCATTGTGATAGATAAGTAGGTTCCTTTTTACCAAATCAAAACCGAAAATACCTATCCATTGTAAATACAAAATGAAATTTAAAAGATGGATGTACAGACATCACATCAGGTTACTACAATCTGTCAAATTTCTGCACTCGATTTTCAACCTTATCACAATGGAGGTAGGTTAACATTTGAATGGTAAAATTTGACAGATTCGTATACGTTGACCTGCTGTCGTCCGTACTTTATAGGTTAGAAATGCCAATTATTTTGGCAGTCCAAAAAAACGAATATAAAAATAACTTAATTACTTTGACAATGAAGTAGGACCTTGGTGACAATGTCGATAATAGTCACATTTTTGTTAAGGTCAAGCCACTGATAACCAGACAATCATTCAAAATGGATAGGTACGAATGGTAAAGAAAGCAATAAAAAAATGTTCATATATAGACACAGAACATTTAATAATAGGTACCTATGAATAGTATGGTAAAGACCGCTTAAGGCAGCACATAGGCAATTATGTTAGTTATCTACTAGTATTTATTTTTGACATTGAACTACGTCATTATAAGGAAACGACTGACATTGGTTAAATCATACAATTTACGGAAGAAACAAACGAGTTAAGTAGATAAAAGACAATTGTAAGTACGCAGCATTAAAAATCCAAATTATGATAACGGAACTGATAGAGGAGCTAAATAACAGCCGCGATGGACCCGTCAACATCAATCGGTTTACTTATATGCAACGCTAGAGCACTTACTAAATCAGACGCTTACTAGGTATATACCCTAGAATTAATCACAACTCCTAACATTCTAAATACATTTGAGTTTCTAAACCAAGTTTTAATTTCTTTTTAAAAATCTGTTGGTATGTACAACAAACCCATTTTGCAGTAAATAGACAGGTACACTTGGCTGATAAGATATCTTTCGACTCATAGTGATAATAATGAATGTGTCTGACTGAACTGTAGGTACAAGCATTCGGCGTGCCACACGTCATCGACATTTTTTCACAATTTCTTGTATTTTTCTGGATAGGTAGAACAACGAGCGCAGGCAGCTTGCGTGCGTTGGAAACACCACAAAACTAAATGTGACCCGGGGTATTAACGAGTTTCAACACGGAGTATCGGGCGGCAGATATGATAACCCTACAACTAGCTTGCCAAGCGGCTTTAGTAGCCGTGATGACCAAATCCTTTCTACGACATTTAAAGTTAAAGGGGTGGCAAAGGACAATGGGCACAAATATATGAAAGCTGGTACACCCCACCAATAGTGATGAGATATATATCATTAAATAGGTCTTTTTAAATGGAACAATATTTACTATGACAGCTTTGCTGAAATGTTTGTCCGTTCTGAGATATAGATCAAAAACTACGCAAAATTAAGACTTAATTATCTGTTGATTTCTCAAGTTTTTAATGCCAAATCTAAGTACTACTAGTGTAAGTATTCTAAGTACTACTTGCTGTGCCCGTCAGAGTCCATAATAGCTACAATGATTTAACATTTCCACTTTGTACCTTAGGTACCCACCGTAGGTATAACTGGATATTGGGAGTAATGATACACCCCGCCAATAGCAATGTCATATACATCGTTAGATAGGTCTTTTTAACTGAAACAACATTCACTAAGACACCTATGTTGAAATGTTTGTCCATTTTTAGTAAGAGGTCAAAAACAGTGTAAAAATTAGTAAGTACCGAAAAATATTGAGAGTTAAACGGAAAATCTAAGTAATACTAGTGTAAGTATTTTAAGTACGACTTTGTTGTACCTGTCAGAGTTCATAATAGCTACAAAAATGTAGCATTTCCACCTCGTACTGTAGGTACCTTATAACTGGGTATTGGGCTTAATGATACACCCCACCAATAACAATGTCATATAGGTATTTTTAACTGGAACGACGTTTACTATAACAGCTTTGTTGTAATATTTATCTGTTCTGAGATATAGATAAAAAACAATGTAAAAATTAATACCAACATACCAACGTTATTAGAATTTTTAATCAAGTTAAATAATCTCATATGAGGGACATTCCTATGGAACACCTAATCTAGCTAGAAGCTAGCCCTATTAAAATATTTTTGAAGCAGCAGTTTAAAATCCCGTTTGTATCGGCCGTTCAGCACTTCCACTACTCATCTGTACGGAAAATCAACAGCTATTGTTTCACTTGTTTCTATCATCTTTGAAGGCGTCGGTTTTTTGTCTTATTGCAATATTTCTTGTTAGATTTTCAGTTTAGTTTATTATTTCTGGGGTAAAAAATCGGCCTTTCACCTTGTTATCCTTTTATGACAATATTTTAATACATACAACATAAGAAACAACGACATTGGTGTTATTTTTTCATAAAATCTCAAATAATGATGGTGTCCTAGCCGATTGTCGGCCACGGCGGCTGTTTTCATGTAAGGAGATCAGCCAGCGCATTCCTTATTCCCTCACTCTCATAGCCCGATGCGATGGCAATCCGACACGATCGGAGAGAGATCAGGCGCAGGACCGGCATTAACGTGCTCTCCGATGCACGGGTGTATCAATCACCAACTTCCATCAGGCTGCTTTATGAAAGTTACGAAAACTCACAAAGCGATTTCGGCCCGACCCGGGAGTCCAACGTGAGAC
>NWSH02000560.1:6812812-6824998 GCA_002382865.2 Heliothis virescens
GTATTTATGACATTGTTATTGGTTGGGGTGCATCATTAAGCCCAATACCCAGTTTAGTAATATCGGTACCTTTACAGTACGAGGTGGACAAATCTGCTCACATTTTGTAGGCATTATGAACATCTGACAGGCTACAACAAAGGTCGCTTACTTAAAACATTACGAATACACTAAATAGTATTACTTAGATTTTCGTTGTATCCTCTCATATTATTTTTTCGTAGCTCATTTTTACACTGTTTCTTGCACCTCTAACTAAAAATGCGACAAACATTCAACATAGGTGTCTTAGTGAATTGTTGTTTCAGTTAAAAAAAGACCTATCTAACGATGTGTATATTGACATTGCTATTGGCGGGGTGTATCATTACTCCCAATATCCAGTTATTACCTACGCTGGCCTACCTAAGGTACAAAGTGAAGATGTTAAATCATGTACGCTATTATGGACTCTGACGAGCACAGCAAGTAAGTACTTAAGAAGTGACTTTACACTAGTAGTACTGTTAGATTTGGCCATTTAATAAAGCTTTGACGGAAGAATAACAGACAGTGAGTTAATTTAAGTGTCTTCAATTTGCGCATATTTATGATCTAATATCTCAGAACGGACAAAACATTTTCAGCCAAAGCTGTCATAGCTAAATATTGTTCCATTTAAAAAGGCCTTATCTGAATGATATATATCTGCATCGCTATTGGTGGGGCATGTAGCCAATCTGCCCACTTGTCCTTTATTAAACACCGCCGCCACTGTCCCTCGCTACGGGTCTTTTTCGGACTTTGTGGGGCCCGGAAAAAGGCGGAGGAGGTTGGAAAAGGAGATGGAGAGGTAGCAGATTCCGAAAATTCGGTCGTCTCCAAGTCTAGCATATATATAATCTTTTAAAAAATAAAAGTATAAAAAAAAGCTTTTTTAAGAAAAAGCTTTATTTAAAAGCTAAAGAATAAGTGCAAAAAAAATTTTGCGTCAATAATAAAGAAAGCTTGTCGCTCGGTTTACACAAATTATTATGATATATAGGTGAAGTGAAAAGATGTACGGTATGTTAAACCTCGCTCGACCCAAGCTTTTATCCATTGACAAAATTTTATTTTTCTTATTTTTAAGCTTTTAAATAAAAGCTTTTTCTTTAAAAAGCTTTTTTTTTACTTTTCTAATATTAATTTTTTACTTTTAGTTATCCCCATCTACTTTCTAAGAGTACTATTAAACGAGCTCTTTCACATGACATGAATAAACCCACCATAATTGTAAAAGGTGGACTAAAGGTAACTTTTCCGCCATCCTGCATGTTCCGCCGAACTATTTGGATTCAGTAATGACGTCATGAGTCATCTTTTTTCTAGTACTCCTCAACGAGCCCTTTCATTTTGATTACCCATATGGTAAAAGTGGACTAAAGTAACTTTCCGCCATCCTGCATCGGTCCGCCATATTGGATTCAGAATAACGTTCACCTATACTTTTTTCTAATTACTCTCAACCGAGCCCTTTCATTTGATACCCATATTGTATTAAGTGGATTAAATATAAACTGTTCTGACATCTAAGTATCGAACTCCTGGCGCATATCTGAAATTACGAATGGATCTGTCCACAAATACCTTATCGTGTGATTGTCATCGCCCAAACTAAACGCGTGCCACAAAAATATCAGCGCAAGACGCGCTTGAATATATCTACTTCAAAATTGAGAATTCAAAGATTTCACCCAAGAACATTTACAAATATATTTACATACATTGCAAGTTAAATAAAAGCTTTTAATAAAATTAAAAATTAAAAAAGTTCGCTATCAGCGAACCCCTCAGAGGGAATGCTTCCAGAAGTTAAAAGTCCGTTGTGGGGTATTTCAAACATCCAGTCTGTGCAATTAGGACTATCTGAAAAGTGTGAAGAAACAGAGTGGCTGTCCATTAACCGACAAAGTATGCTATGTGGAGAGATGGAAGAATAACTGCCAGCAGCTGTACAGCGAGCTACGATAGCAATTTGGAAAGGTAAGAATAGCACTACAAGCGAACCAGACCGTGGCTTCAGGACCAGTGTGCAGCAATAAAAACTGTAATTCATATTGAAGATGGAGTTTCATTTATACCACTGTTTTGGATAATTCTGACTTTTTCTTATCTTCGTGTGCAGAAAGGAAGCCATTTTACGAACTAACGGCATCACATACCAGTACTCTTTGAGGTGTCATTGCGGAATTAAGAGTCATGGCACACATGAAACGGCAAGCAGCAGCGTAAGGAAGTTAACCCACGACGAGCGTTACTTGTAAAAGTTTTATACTTCATTGGTAAAAATTTTATAAACGTCAATAAAAAAAGCAACACGGCGCTCGGGCCTTGCCATTCTATTGTTGTGCTGCCTACCCACTATATCCTTTAACCTACAACGAAAGTTTGCCTAACCTGCCTAAAACACTTTAACTGTTGGAGCGTTGTTCGTTTCATTGATGCTATTTGTGTATAACATAATTGACAGAAGAGAGACGCGCCCCGTAATCCCAAAAATACTGTGTTGTAACAATTGCTGTACCTCTTACTAAGTTCAAATGTGCTATGTCACGCTACGCTGACCATTTTGTGAGATTACGCAATATGCATTAAACTACAGTAAGCTTCACGCTCAATTATGTAGATTATTACTCTTTGTATGGCATAACTAAATTAAAAATCTAATTAATTCATTCAAACCTTTTATACGCCGGTATTTCGTAAATTGCTTTGTATAATATTGAACATTAGTAGGTACATAGATATATTTATAATTGCATTATGATTATTGTATTCTGCTGTGCTGCCTACGTGCTATGCTGCCCCCGTTATTATAATCACATAAGCTACAAAAAAAGTAAAAGGCCGGCAAATTGACGATTTTCCAATTTTTTTATTTAAATTGATTGTATCTTATAAAACTATTGCAAATTATCTTAGATTTTTAAACGGATTTTTTAAAGAATTAGCCTTATTTGTAGATTAATTCCTCAATATAATATATATTAATTGACAGTTACCCTATTTTTTATTTTATCGAACAAAAATATAACTACAACATACTACTTCTATTAAGCCCAATAGAAACTATACGTAAATTATGATTAACAAACGATCTTATATCCATAAAAATAAAAAATGAGTTGGTTACCAATTTTGCGTACAGTAAGTTCATTTACTGTATTTGCTTAACCAAAAACGGTACGATTTAGAAACACTTACTGTGTTTTATGCTTTAACTTATCTTGTTAAAAAAGTAGATATAAAAAAAAGAAAATAGTTCCATGTAGATCTGATTCGGATTTCGTTCTGGTGAAGCAAAGTCATAATAACCAGTGCAAACATCCACTTACTGTATTATTACAACGGGGGCCAGTATGAGCCAAGCATTTTATCCTTCCTTTTGAGTTACGCTATCTGAATTCAGGTTCGAAATGATGATCTTATTTTATGTAAATATGCATGTTAGTTAATAAAATTAAGAAAAAGTACTCAGGTGAGCGGAACCCACAGCGATAGCGTGTGAAGCGTTCATATCTAGGATCATTCATATCATAAAAAATACCTTACTATAATAGGTATATATATACAGAAAACTAGTTACTGATTCTTAAGTAGCTTCATAAACTAGCGAGGACTTGGACTTCTACTACCCAATATATATATATTTTAGCGTAATATTTGGCTATATAGGATATCTACTTTTGCCTATATCCAAATGTAAATTTTATGAACTCTATTGAAACTGTGATGCTCCATTTCCATAGTTCGGATACCTACTAAACTTAACCTTTACGTATCTATCCATCAATGACTACAAATATATATATAATTATCTATACCCTATTATATACTATATAAACCTATACATATAATATATATATATATCTATATATCTATACTATTATATATATAACCCTATACTAATATACTATACTAATACCTATATACTAGTTTCCTATAACCTTTAGTAGCCGAGATACAATTTATTAAAAAAAAGCTGAAGTCAAGCAACAAAATAATTCCAAATGGACCTAATACAACCTATGAAAACTCAAAGCTAGTTTCACTTGTAAGCCCATGTCGTTTCCAGGAGATATTGGTCTCATTGGACCAAGCCAACACATCTAGAGGCCCCCTGACCTGTAGCTTTATAGCCGACCCGGTAGTTTTGTTCGAGTCCCGTAAATCAATATGAGTACTAGATACTATATAGATCTATATATAGTACTATATATTTCCTAGTTATAGCGTATTGCATTTCAAGCGGTACTGCTTTTTTTCTTCATTTGTGACGCACAGTGATATCAATCATTTAAGTACCCATTACTCGTATATATACATCCCTATATACCCTATGCACCTACTAACATGTCTAGAAGATGGTATTTAATTTCATTGTGTCCGGCACGAACAGTTCAAAATAAAACTGTAAAAATCATTAATATTCAACCTTAACATCTTAAGGGACCAAGGTATTCAAATGTTCTTGAAAAAAACAGAAATTAGATAAATCCTTAAATTTTGTTATAGCGTGGTAAGTAAGTAGTTAATTTGGGGACTCTGTAATAACAATATATATATATGATAACTGGAATTATTTATAAAGTTATGCACATAGTTACAACACTCGGCTACCCGTGTATGGAAGTAAACCAATAATAATACTAGACCCATATATAATAGAAAGAGAAGAGTAAAATATATTTTGGTTGGACGTCATTGCAAAAATAGAATTGTTATCTACAGATATAAAAGCTCCTCCAGATGCATTTTTATATATACATATATACCTCTGTTCTTGCGCTTTCTGCGCCTGGATACGCTAACCGATAACCAGACTATATACTATAATACTAACCTCTAAGTGATATTGTTACTCATTAGATAGTGTCACAACTTTTCCCCGATATACTACTAAATCATTCAAAACACCGGTCGCAATGTATAGAACATAAACGTTAGGTATACTCTTATAACATAACTACCAATTTAGACCAACTACACATTGATATATATACTTATATATACACATACTACTATACACCACCTATGAAACTAGATTATATACTACTATGCCTATTACATACGATCTACTATATATAGTCCTTATGAATATACTATATTATATAATGATACCTCTAATATATATATATATACCTGATTTACTACTATAATATATTATGCAGGTAATCAATTTGTATGCATTTAATATTCGTAATTGAACTTACTTAATTCTCACTGTGTGGGCTAATGTAGATATATATACCTAATACTATACCTATAAGAATATATAACGATACACTAAGCTACTTACGATTTGGCAATGTAAAGTACCTCTTGTAAGCCTTTACTACTATATATATATATATTATATATTTTTTTCTTTCATATACCATATTTCTATTTTTACGAAGCGACCTAAGTGTAAAGGCGAGGTAAAATAAGGGCAAGCTAAATATCTTGAATTCATTTTTCTGTCATGAACTTCTTTCGTTATATAGAACCTATATATAATATAGAAGCCTATAATACCAGGGTTGCAGAGAAATAGTTAAACGTCAGCCTAACCGCAAACGACCTCCATGAAATATCATCGTAGTAAAACCAGTCGATTAAAAGAAAAATAGTAACCAAAATGTGTAGAAACTAGTATACATCAACCCCATTACCTAATATACTAACCTATATACTAGGGTACTTCCCGCACCCGGATAAAAAAATAAGCCTACCAATTATATTATCTATATACTATATAGACATATAATATAATACTTAAATCATAAATAATACATACTTGCCATGTAAAATATTAGTAGGCAGGACTATAACCGGCCGGTGTACGATTACATAGATGTTACAGGATTGGAAAGGAACAATGAAAGTCTTAGACTCTAAAGGCGGGTTGTTACGATTTAACTATAAACCTCAAGTCCAATAATGCCGCTGAAAGGTGCGTTATAATAGAATATAATATACTAAATACGAATAAAAATATAACAAATATACGGTACCTATCAATACTTAGGTTGTAGACTTAAAGGACTAGCTCACTGATTCAAGGACATAGACGATCTACTATAAGGTGCATTCGACCACTAGAACGGAAATTCAAATATAAAATGGTATATATATCATATAATAACTATATAAACTAATACAACTAATTATCTAATATAAAACTATATATACCCGATATATATCTTAAACTATATTTAACCGAAACTTCTTTATTATGAACTATTAAACGACCAACTATGATATTTCGCCAAATAAAACGTTTTTTACCAGTTACATTTCCAATTGTAAGCGTAGTTTCGGAGTTAAACAAGGACATCAGAAATTACTTTGTGGGATATTATAACCGCCAATCATAAGATCACGCCTCATATTGAATGTTAACTTATGTAAAACATGTAAAAACCATTTTATATTTGAATTTCCCGCTTCTAGTCGTCGCATTCACCTTAAATCAAATGGAGTAAGTATAGATAAAAAAAGTTTTTATACTAACTTATATGTATTTTGTCAGCAGATACTAAAGAAAGTTAACAAGTTGTTTGTAGGTATTTGATTAATTAAGTAATAATAATATTGTCGATCTAAAATATGTCTAAAATGATATTTCAAGATGGTTTCTTGCGATTATTTACTTGTCACTGTCAACCACATCTAATAGTTGTCCTTATGGGTGACTTCAGAGAGGCCATAATATTGGACGAGGGCTGCACCTACTGATTTTATATGCAGGTTTATTCAGATGATTTTGTATTATGCATAGGTGTATGCAGATACCAAAAAACGATTTTATTATTATTAGGTTCAGCAAACGGCGCATTAAAAGGGATATGACAAAATAAATAGATAAGACACCTACTAGACGTACGTTTATGATTCCCCTTCCTAAAGGACCATTATCCTGTTGAGAAATAATAAAAACTAAACGAGACTTGTCTTTTCCAATGACGTGCGTGACGTCCGTCAATAAACATGGCTGGTTGGATGGTAACGTCGCATCGCGAAATCATACCTAATGGTAGGAGTACATAGGTTTTGTTTTACCTTCACATTGATAACACTATCCTAAGCTTATTGTGATGATTAAACATATAATATGATAAGTAGGTAGGTAGCTAGTAGTAAGTTCTGTAGTAAGTACCTACCTTTCCACTTTCAGATTTTCAATATAGTAGGTAAGTAAGTAGGTACCTAAATGTTATGGCTGCGTACCTATTACCTATTTATTTAGGTATATTTAAATGCTATGTATTTAGTAGGAGGTATTTGCACGTTTGTCATATTTATTTGTAGACAATGATAATGGAAGGAGCAAGTAAGAGTAATCGCAAAACAAAATTAATTGCCGTTGTTATGAAGTAGATAATTACTTAGTAACTTATCACACAATCATTGTTTGCTCTAACTATCCTACTTAGAGGGTACACTAGTTATGACATAAACACGTTGACAAACAAAACACTTACTGAATTGAATATTTACTAAGAAGAATTTCATCTTTTTTATTTTCCTTTTTCGAGTTGTACAGCCACCAAATGGTGCCGCCCAATAAGATGACTAGCACAATAATATCAAATGTGCTGAAAAGCGATCCCCCAGCGGCAGCAGCAGCTGCAGCGCCGGTCGCCGCATCCTTTAGAACGTCCTGTGCGCTGTCTGACATTTTTTAGGTTATGTATCTTTGCGCAATGAATTACGTAGTAACAGTCACTTAGTTGAATAGGTTACAAGGTCACTTGTCAGACTTATTTTTTGAAAGGACTTTTTGATCAGCACATCCGGCGGCAGCACACCTCACGACACTATGTACACTGCACTGACACTAAAGTGACGTGATGGTAAGTTTCTAGTTAATGCGAGTAATGTGAATTGTGACGGAACTTTGAGAGTGAACGAGAACACTAGAGTTATTCGACACAACTGGCGACACGACAGCTGAAACGAGTATAACCGAATGAAGCCGAAGGTAGCGTCGTCGCGTCGTACGTGAGCTCCGGTCCGGCTAATGGCGATACACCTAAGTGAGCGAGCGAGACTAGTTGTATCCCGGATCCGCTTCGCTTAACATGTATCTGTTTACATTGCTCATGGTTCTGTATCAACCGATTCAACTCATACGCAATAGCTTGTACGAACAAACAAAAACGCATAAAACGAGGAAATTTAGTCGGAAATACTAAATTACAAACTACCTACTAGGTAGTAGGTAGAATCGGAATAACGCAGGTAGGTAATCTGTTAGGATGACGTGGACAGGTACTTACAAATAATACCTTGTGTACCACAAAGCGGCATGACGACATATTTAAAGGTATTAAGTATTTATATACTACCTCTTCCGACGACATTGAAGTGTCGATCGTCCGAGTTAGCGGTTCTATTTGTTTAGCAATTCAAATTAGATAGATAACTCAATGTTTTCCACAAAAAAGACAACAAGATACTAATTTGTTTGTTCTATGTATGGGATTGTTATTTTTCGTGAACATAATAGTTATAAGGAAAGTCATTTCCACTTCATGAACATTTTTATGTTATAACTATCTTCTGCCAGCGGTTTCACCCCCGTCCCGTGGGAACTACTGAGCGCACCCGGATAAAAAAGTAGCCTATAGCCTTCTTCAATAAATGGGCTATCTAACACTGAAAGATTTTTTCAAATCGGACCAGTACTTAGTTCCTGAGATTAGGTTGTTCAAATAAACAATCAACAACAACTTCAGCTTTATAATATTAGTATAAATAGATTTATAAACAAGGCAAAGGTGGAAATTAATTCATGAGGATTATTTAACTAAAGGCAGTACTCACGACACAGATTGCATTCGGGGAAGCTGAAAGCGGTGAAAGGCGCTCGTTCTGGGGACTATCATTGAATTCTTGAGGATACCCAGTGACCCATTCTTGGAGAATTTTAATAACTACCTCACAATATCTATCTTTACGATATGATTCTCAATCGGCCCAACCAGGGAAACAGACAAAAACTGCTGGATGTCGTGGGATAACTCTCGGCCACGGAAAGGCACAGGTTTGCCGGTGGAGAGATGCTCCCTATCGCGTAACGGTACCTACCTGATGATTTCCCATCTCCTTAAATAAAAAACCAGCATTTTTCTCAGACAACGTGTATCATCAGTTTTGAATCAGACAAAGGCATCAGTGATCAGCATCGGTCCAGACTTCGAGAGTTGACCTCTGTCTGGTGCACCTATTGTGCAAATAAATTTTATGATCTTGTTGGCATTAGTCTCATACTCGTATCCATGATATAATTTGAGATTAATACATACCTACTATGTAAATACAAGGTCGTGGTCGTTGTACTTGTAACCTATACCTAATAGTGGAAAGTCCTTATCAATATGAATATAAAATGTACGTAAACGAGAGGTAGCGGAGTTCCCTAACCTGCATCTTTCCTTGGTTGTCAAACCGTCAAAAGCAATCATAGGATCATCATCTTCCTGCCCTGTTCTCAATTTTGTTTGGGGTCGGCGGAATGTTTTCTGCTTCCATTTCTCCTGGTCACCCGTCATACTGAGTATACCTACTGACATTCACTCCCTTCTTACTTATGTCATCTTTCAGGCAATCCATCCGTATTTTCTTTGGTCTTCCTCTCCCTCTCCATAAATCTTCATTCATATCCATTACACTTGTTGTTTCCTCCCTCCTCATTACATGCCCATATATAACAAGCCAACCGCTTACCTCTCATCTTTTTTGTTACTGGTGCTAATTTCAAACTTCCTGTAATGTAATCATTCTTCACCTTATCTATTCTTGTCACACCATACTCCTTCTCAACATTCTCATCTCCGCTACATGCACTCTCTTCTCATCCCTCTTTTTCAGTGCCCAACGCTCTGACCCATACAGGACGACTTAGTATTAGGTCTACTTGAAAAAGAAAAACGACTGACTTTGACTCAATCTTTACCATCTAAGCCACAAAATCATGATGTTTTGTTATGGTAGTGATAAGATAAGGCAGGTAAAACTTTATAAAAATAAACAAACTCTGTTTTGGTTGAAGTGGCAGCCTTAATATATAATAATAATATAATAATAATATAATAAATCTTTATTTCAGACCAAGTTCGTCCATAGGGTACAGTACTTAAGTGCGGATATTTCGGATATTACTAAAATTCCCAATAACTCCTGGAAACCAATGAATTAGGTTTTCGATTTAATACCACTCATAATAGAAAGCCTAAGCTATTTTTTAATGTAGGAATGATCACCTACTACGGCGGTTTTGATGAATAAAAAAATAAAAACGAAAAATCGTAAAATTAATCTTGACCCATTCATACAAAAGCAACAGGAATTGGTAGGACGGTCGGCTATTAGTCCTTCTTTCGATAGAATAAATAAATTATGTAATAGGTACATACCTACTTCCATTGAATTATATTTTTTTTTGTTTTGAAGAGTCCAATATCGCAATATTGGACTAAGATTTTGTCATTTTTTTTTTTTTTAAGTTTTACTCTAATTGTTGAGATTGTAGACTCTATCGATTAATTCAATAAAATCAGGATGACACAAAAACAGGGTTCTTAACACACTGTGCGCGCTTACGGCGGACATACAAAAGCGGGAACCTGCTCTTGTATGTATGATGTATGCTTTTCACCGATGACATTGTTCTGGTTGCGGAGAGAGGTCCAAGCAAAACAGAGTAAGTACCTGCATTGACTTCAGCGGTCAGACATCAGGGTCTGTGACCATAGCACTACCTGTCATGCCGGTGGTTTGGTACCAGTCTGCTCCGACTTTCGGGTACCTTGGGTCACTCGTCTAGACTAGAGTGATGGCGAAGTGGACCGAGACGATACACATGGGAACAACTGCGAATGGATGCAATGGCGACAGGTCACAAGTATAATTTGCGATCTACGGATGCCCCTCAAATTAAAATGTACAAATCCGTAATAAGACCTGTCACACCTCAAGCCAAGCAATTCGTTGTGCGACGTTGATAGCGGCCGTGGATCCAGTCGGGTCCGTCTAGCTAGTCCTTATGAAGCATGCGCTGCGAACGATGTTTGGTTGACGAAAATTATCTTAGTATAACTTTTCGATATGTTTGCCATTAGCTGAGGCATTCATTCAAATCCTTAACGAACCTAAAAATCGAGCGTACAATTCGCTTGTGTAAAAAAAGGCTGTGTAAGCCTTATTACAGGAAAATAACAAAAGTTTTATTTTATACTGGTAATAATGACTGGACAAAATATACATTTAAGATTGGTCAACAAATTAATATTGTCATGATGTGTAAGCGTTTATATCAATAGGTACTTAAATACATATTATGTGTTCAGTTGCGATAGGCGGCATAGCTATGACCCTTCGAATTACTTATTATAATGTTTGTATTGATAACAATATGTAATGATAAGGTGTAGTGCGTTCTTAATTTGAGTTTATTTATATAACAACTAGCTTCTGCCCGCGACTTCGTACGCGGAACATGTCGCTTATGCCAGCGATAACGGGTCGTCAAAATGAAAGATCTTAAACGTCTGATGTCGAATTCTAAGAGCCCGGGGAAACGACGGGTTGCGCGAGACGATTCGAGATGTTGCAGACTTATCATACCATACCATTGCATTGCATTGACTGCCTTTTTAGAATGTATGGACAACGCCATCTATCGGTAAAAATAAACACTTATCGGAGCTAGTTACGCGCGGCAAAGCTACATAAAGCAGTCCGTGTGAAAAACAGCTTTAATTTTCATCGATTTAGCTTAAGAACTGACGGAGTTTCGTAGACACTTACCCCCCCTTTTTCACCCCCGTTAAGGCAGAATTTCCAAAAATAATTATTGCATCATTCTAAATTTCTAACCAAATAGCCAAATATTAATTTTAATCGAATTAGCTTCAAAACTGACGGAGTTTCATACAAATTTACCCCCTCCTTTTTACCCCCTTAAAGAGCGAATTTCCAAAAAAAATATAGCCTATATGTTATTCTGATATATAAGCTATATGTCTGCCAAGTTTCATCTAAATCCGTCCAGTGGATCCTGAGATTAGCGTGTGCAAACAGACAAACAAACAAACAAACAAACAAACATTCAAACATACAAACAGACAAAATTTTTTTTTCGAATTCTTACTATTCTTCCAATTTCTAATAACCCTA
>NWSH02000560.1:6836218-6850451 GCA_002382865.2 Heliothis virescens
CTGTATTTTGTAATTTGTATTTCAATTAAAGCAAAGCATGTATTTTGCCCAGCCCTGACTATATGCCACTAAAGTCTACAACTGTGCTACAATTTTTAATTTTTATGTTTGATCGCTCCCTCCCCGTTTTCCAACCGGTTTGAACAATTCTTTTGAAAGGAATTTCTTTCGGTGGCGAAATAAATATAGATACATTCAATAGATAGACAATGACTTCTGGACCGATCTCAGATGAAGTATTTCATTCAACTGAACGACCGATGCACCGAGGATGCACCTGAGGATGCACCTAAGAGTATTTTTTTTCTGCTTTTAATGTCAGTTACTATTTTTTTTGTAAAATGTCTTTTTCAGGGTAAATAGTAATAAGCTATGTAGTGAAAGTGTAGGAACTGAGGTTCCCGGATTCGATTCTGTGATGTGATGCTTGTAGGCTTTTATACTCTTAAAACATGTAGGTTTTGTTGCTTAAAAACAGTGTGCAAAATCGAAATTTGACTCATTACTGCAAAATTTGTGCTTTGATGAATTTTAGTAACTTTTTTAAAATCGATAATTAATTATCAGATGACCCCTTCCATTGTGGGTGTGTCAGTGTCAGACTTTTACTGACTAAAATCCACCGTGTACCTTCTTTTCGTTTCCTTTGTGTACCTGGGCCGCGGTAACCCTTTCGAACAATCCCGCAGCCCAATTTGAAGTACATAAGGACACAAATCCGGAAACATACTATCAATACCCTACCTCGTCACCAGTCATCCATAACACGCAACAAAGAACTAGCACTTGGGTGATAATAATCTATGGTCACTTAAGGTGAATGCGACCACTAGAAGCGGGAAATTCAAATATAAAACTTTAATGAAATTNATTTGAAGTACATAAGGACACAAATCCGGAAACATACTATCAATACCCTACCTCGTCACCAGTCATCCATAACACGCAACAAAGAACTAGCACTTGGGTGATAATAATCTATGGTCACTTAAGGTGAATGCGACCACTAGAAGCGGGAAATTCAAATATAAAACTTTAATGAAATTTAAATGTAAAAAACTTTTTATTGCGAAATATCATAGTTTCGACAGTTACATTTGAATTGTAAGAAGTTTCGGAGTTAAACAAGGACATCAGAAATTACTTTGTGGGATATTATAACCGCCAATCCTAAGATCACGCCTCATATTGAATGTTAACTTAGGTAAAACATGAAAAAAACATTTTATATTTGAATTTCCCGCTTCTAGTGGTCGAATGCACCTTAAATGATAAAAAAAACCGGCCAAGTGCGAGTTGGACTCGCGCATGAAGGGTTCCGAACCATTATGTATTTTTTTAATTTTTATTTATAGCGGCAACGGAAATACATAATTTGTGAAAATTTCAGCTTTCTAGCTATCACGGTTAGTGAGATACAGCGTGAAAACGGACAGACAGACAACGTAGCCTTAGTAATAGGGTCACGTTTTACCTTTGGGTGCGGAACCCGAAAAAGTAGTCACCTTTTTTATCACTTTACAACAAATTCAGATGCTCCAGATGAATATTATGGAACTCGTAAAGAGCTACACACATTTTGTAAAAAGTGTATATTATGTATTACATAATGTACATAAAATATATGTCGTGGCGTCGGGTGTTGGCAATAGGTACGATCCACATCGTGAGTCGACTTGTTTCGGCATGTTAACTACCTTACTAAAAGCCGCTGCATGACATGATAATACTACGGACAGGGCGTGAACGGGAACGGGACGTGACTGCCTCGTTCAAGACGGGAACGTGGTCTTAAGCATTTATACCGTAACAGTGATATAGATCTAACGTGCTAGTGTTGTAAAGAAGGAAAGATGGATTTTTTATTTCAAGAAATGGATTTATTTGCTATTGATCCAGATGATGAAGTAGTTACGACCGAGAGCGAACGGAGTGACTGTGAATACACAGCGGAAGCACGGACGGGACGGGGCACGCACGGGGCGGGACGTGCTAAACATCGATGGCCGACGATGTTTTTCCCGCCCCGTCAGTGCCACGTCCCCGTCCCGTCCGTGTCTCCGTGACATACGCGCTTCCATATACATTTTGTATGAAACGATATTTTTAAAATTCCCGTCGCTTATGCAGCGGCCTTAAATAGTAACTAGAGTCTGGCAAACGAAAGTAGAGACTGAAAAAGCGCGGCAAATTTAAAAAATCTTAGCATAGTAACCCCAAAATTTGTGTGAAGAATTTAGATTAACCTGACTTGATACTTGAGACATATTCAAAGACTTATATTACTAGCGACTCGACCTTTCTTCGCTGAGCGTCAAATAGGGAATCGTAATAAATGCGAAAGTTAGTTTGTTACTCCTTCACGCAAAAACTGCTGAACGGATTTTGATGAAACTTGGAAACTTGAAAGTAATATAGCTTATACATCAGAATAACATAATAGACTACTTGTTTAAGTGAGTACCCATTATGATCCAAACCAAAGAGACATTTCATGCGTGACTTTAAGAAAATCAGTTAACTTTAGAATAAGAGGTCCAGATTTTCTGTAAAATACAAAAACTTGGAAGTTTATAATCTTTCGTAGGATTCTAAACGGGAGATTGAGATAAATTGTATTATTTTACGTCTACTTTTTCGTAATATAGATAACAAAGATCTGGCAGTCACTGGTTCTAGTCTAACATGAGTCTAACTTGGTTCATAAAGATGCCTACTCGCTCAGCATGCTGCGTGTTCGTGCCTACATAGCCTTATTACCTAATCCTGCGTACAAATACCCAAATGTAGAGCAAATTGCACTACGCACTAAGCTATTAGGTATGTACTTACCGCAAATAATAAAACAAGTTTTTAAACGAAGCTATGTCGTTTCATATGTATTCACTTACATAAATATGTTTTCATTAAAATTAAGCACAAAAATGCCATAAAAATAACATAGTAGGTAATACAAAGAAAGTGCAAATATGACTAAATAGACGAAGTTCTAGTAACAGAATTAGCTAATCTGAATACTGAAATGGCACCTGCAAGAACTTGACCAGTTCGAGTTCAATTTCGTTAAATTTAGAATAGCGCGGCAACTACCTACTTTAGACGTATCTATGTACGTACGCGCATACCGTCTATAAATCTAGACCAGCCCGTAAGTAATGTTAAAGTTTTAAGTAGTAAAATTAAAGTTAAGCGTATCCTTTTAAGGGTTTCGTAGTCAACTCGAAACCCTTAAAGTTTCGCCATGTTTGTCTGTCCATCCGTCCGCGGATAATCTCAGTGACGGTAAGCACTAGAAAGCTGAAATTTGGTAACAGTAGGTAAGTACGTATATATCAAATACGCCGAGAAAGTGGTAAAATATGTTTTATTACTGTAGCTATAGAGTATATATGCCTAACTAGGTGTTTGGTAGTTGCCGGTCGTTACGCCTATGGGACAGCATCATAAGCCCTTGACAAACCTATACATACATTTGTCGCTAGTTCTGTTACTACTTCTAGATTCCATATTTTATTCTCATGAATAGCCATCTACTCGAGTTTGTCAAGTTATATGTGAAATTTATGGAATTCCAAATTCCAAGTCTGTTAGTTATAATCGCTTGGGGCTTGACTAGAGCTAGCAGCAGTGCGGTGAAACGATCCTATGTTCAATAGGGGCGTATTATAATTTGCGACTGAACCTTGAAGAGGTGATTGTAAACTAGTCACAGGCTGAACAGGTCTTTTTCCAATTATTAAAGGGAAACATTCATCAGATATACCAGATAGCGCAGTCTGTACACGCTTCATCCGGCTGGAACACTCCTCGAAATGATCAGTTATATATTTCAGTTCAGGTGTTGTGGTAAGATTGTAATGTGTTTTTAAATTTTTATCAATTATTTTTAAACCTTCAGAACTGGTGTAAGTTACTTTTTCTCCTGAATAAAAGAATATATCAATATCAGTAGAATTTTCCATTAGTTGACATTTTGCTAAAGATGTGTAAAGCGTTATCTTAGGTGTTTTGGCTTTGACAAGTTCAACAAATCTTGAAGCATATAAATATTTTTTCCAATGTTTCTGTGGTAAATTATGGTAAGTAAATACTTCATCAGGATTAGGCTCATGATCAATGTTCAGAGTTCTAGTTTTATTGTCTACAGTATATATTATGATTTTCATACCATCTTTAGATATTTTACAGATTTCTGTTATTTGTTCTTCTCTGTCTTTGCCTTTCTTCTTGATAAATTCTACAATTACTCCAGAAGATTCTATTTTCAGAATAGCATTGCGTGTTCTGTGGGAAATTGTGGGCAATCTTTCAGCACATAGAGGGGGTACACTCAACACATTTGTATTAATGTTGCAATTCTTTGAAATATTTTCTTTGTTTTCTTCTGAATTCATGTTTGTTTGTGCTATTTTTCCATTTATATCTATTTTTTTCATATTTTCAAACAATGAAAGATTGCTGTTGCATGGACTATCAGTCCTTTTAAATGTATTTGGCAGATTTTTGAGATCAAATAATTCCGCTGACCCTTTATCGATTCCTGTGCATAAATTATAATTTCGATTATTAGAATGATTTGCATTTGAGGTCCCCTCTGAAGTAAATATGTTGTATGGAATATGCTTGCCATCTCTCTTTTCAGCATTGTATTCATTGAAAGGAAATTCAGGAATGGTTTTATCATCATTTCTGAACTTATTGCTGTGCTGAGTGCTGTGAAGCGTTGTGAGAAAACCGGAATCTCTGGATATATCTTGCTTACAAGTGCTTTGTCCATTGTACAAGAAGGGATGTTCTAAAATACCCTTTAAAGTAATTCTCTTCAGGGGATCTTTACACAACAATTTTTGCAGTAAATCTTGGGCCTGCAGGGAAAGTTCCATAGGTATTTTGTAATCAGCATTTATGACTTTGTTAAGTGTGGTCTTAACATGCTGAGTATGGAAAGGTGGGCTGCCCACTAATAAAGTGTATAGCATACAACCCAAACCCCAAACATCTGCGGGTAATCCATGAAATTCTCTGGAAGCTACCTCTGGAGATATGTAGTTTGGTGTACCACACATAGTAACATGTTTCTCATCTGGACCGTTCAACTGCGTGGCTAAACCAAAATCAGCTATTTTAACATTTAAATCCTTAGTTAGCAATAAGTTGTTTAAAGATAAATCTCTATGTATGATATTGTGTGTGTGTAGATAAAGCACTCCACTCAGCACCTGTCTGAATATATCAGCAGCTGCCTTCTCAGAAAGTCCCCGTGTCCCTAATTTAAAGTGCTTTGCCAGCTCACCATTGTGTGCTAGTTCCAAAACCAAATATACATAATGTGCATCTTCAAAAAACGTATATAATTCTAAAATTGCAGGATGTTTTAGTCGCGAATGAATTGTGACTTCTTGCCTTACTCTACCTATCATTCCAGCACTTGCCATAAGTGCTTTGTCTATCATTTTGATAGCAACAAATAGTCCTGTTTGTCGACATCTTGCTCTATAAACATGCGCAAATCCTCCTTTACCAAGGTGTTCCAATATTTCGTAATCTTCTATTTTTTCACCAAACATCTTTGATAATTACAATATCCTTGTATCATGAATGAAATTATCTTTTCTGTTTGATACATTAATACATTTCTTCATAGCATCCATTATTTATTAGTGTACTGAAAACAAATAAATATTATGTTAGCTGTTTTTTAACATCATTTCATACTAAGATAAATGTTCCAACTGGAATGAGAAATCAAAATGTAAATGAAATCATTTCTTGATATTTTACCTGCGTTAACATGAGATATATCTACGTGGCATTAATCTGTCCTTCAGGCTAATAATGTTTAAGTAATTTTTGATATCTTTGTTTAAGAGCGCCTTCACACTAGCGTTTGTCCAGCATAGACGTTCGATGGGCGTATGCGCAGCGCAGACGTCGCATCGCATGGTCGCGGTGGACAAACGCTAGTGTGAAGGCACTCTTAATTTGGAAATGAGCTTCCATGTTTAGAACATGATTCATAAAAAACTAAAAATTATTATTAAGTAGTATCCCAGTTTTCAATGTTTCAATGCATAAAGTATGTTTTAAAAACTTTTTTTTCTTATATTAAAAAAAGCTCTGACTTTTACCTTATTTACAATCCATTTGGCATCTTCAAGACTTTTTGAGATTATTTCGTTCACCCGTTCTGGGTCTGGTTCAAACTTGTGTTGTTTGTAACTCTTTTGGAAAAAAGTTTAAATTATTTTCATTTTACATGTAACTGTTCTATACTTTATCTATCCAATGTTTTGCGATTAGAGATCGAGATAATTTATATGGAGCTAGCTATGCTAACTAACGTTAATCCAATCTCTAATCGTAAATTAAAGGATTGATAGGTTACATAAAACTACCATAATGGTCATGGCACACATGAACGGCACAGCCAGCAGCTTTTTATATTGACGTTGTTAAATGTTTTATATGAGATGTGATTTAAGGGTCAAATTTAAATGGCAAGTTAGTCGATGCCGAACATGTGTGCCATGACCTTAAATCTCATACATTCAAATACAACATTTTATTTTATAAATATAAATAAAATCAGCTATTAATTAAATGTAAACAATCTCATAGTTTTTTATTGTAATACTGTTTGTAGCAGAGGTTTATAGGAACTCATAGCGAAGTAACTTTGGCACAGTCTATCAATCTCAAGTTGGGTTATCAGTACAGTTTAGTATTAGTCTTGGACAGAAAGTGTCCTAGTGGTTTCAGTCCTATAAAGTGCTATTTTTGATCATTCTATGAGATAGAACTCAAAAACTGGCCATTTGTAAGAATTTTTTGTTGAAAATTTGATAAAAATCGAAAGTTAAATTAGATTGAATGGAGATTTGTTTATTATAGAGGCATATAAATATTTAGGGTTCTTTTAATATCTGGTGTAATAGAATACAAGTTACGAAACTAACCTGTTTCACAGCAAATTTATAATGTTTACAGGCGTCTGGAGGAAGCTTCTCGCACTGTCTCAGTAAATGTTTATATAATTGCAATGGTGTCATAACAATTTTTGAATCATTAGAGAAACACCTTCTGATTTTGAACATGAATATTATATGGTTGAAAGAATATGTATTGGTGTTAACAATTTAAGTTGTACGATTAGATAATAAATAGATGGAGATTTTCTATAGGTATTAGGTGTTGAACACTGACACTATTTCAATTCAAACAATAGACAAAAACATTCATACTAAGAATTTGTTTGATCTGAATACGTAATCTGTGGACGTAATATTGACACGATGTCATCCTCATATATTCAAGTCGCAGAAGGGACACAACGTATTCGCTAGGTTTTTACCTACATTATTTAGAATATTTATCACTTTATTCCAAATTGTTTCAAGACTTGCAGACACATTTGCATCTCTGCCAGTGTAAGTGCGGGCAAATAGGGGTTTACAGGTGAATTCAAAACCGAGTAATTTTTACATTACTATATACTTTATATTATGTTTTATTATACATTCCGGCTGTCGCGTCGCGGTGGACCGGTAGGCACCACGCGCGTCGGGTGTCGAGAAACAACTCCCGACCACTGTAGGCGTGGGTCTGTGGGCGGTGAGTTTCGGGTGGCTCATCGACCTTCCGTCTCCTAAGAGACGTTTCGGCGGCGCGCGTTGTTCCACGAGCTTTTCAGAGAGTGTCAGCAAACTCCTGCGANGCAAATCCTCCTTTACCAAGGTGTTCCAATATTTCGTAATCTTCTATTTTTTCACCAAACATCTTTGATAATTACAATATCCTTGTATCATGAATGAAATTATCTTTTCTGTTTGATACATTAATACATTTCTTCATAGCATCCATTATTTATTAGTGTACTGAAAACAAATAAATATTATGTTAGCTGTTTTTTAACATCATTTCATACTAAGATAAATGTTCCAACTGGAATGAGAAATCAAAATGTAAATGAAATCATTTCTTGATATTTTACCTGCGTTAACATGAGATATATCTACGTGGCATTAATCTGTCCTTCAGGCTAATAATGTTTAAGTAATTTTTGATATCTTTGTTTAAGAGCGCCTTCACACTAGCGTTTGTCCAGCATAGACGTTCGATGGGCGTATGCGCAGCGCAGACGTCGCATCGCATGGTCGCGGTGGACAAACGCTAGTGTGAAGGCACTCTTAATTTGGAAATGAGCTTCCATGTTTAGAACATGATTCATAAAAAACTAAAAATTATTATTAAGTAGTATCCCAGTTTTCAATGTTTCAATGCATAAAGTATGTTTTAAAAACTTTTTTTTCTTATATTAAAAAAAGCTCTGACTTTTACCTTATTTACAATCCATTTGGCATCTTCAAGACTTTTTGAGATTATTTCGTTCACCCGTTCTGGGTCTGGTTCAAACTTGTGTTGTTTGTAACTCTTTTGGAAAAAAGTTTAAATTATTTTCATTTTACATGTAACTGTTCTATACTTTATCTATCCAATGTTTTGCGATTAGAGATCGAGATAATTTATATGGAGCTAGCTATGCTAACTAACGTTAATCCAATCTCTAATCGTAAATTAAAGGATTGATAGGTTACATAAAACTACCATAATGGTCATGGCACACATGAACGGCACAGCCAGCAGCTTTTTATATTGACGTTGTTAAATGTTTTATATGAGATGTGATTTAAGGGTCAAATTTAAATGGCAAGTTAGTCGATGCCGAACATGTGTGCCATGACCTTAAATCTCATACATTCAAATACAACATTTTATTTTATAAATATAAATAAAATCAGCTATTAATTAAATGTAAACAATCTCATAGTTTTTTATTGTAATACTGTTTGTAGCAGAGGTTTATAGGAACTCATAGCGAAGTAACTTTGGCACAGTCTATCAATCTCAAGTTGGGTTATCAGTACAGTTTAGTATTAGTCTTGGACAGAAAGTGTCCTAGTGGTTTCAGTCCTATAAAGTGCTATTTTTGATCATTCTATGAGATAGAACTCAAAAACTGGCCATTTGTAAGAATTTTTTGTTGAAAATTTGATAAAAATCGAAAGTTAAATTAGATTGAATGGAGATTTGTTTATTATAGAGGCATATAAATATTTAGGGTTCTTTTAATATCTGGTGTAATAGAATACAAGTTACGAAACTAACCTGTTTCACAGCAAATTTATAATGTTTACAGGCGTCTGGAGGAAGCTTCTCGCACTGTCTCAGTAAATGTTTATATAATTGCAATGGTGTCATAACAATTTTTGAATCATTAGAGAAACACCTTCTGATTTTGAACATGAATATTATATGGTTGAAAGAATATGTATTGGTGTTAACAATTTAAGTTGTACGATTAGATAATAAATAGATGGAGATTTTCTATAGGTATTAGGTGTTGAACACTGACACTATTTCAATTCAAACAATAGACAAAAACATTCATACTAAGAATTTGTTTGATCTGAATACGTAATCTGTGGACGTAATATTGACACGATGTCATCCTCATATATTCAAGTCGCAGAAGGGACACAACGTATTCGCTAGGTTTTTACCTACATTATTTAGAATATTTATCACTTTATTCCAAATTGTTTCAAGACTTGCAGACACATTTGCATCTCTGCCAGTGTAAGTGCGGGCAAATAGGGGTTTACAGGTGAATTCAAAACCGAGTAATTTTTACATTACTATATACTTTATATTATGTTTTATTATACATTCCGGCTGTCGCGTCGCGGTGGACCGGTAGGCACCACGCGCGTCGGGTGTCGAGAAACAACTCCCGACCACTGTAGGCGTGGGTCTGTGGGCGGTGAGTTTCGGGTGGCTCATCGACCTTCCGTCTCCTAAGAGACGTTTCGGCGGCGCGCGTTGTTCCACGAGCTTTTCAGAGAGTGTCAGCAAACTCCTGCGAGGCCCACTAGGGCCAGAGTCTGTCGGGGCTGCGGGTTGTTCGAAAGAGTTACCGCGGCCCTGGCGCACAAAGGGCTCCCGAAGGAACACGGCGGGTATCAGTCAGTAAAAGTCTGACACTCCCTCACGCTGTCGCCCGCAGCGGGAGGGGTCATACTGATGATTTCCCATCGTTAAAAAACAAAAAAGGAACATCTGCACTGCATGTTTTTCTAGTTCTAAGATTATAAAGTGCTTTTGATACTAAATTATAATTAAATTACTAGATAATCATTAAGTTGAACAACATCTTATATTACATAGTGAATTAGACAACTACCGACTTGTAATTTAGGTCCAGATTTACATTGAGAATCGAATATTCAAATATTTTATACCGCTCTGCACTCTTCCAAACTGAAGCAGTGTCAAAATCACAGTACTGACTGGTGGCATGTGCAAGCAGCAAGGTAGTAGTAATAAAGGAATGTAGGTAAAAAACTAGCGAATAAGTGGTGTCACTTCTACGATTTAAATCTATGAGGCTGACACTTAGATTTTTTTTTTTTTTTTTGCCTATTGGGCAGGCTAAAGTCTTTCGACCATACCGCCTAGTCTGTCGTACACTTAGATAAATCTGAGGGCTGACACCTTGTCACAATGTGTCAACAGATAAGGTATTCGGAAAAATTCTTTGTATGAATTTTCTTGTCTATCGTTAGAATATGTCAGTGATTCTTAGTTTGCATGAGGTTTGCATGTTCTTTAGAAGTATATCGTGTACACTGTACACCAAATGACTGATTATGATTATGGTTGAAGGAAAACATTTTGAAGAAACCTGTACTGTAAAGTCTGAAATCACCAAGCCACATTGAACAAGCGTAGTTATTAAGGAGGTGCCTAGACGAACTATACAATCGCGCAATCTATGTAAAGCTATATAATATAATAATATTATAAAGCTGAAGCGTTTCTTTCTTTGTTTGCTTGAAATTCTGTCAGTGTTAGATAGCCTATTTATCGAGGAAGACTTTTATATGGGTGCGCTGTGTAGTTCCCACAATAGCAGTAGGTGAGGTCCAGTCATTAATAAAATTTTAAGTTCTGTGGCCGCCGCACAAAGCTTGTTCAAGGATAGTTCGAGGGTTTGAGGTTGGCTGATTGGCTCACAAAATATTTTATCTGTGGTGCATACTCTCACTCACTCATCCATCCATCATCTTTTCTTCGAATGAGAATAGAATATAATAAAATAAAAAATGGGCGAATTTGTGATAGATTGTACTTGTTGCAACCAACTATGAGTGTATTTAAAGAATCTAGTGATATATGCTTCTAAGTTTTACCTTACATAGATTGAATCATATAAGGATTAGTGTTATGATAAGTCAATAGGTATTCCTCTTTATGTTTGTGATTGTATTACATACCTTGATAATGATTTGTTAACGCTAATGTGGTATGGCACTTGTTACAATTCGACGTTCTCCGAGTGTGCAAACACCTAGGAAAACGGTGAGTACCGGTTTCAGTATATATTAGATGTGTATTCTGTTGTGTCAGATGTGAGACAAATACTTACTTCGCTACGTTCATTGCCTAAACTTTTCGGGGAGTATTACAACTAAATGCTTACACGCATTTAACACTCGCACCAACCACTTTCATTGACAAATCAACTCTTTGTCTTGATAGTTCATTGTGATACCATAACAGTTGATGTACCTATCATGTTTCCAAAGCACTCAGTACCTATAGTGAAAATATGTGCAGCCTTAGTTTTTGTTAGAATTAAACTTGAAATAAAGGATTTAGAATTAGTTATTATAGTTAAATTATTGTTGTTTGTTTAAGGATGAGACAGAAAAATCAAGTGATAATATTGAAGACGATGTTGGAAACCGTATCAGCAAGAGGTAGGTAATGTTATGTTATCATAATTTTCTTAGATGACAACAATAGTAAATAATAATGATGCCTTTAAATTACAACAATAAAAAAATTTGCAAAATTATATACTGACCAACCTACATCACACTCATTTACTTACAGAAAAATTATTACTTTTAAATTAAGAATCTTTTCCATATGTATCTGATTATATTGTGATGGTCATTTCTTATAAACTATGGTTGTTGGACTGAAAAAAACCACCCACCCAGTAAACCCAGCAGAAAAAAAATCTTTCACTATTGGAAAGGTAACCCGTAGTTCCCCTGAGGCTTGGGTGACACTGCAAGTCGGAGATCATGAGAAACTATCTAAAATAAATGGAATATAACCAAAACTCTTAAGCATCTTCATCATCCTTTCTGCATTCATTTGCATTCACTCATAGCTAAATATTCAGTTTAGTTACCTACAGTCATTTTACTATTTTTTTGTGGTTAGGATGGTTTTCCACACATCATAACTGCAAAGCCATCTTACAAATTGCTGCTTGTATTATTAACAAAACTATGTATTAATTATTAATTTACTTAAAAGTATTAATGGCATAGATTTTATGCAACTAGCTTGTATTATTTAGTAATTTATGTGTGATAAAACTAATTGATTATTATGACTACTACGAAAATGCTTGGGTATAAAAAAAGGACCTTGTGCTGAATCACTTTTCTGTCTACCTTAAAATAAAGGTCCCATTAATCACATAATTTTACTCTACATCAGAAATTCTTTAAATAAAAAAAAATACTGCGGTTACACATGCGTCAGTACTTGTGATAGAACAATGCCAGAAGATATATTCTTCTTTTTTGTTTAATTCATAATGTAAAGTACCTACTGTTAGAAAAACAAAAAATATATTTATTTCTCTGGAAATAAAGTTAGCGCGATTTTTGCACACAGCCCACTAGTCGGGATTTTAACGTAATTTTTCAGTTTTATTTGACTCACGACGTTCTTGAGGGTCTGACATGTGGAGTCAGCATTTATCATTGTGTTGTTAGTCGTTACTGCCAGAGGCTTAATAGCCAAAAGCCTAGAATTATGCTAGAATCAAATCATACGCCCTAAGTAATTCAATAAGCGGTAATTTTGGAGAGGACACTTATCGCCACGAGGCTTCAGCTCTCAAGTACCTATCTTTTTTTTACGAAATTATCAGATGACCCCTCCCGCTGTGGGTGCAGCGCCAGGCAGTGCCAGATTTCCACTTTTACTCACTAAAACCTTCCTTGTTCCGTGTTCCTTCTTGTGTACCTGGGCCACGGTAACTCTTTCCAACGATTCCGCAGCTTCGGCAGGCTTTGCCTCTAGTTGGCCCCACTGGAGTTTGTTGACCCTCTTTGAGGAGCGCGTGGACAAACGCGCGCCGTCGACACGAACCTGTCGTCTCCTAGGAAACGGAAGCACGATGAGCTCCCTGAAACTCACCGCCCACCGACCCACACTTACGGTGGCCGGGAGCCATCTCACGACACCCGCCGCCAGCAGTGTCTTCCACGTCTACTGTACCGGTTGAGATGAGTGGTGCCCCAACAAGCAAAATCAGTACTTAAAGCATTCTTTCAGAGTAATTTATTTTCACTTATATGAATCTTGTAGCATGCTATAAGGTCGAATTTGGGCGCAGTTATAAGAACATTTAGTCTTATAACTATCTTTTAATATACTTGACGAAGCTCAATAGCACTTATATGATATGAGACTACACAATTACAAGTGCAAACACTCTTGTTAGTATCTGACGTAAGTATTTTATAAGAGCAATCTTTATTTTAGTACAGGTTATTTTCGTTGTTGCTTTGACGGATTTTTTGTGTTATACGCACGTAAAAACATAAAAGTAAACTTACTATTATTTTGTATTACTTTAAAACATCGGTAATGTATTGTAAATATAGCGTGTGAACTCGTGGGGAAGTCATATTTACTGTAAATATGTATCGGAATTTAGTTAATTTCACGGGGCCCTTCGAAAAATACCACATTAGTATAATGTTGCGAATAAATTATTTCATAAATTCTAATGCATATCCGCCATGTTTTAAAATTGCTCTTGATTAAGTACTATATAGTTACTATATAAGTAAACAAGTACTTGTAGCAGTTTCTGTCCAGATTATTCGCCTCCATTTTAAACCAAATTAGGGTCCCTTGAAGTCAGTTCAAATCAGCTACTAATGACTGATTTCCTTTTTTAGGATTTACTTTGTTGGTATGTCATAAAGTACGTGCATCTTTAGGTAAAACATTACTTAATCTTTTGTTCAAAAGAGTAGAGGGTTCGTTCAGGGCCCGGTAAGGTATATTAAATTTTATAACCCAGCATTGAATGTCTTTAAGTAATTCATGATTATTGTCATAGTCAGTGGTCTCTTCG
>NWSH02000560.1:6850476-6860656 GCA_002382865.2 Heliothis virescens
CTTTTCCATATGTATCTGGTTATTTGTGAGATGGTCATTGCTTATTACACTAACTCATATGGTTGTGCGACTTAAGGAAAAAAAAACCAACCCTACACCCACGTAACCCAGCCAGAACAAAAAAGATCGCTCTTTCACTAATTGGCCCATAGTAAACCCGCGTCTAGTCTCCCACCTGGGAGCTTGGAACAATGCAAGTTTCGGAGTATCAACTTGAGGAAAACTACTCTAGAAATAAAAATAGGAACTATCACCAAAGAAACATATACAAATATAAGCAATGTCATCTCCTTCTGCATTCATTTGTGCATTCATCATAGCTACCAATATTCAAGTTATAGTTACACCTACAGTTCATATTTAACTATTTTGTTATGTTCGGATGGTTTTTCCACACATCAATAACTCTGCCTAAAAGCCGCATCCTTACCAAATTATCGGCTGCTGGATGTATTATTGAAAAAAACATATAGTATTAATTATTTAATTTTACTTAACAAGCAATTTAATGTGCAAGATGTTATATGCAATACTAGCTTGTATTTTTGTAAATTTATTTGATAAAACTAAATTGATTTACTTATGATTACTACGAAAATGCTTGGTATTAAGAAAAAGACCTTGTGCTGACAGGGGGGCGGGGCGGCGGGGGGGTGGGGGGGGGGGGGGGGGGGGGGGGGAGGGGGGAGGGCAGGAGGAAGGAGGGGGGGGTATCACTTTATCAGATCGTCCCTTAAATATCAACGGTCCCATTAACTCACATAATACTTGGTCTCCTAAGCATCAGAGAAATCTCTTACACCTAAAAAAAAGAAAAAAAATACTGCGATTACACACATGCGTACGTAATGTGATAGATCAACAGATAATGCTCAGAAAGATACGTGACTTCCTTATCTTCTTTTGTTTAAATTCAATAGATGTCAACAGTAAAACCAATACCTGTTAGAAAAACATAAAAAAATAAGGTATTCTAGTCTTCTCATAGGAAAAATGTAAAAGTGTAGCGCGATTTTTTTGCACCGGACAAGCCAACTAAGTCGAGGAATTAATCTAATTTTCCAGTTTTATGACTCACGATACGTTTCTGAGGTATGACTATTGGGAGTCAGCAATTTATAACATACATTGTGTTGTTTTAGTCGTTACTGCCAGAGGCTTAATAGCCAAAAGCCTGAATTATCGCTAGAAATCAAATCATTACGGCCCTAAGTAATTCAATAAAGCAGGTAATATCTTGAGTAGAGGACACTTATCGCCATCGAGGCTTACAGCTTCAAAGTAATCCTAATCTTTTTTTTACACGAAATTATTCAGAATGACCCCCTAACCACGACTGTGGTAGCAGCTGCGACAAGGCAGTGCCAGATCACTTTTACACTCACTAAAACCATTTCCCTTGTTCAGTGTTCCTTCTGTGAGTGTACCTTGGTTAAAACTCTTCCCAACGATTACCTGCAGTGCCTATCGCCAGGCTTGCTTCTAGTTGGCCACCACATGGGAGTCTCATGTTGTAGCCCATCCTTGAGAGAAAGCGCCGTTTGGACAAAACGGGCGCGCCCGTGCGACACGAACCTGATAGTCTCATAAAAGACACCGAGAAGAGAGCACACCCATGAAAACTCACACGCCCACCAACCACAACTTACAGGTGGCACGAGGAGCCATTCTCACCGACAGCACGCCACGCGCACACTCAGTGTCATTATTTCCCGTATACTGTACCGGTTGAGATGAAGTGGTGCCCCAACAAAGCAAAAAATCAGTACTTAAGAGCATTACCTTCTCTCAGAGTAATTTACATTCTCTCTACTCTCTAAGAAATCTATCCTAGCATGCATATAAGTCGATTTTTGAGGCGACAGTTCATTATAGAACATTTAATTCTTATAATGACTCCACTCTTGATTAACCTAATACCTAGAGTACGAAGACGGGGTCAATAGCGCACTTATATGATATGGATGAGACCTACAACATTACAAGTGCAAACCCACTCTTGTTAGTATCTGGGACGTAAGATTATTATTATAAGAGAGGGACAAAAGTCTTTATTGTTAATACAGCTGTAATAAATTTTACGACATTGTTGGCTATAAGAAACCCCAGGATCCTATATTCTTGTTAATAAACAACAGAGAACGTAAAAAAAATCATAAAGAAATAAAACTTCACTATATTTTGTATTACTTTAAAAGCATCAGGTAAATAGTATGTACAATCATAAAGCGCGAACGGTGTGAATTAGGGGAAAGTCATATCTTAACCATACGGTATAAATATGCTCACTCGCGCATTAGTTAATTAACGGGGCCACCCCTCTTACGAATAAATACCAATTAGCTATTATATGTTGCGCACATAAAGATTTCATTTTACACAAAAAACTTCTAAATGCAGTATCCGACCATGGTTTTAAATTGCTCTGAATTAAAAGTACTCATATAAAGATAACAACAAAAAAAGAGTAACCTCCCAATGAAGCCAAAGTCTTTACGTGTTCCAGCCATTGTTCCTCTCGCTCCATATTCTATAAACCAAATTAGGGTTCCCTTGAAGTCACCAGCCTATCAAAAATCAGCTAGCACTCATGACTGATTTTTCCTTTAGACACTTGTACTTGTTGGTATGTCATAAGTAAGTACGTCGCAGCTATAGGTAAAAAGCCATGATACTTAATCTTTTGTCAAAAGAGTAGAGGGCTTCGGTTGCAAGAGGCCCGGCTAAGCAGAGTCATCAATTAAATCTTTAAACCCACGCATTGAATGTCTTTAAGTAATTCATGATTATTGTCATAGTCAGTTGGTCTCTTCGATATTCTGAACTTCTTCACTTTCTGAGTCGTGGGGAAGACGTGGAAAATATTTCTGATCACGGAACCTTCAATTATCCACCTAACGCACTTAATTTATTTATTGATTTGATTTCTCATGTTTAGAAAATATGAAAAAAAAATCAAAAGAAAATTTTACATAAACTTTTGAGGAAAATTATTTTGAAACGTGGTACAGACAGCAGTCTTTGAGAAATAGCATTTTTTTGGAAACCACAAATGTCAAATTATAACTTTGTTATTCATATAGTTGTAGGTAATAGATGCGTTCAGTTTTCATAGAAAATGGTACGGAACCCTTCGTGCGCGAGTCCGACTCGCACTTGGCCGGTTTTTTTTAACTTATAGCGCTCTTATTAAGTCTTGTGCAAGACTATGACGGCACAAACTTGTAGTGGTCTCAGCTAAGTATGTTACAAGATCGTTTTCTCTTATAAAATACTTGTATAAGATCAAAATATTATTCAGGATTGTAGTCTTATAAGTGTCTTAAAAGATAATCTTGTAGATATATATAAGACTGATATATAAGAACAATTACTCTTGAGCATATTTATGCTTGGGAAATACTGCTACAAGTAAAAGTGTTCTTATAAATGTCTTAGAGGTCAGTCTTATAGCGAACTATAAGACCGAGATATAAGATCTAATGCGCTTGAGTATGTTTAGGCTTGGCAAAGCATAATATAAGTATAAGAGCCTACCGCAATACCATAACAAGAACTATATAAGTAGAAATAGACTTATAATTTTTTTTATAAGATTACTTTGCTTGTTGGGGCGAATTCTCAATCAGTCTGCCCCTGCTTCTCTGGCATAACTGCTTCACAGAAGGAGGCGACGGCATCCCATTAACTCTCGCTCCGCTCCATGGCTTGATACAGGATTGGGTGCGAGAGGTTGCCGCCGCCAATTCCCGTCATGAGGACACGGCGGTGCCCCTCCGAGGCAGGACACACCTCAACCGTGTGATTCCCCGTGATGACCCGGGCGCCATCTCCCGCCCGATGCAGATACCCCCCGTAACAACCGTGTCCGGTGAGGGTCTGCGTCATGCGGAAGATAAGGGTGGCATGACTACTCCCGAGCCACTTCCCGTGTCTTTTAGATTCCTTGGCCCCCAAGCAAAAAATATGTCGTAATCATGGTCATGGTCGACCATGATTACGACATATTTTTTGCATATTGTACGGTTAATCCTGAATATTTGAAACAGCTGTATGTTTCTAGAGTTCCATACCCAAAGGTTAAAACGGGACCATATTACTTCGCTGTTCGACTGCCGTCCGTGAAAAAATCACTCCCCATTTTACATATTTATTATAGGGGGCATACCTACCATAATACAACATATTTTTCCACTTTGTCAGCCTGATTGATATCCATAATCCACACTGTTACCAAATTTTAGCTTTCTAGTGCTAACGGACCCTGAAATTATCCACGGAAGGACAGACAGACTGAAGTGCACAAACTAAGTACATATAGTGTATATAGTTCCTAAGTAGTTGATTACGGAAACTTAAAAATAAATACCGCTTTTAAAAAACACTGGAAGGACTTAAATTAAACTTTTGACATGGTTCTAGAAGTCAGTGGCAAAATGAACACACTCAGCAAGTTGCAGCCACCTGTTTATATTTTTTGTCTTAGATTGTTTCATCGCATAGTCGACTGCTGTGCACGAGGTTTTGGGTTCAACTACCAGGTCGGGACGAACGCGTTTTGCGGGTTTTAGAAACTTTCACAAAGCAACCCAGGGTCTATAAGGTGATTGATGCATTCGTGAATCGGAGAGCACGTTAACGTCGCTCCTGCGCCTAATCTCTCTCTGGTCGTGTCGGCTTTCCATCCCATCGGGCTATGAGAGTGAGGGTGCATTACAATATGTCCTGCGCAGCTGTCTGATCTGAGAACAGCCGCCGTGGCCGGCAATTGGCTAGGACGCCATAATTTTTATGCTAACAGCTGGTGTTAGTTGCGGTTTTTGTATCGTCAACATCATATTACGTATAAAGAATATCCTATATCGTTTTCCGGATGTGCTCGGGCTTTGTGTTCGTCCTGAATTATGTCCATGTCCACAAAGGTTATAGGAAGAGAGAAGGGATTCCGAATTGTAATTTTCGAGTGGTAGAACTCACCTTTACATAATTAAATATCAAGGACAGTAATCTGAAAGGAGATCTGAGTTTGACCTTATTAAAACTTATAGGTATATATGTAACTAAATGTGCATACTCATATGTACAGATTAGTACTGGATATAATATATCCAGTACTAACTTAATATTATTAATGTTATAGTCGTAAACCGTATGTTGTTTATAAAGTTAATAAAATTACACGACATAATATTGAAATCCTTTAATTAAATGAATAATATAATACGTTAGAAACTCTTACTGTTTCGTCAGTTTAGATGCAAAAATATGGCTAAAATAAATAAAGTTACTCCTTGCTGTATGCAACCCTGTAGCGCGCGTAGATCGTTTCAAGCGCTGCGTGTTCCTTGCCCGATCGCCTCGTGTTCCTGTTCTGCGTCGTTTCTATATTTAAGCTGTAGTTGTGCTCAGTTCAGAAGGAAGCTATGAGTGTTGTGACGTCGTTTGTCGAGCGGGCTCGTTGTTCCGTCGCGCACGCACTTTATTGTCGTACGGGATGAGTTGTTTAATGCACCGCGTACTGGGATCCAGGCCATGGTTGGCTAAAGTAAATAGACGAATTATTCATGTGCATAGTGTACAAAACACTAAGGAAATGTAGTAAAAATATTGATGATTATTTGAGTGTTAGTTAATTGTGATTCGAATGTATATTTCGATATTTGGATTTCATTATGGTTGCATTCAGGTAACTATCAAATTATACTTTACATGATAGTACTGTAAAAATGCTCATCTGTGGAAAAATCTCATCTTCTTAGTTGAAACTAAATCGTGTATCCATTAGTCATAAGTAGACATTGGTCTATCTACATAATAATATAATGATAATGAAGTAATAATAAAAATAATTTACCTAACCGCGAAATATTAATCCCGATTGCCCGAGGAAGTAAACAGGAAAATCGAAAACACCACTGCACCGTTTACAGTACAAAGCTACTTGAACCATGCTGTTCTCGGAAGAGAGAGAGTTCTCTTTATTTATTGGGTATTTTTTTTTATCTAGTCAATAATAGTCATGTTAATGATCTTTCATGGCTAAGTTAGTTATCATAACTAGACGGAACTAATGAATCCATGCTTACACAAGTTTTAGATCACTCAAACGCGGCAAGCTTTTATTTTGCCGCTGATCACGGTGTCTGTCGTCTTGTGAACTAATTAAGTAAATTGTTTTGACATAATGCGCTGTCCATGGTAGCACTAAAGTAGTCTGTGTGTCAGTTACTCATTCCTGCAAAAATATTTTTTTTATAATGAAAAATCCTGCTAGAACAACTAAGATCCCTCATAGTTGTGCTAGAATGATGTTTTATTATTTTTTTTAATCTGCTTAAACACTCTTTTCTTTTCAACATTTATACATACTTATATTAATTGTGGACGATCACCAAACAAACATATTTATGTATAAACTACGAATCGCCTTTGACAAATTATGTATTTTGTTATTTTTTTTACAATCTTTTTGGTCAATTCTAATATCCATACCTGTGAAATCCACCGCACGCTTTCTGATTTCTCCTATCTCCATACCTTGTCATAATTGCCAACATTCGGAAAATACAAGAAGAACCTACCTATCTGCTAAATACAAACACTAAGGAACTTGTGATAGAAAATAATAATGCACTAAAAACTCCGTTAAAAAAATGACAATATTCAGACGTCATACAAATATGCATAGCATAACACAGATACTATTGCATACACATACACACAAAAATATAATTGCATTTAAAAAATAATCTATTTATTACATTCTTGTCCACCTTAAAGACCTAATCAGTAGATAAAACAAGTGTGATTAGGTATGTGTACTTAGGTAATATGTATTACATACACGTGGTATTGCAAATGATATAGCCGTATGTATGATTAGCAGTGTGTTCTGCTAAGAAGTATCTGCTTTGCCATGTTAGTTACCTATATGATTTTACTTAGATTGTGATCGTGGTAAGAACATTTCAGAGAAGAGAAGGAACTTCTTTTTTAAGCGTTTATGGATACGCTTAAAAAAAGACGAATGAACGCGAACTTGTGGTGTTCATGGAGTTCCTAACAAAAGACGCGACCTAAGTGTATCGTGGTCCGAATTAGGTGTGGTTGTCAGAGCGCGAGCGTTCACGCTCATGTCTACGTATAGTATGGGCGGGCAACGCAACATTTTGGCAACAGTCCGACATAGCTATTTTTATTGAACCTTGAGAGAAACCGCCCTTGCCGCACAAATGCAAGTTGTCAACATTCAGTTTTATTATTTATCCATCGTGAATCTATTTACCCGATATATTTTTTTCGTCCTATTGTTAGCGTCACAAAATTCACCCCCTGGGGCACAGACTTTGTTTCCCATAGTACTATTTTCGGATGATCCCAACAATAATCTTACGCTTGGTGAAACGTTTACTTTTTTCTGAAAGGCACTCGACCCGTAAGAAGGTAAATGTCAGTTACGTTAGACTGCTCAATTTGTCTGGAGCCGCAAAGCGCGACTGCTCTCTCTCCACGGAGTTTTGGGTTCGGTTCCCCAGTCCAATTGGACTAACTGCTACGTGGTCAATTTGCGATCTAGTCATTCAGATAAATTAGTCGTTAATTATTTTTTTCACCTTTTTGCAACTTGGATTTAAACTCTTAAAACAGCTTCGGTATTTGCTATTTGAATTATAGCTGTGTCAGGAAATACATTTTTAATATGATGAGTAGGGTAGGTACCTATACATAATACTGAAAAAAAAAATGGTAGCGCAGAATAATTGATTAGTTTTGGTTAATTAACTTATGCTCATTCGCAGTTTCAATGAATATTAATACATCGAGTAATAAACACTTTTCGACTAGGATGTCATGTCAAACTAGCAACGTAGCAATCCTTTTCCTCAAAAAGCGGTTCGAGTCATTGTGCTACTACAAATACCGCTGTTACATATTCGTCCCAATGCGGGGTCCCCACAACCCTGCGAACTCACAAACATCTTTATTATTATCAAATCTAATTTATAAATGTCTTAGTAAGTACTAATATTTTTTTGTGTAATAAGTGATTGATTGGTATTATTATAGTGTACTTGCGTTTATTATTATTAGATTAAACTTCAGTAATATAGGTATGACTAGGAAAATTGTCTTGAATTATTTTATGTATGTACTATAAAGGTACATTGTTAAATTTCAATTCATATTAAAGGCCCGTTTCACAGGTTCCAGATAAAGTCTTCAAGCTATTTGTCAGATATGCTATAGAAAAATAAACCAAAATTAAAGACTTTTTCTTGGAGTTGCCTGTCTGTCTGTCTCGAACCTGTGTAAATGGCCCTAATTTAATAACTTGTCATTACTTTTGCGTGAGAAGTTAAGGCCGGTTTTTTAACCGACTTCCCAAAAAGGAGGAGGTTCTCAATTCGACCGTATTTTTTTTATGTATGAGAAATTGAGAGAACTCTTAAAATTTCCTACGCTTTTTTACGTCGATGATACTATTACGGGACCGACTGTCACTGTGGGTGGGTATGGGTATTAAAGATATTATAGTTTTAGACCCGAAAACTGAAAAGCATAAAATAAAAAAAAAATACAAAAAAACAAAACCGACTTCACAAAAAAACACTGAAAGGGATAAAATAAAACTTTTCACGTGGCTCTAGAAGTCGGTGGCAAAATAAACACAGTCAACAGACGTCGAAGTCGGTTTTGTTTTTTTGTAAAAAGATTTTTTTTATGTGAACTATCTGCATAAACCTACTATAAACATAGTATATTATATTACTATAGGGCTATAAGATTATAAGGTGATTTGTTACTATTGGGAAACTTCACTATCCCCGAGTAAAATAGGCTATATTTTGTCCGGGTAGGGTATAACTAAGTTCTCCCGGGACGTAGGTGAAACCGCGGGAAACTGCTAGTGAGCAATAAGTAGTGATAAGGCGTCGAGGCAAGCTCGCCAGGCGGCCAGCGTATAGATGGTAGCGCCTGAGACGCGCAGAGCTGCCTGCGCCCGCGCCGGTGAAAGGGAGGTTAAATGCGCGGCCCGCAAAACGAATTGCAACAACTTTACTAAAAATGGCGTCATTGATACATTTCACGGTTGCATTATGTATAAAAAAGTAATTATCATCAAAGTCACTATACTACGGTTTTATTACACGGTAAACTATTGCTTTAATTAATTGAAAACTATGCTATTATCTGTATAAATTATGTACTTGGGTTTGCTTATTAAATCGTCCATGGACTTGTTGGTTGAAAATTAACTAAGATTAACATGTAGGTACTTACATATAGGTATTTATTTTCCCTAAACACAAGTTAACTCGGACCACTAAACAAACTCAATTCTATGGCAATTAGCCAATATGGTATTAAAGGATTGGAAGGATAAAGAAGGATCCATTAAAGTTGTTACTTAATATTGTAGGTACTAGATTTATTGAAATTGATTAATAATTAATGCTTCACGTTATTTTGCATTAATTTCTTACGAATATCGGCATCACTTATTTTGGATATATGATTCTGTAAATTCTTTATCAATTTGAGTAACAGAAGAAACTTCTATTGTTACAAGTGTTACTAATGCTTTTTCAGTCTCAATGAGTGCTACTTCGCAAATAAGGGTGCAGCAGTGGTGCTGGGCAGTGCAGAGCGCGGCTGTACGAACCCGTGGCGATCACCGGCGCGTGCGTTTCCCCAGCCCGACATACAACATCATCTGCAGTCCATGTTCTACTTGCTGCGTCCCGAGGAAACGCTCAAAATGGTACCATACCTTATTAAAAGGATTTTATTTGATGATTTCTCTGCCTGTAAAGTCATGTTCACTGTAGGATTGCCAACTACACACATCAAAAAAATTTAAGGATATTTTTTCATGGACGATTTTCTTATGTGATTTTCAAGAAGCTGTATCTCCAAGGAAAATGATCGTACAGAAAAAAGAAAACCAGCAAATTATAGGTTCAAGATTCTAGTTTTGAGATCTATCCTTGATTCTTTTTTTAAATCTCTAGTTTTGGAATAACACTAAAGAAATCAACGAAAGAAAAAAATTACAGAATTTTTCTCAACTTTGGAAAGCTACAAGTTCATAAAAAAATTTTTTTTCTTTATCTCACTCCAAAGCTTTTTTTGAAAATTTAATGCGCTTTCATTTAATGTAACCGGTTAGTTTGTACGA
>NWSH02000560.1:6908088-6965712 GCA_002382865.2 Heliothis virescens
TAACTGAGGTAATGAAAACTGGCCAAGTCAAATCTTGTTCCTATAAATACATATTCGGATTTTGTACAGAACTTGGTACTCATTTAGATCTCCATTCTTTTTGCGGCGAAGCCCACAACCAAGCATAGGTTTTGTATTGAACTTGGCTTTCCTTTTTTACATTTATGTTTTTGGTGGGATTTCTTCATCAGCTTCCCTGCGAATTCAAATACTTGATTGGTTGTGTTACTAGCATCAGTATAATTAGTAGATATTGTGACGGTATGCGGTACAAATCACAATAAAAATACTCTTTTCTAATAAAGAAGAGAATTAGGTACATCTTAGAATCCATGGACATTGGCGACACCACCATCACGAATGATTAAAAGCGTAGGTACCTCCTCGCATAAACCTTCAACCTAATTTTCAGAAGCATGCGCATTAACGAATGCAGATCTGATTTAATGTACAATAATAGTTTTGATTATACTGCTGCACAGATGTACCACTCGAAACATAAACGTGCCAATTTCCTTATAGACGGCAATTGATTTATGTTCAGGCGTATAACCCTTCCGACGTCAGATGTTTAATTGATTGCAACTTTATGGGCTTATTTAATGTCTGAAACCGAGTTTATAGGGGTGGAGAACCGGCACTAACTGTATCCTAGGCAGATTCAATGATAGATCTCTTATTGGCATCACTTAGTACTTCCCGCATATCAACTCCAGCGCTGTAAAAAGTTATTGCTTCACTAACGATTTATCACTAATGATGCGAGTGCTTCGGCTTGTGTAGATTGAGGAAAAATAGTAGGGAAACAAAAGTGCAGCTTCATACTCTCTTTATTGCGAGTTAGAGATATTTTATTGCAGTGGATGAAGTAAAAACATTGATGATAATTATTTATATAAATGTACATAAGTTACCGTTATTCATGCATGACCATCCGCACGTCTCACACGGAGTAAGTAATTGTAGAGTACCTTGTGATGTTGAAAATAGCGCGGCGGGCGTTATTAATAGAAGTAGGTAACTCGTTATTAATACAGGTAAGTACCTACGCTAAACAGGGACCACTCATATCTTGAGAAGTTAAATAAAGCTACAAATTTATTCTTCCCGTCGCTGGTTTTATCGTTGCATGAAATAACTTATTTAGACGTTAGTAGATAAATAAGTTCCAACCAAATATACATGTATATAAGTGTTGCTTGAATATAATATGAAAGCTAATTATTTTTACTAAGAAATTACCTAAAAGCAATGAAATACTGAAAATTCTAATGTTAAGTTGTAAGTTACAAAAAATGTAACACTTAACATAACCTTTTCTGTCAGTCGGGTAAAAATAAACCTTAATTTATGAAAAACCCACAATAGCATCATTGATTAGTGCGAACTGTAGATCTGTGGTCTTCGATCGCTTTGCGTCGATACGTGACTAATAAAGAGGTGTAGATAATCCAAGCATATTTTTTGTATTCACTATCGCACTATCATGATAGTCGTGCTTTTTATGAAGATTAACCTCCTCGAAGACGTCATCCCTGTTGACATCAGCTTACGCTTATTATATTATCTGAATAGTATCCGGTTTGTCTGTTACAATGAGCCCGCAATGGTTCCATGAATCATCAGTGCCTCGGTCAAAGTCATTTTAATGTTACAAGTTTTTAATTGGAGTCATTGAATTAAAGAACATTTTAACGTTAACAGTTTCCTAATCTAATGAGAGCTTCTAAATGATAGCAGAAACAAAGTAACATTCACCCTATTCCTCGTGTTGTATTTAATCTTAAACGCGGAATTACATTAAAAATCTTTTTTACATAAATGTAGAATCTGATTTATGAACCGCAAATTATAAGGAATTACTTAAATATACGGAAAATTAATATTTATAATGGGTATGTGTTGTAAACTGCGCACTTTTGAGCTGAGATGGTCGTGTTCTGCAGATTGAGTAGTTGCGTGGCAAAGCTACTAACTTAAATGTTAGAATTCGATAATTCCGTTGGGAATATTAATTTTAGCCGATGATTGAATTTTTTACAAGGTAATCAATGAGTCGTGCGCTAGGACGGGGCGGGTTAGCTCATCCGCTAAACATTTTGGTGGTTTTTGTGATGGAAGCCGCGCGAGGAAGGCCTCGACTGACACGACTTCTAAAAACAAATGACGGCATAGCTAACATCACCCAGAGGAGGTGCTTTTACCAATCAGTATTTATTCTTGTACTTAGTGTATTTTTCCTCAAAGCATAAAAAGAGAATATAATTTGTTTGTCGACTAGCTACCACTCGCGGTTTTACCAGTGGCTCCTTTCCATGCCTAGCTGATTATTATGACTCTAGCCTGCATAAAATGAAACTGTCGGTTTATCACCACAAAATATCCTAATCTACTAACTTTGAATCCTTATGAAGCTCAAGAGAAGGTTTAAAACAATCAGTTGCATTGTAAAATAAATTTTGATTAGATAAAACATATAACTACAATAACATTATAGTTATAGACGGTATTATCGGACGCCTGAAGTGGACCTGAAGCGATGCTTACATGGTCGGTTATTTTATGTGTGAGGTCCTATTTTTTTTTTCCTATTTTCCTTCCCCGTCAGTCAGTTACAAAGATAAAGACATTGGAAGTGTCGCTTCCTAAATTCAGAGTTATGATGGCATGCATGTAAAGTGTTAACTCCTTCTGTGCATTGTACATTACAATATTCACATACATCCAAATACCTGCAGCCAGTACCTACCCGACTGTTTTGACTGGGCACAGGCCTCCTCTCACACCGAGAAGGAATGAGCGTTAATCACCACGCTTGCTCAATGCGGGTTGGTGATTCCAGACTTTAGAGTCCAGGTTTCCTCAAGATTTTTTCCTTTACCTTATATCAGCCATTGGTGTCTAAGATATATTTTGAAAGTACAAATAAAATTAGAAAAGTTGCATTGGTGCCTGACCTGGAATCGTATCCACACACTCGTACTTGAGAGGTCGGTGCTTTACCCACTAGGCAACCACGACTCACACACGGAGGGAAATATTATCTACTGTATAAACTGTTTTAGCAAAATTACTATGTCCAATATACAATTGTAGGTGGACAGTGTCCCTTTCGATTGAATCTCATTAGTAGATATTTTTCTATTGCAAAAAATGACCTTAATGATGAATAGAAGGTTCTTTTTACGACACGTTACTCATTCATAGAGTTGAATGTTAAGGCCAATATGTGTGTAGTTACGTACGGTCTTGTACTATAATGTCACGTTCAATAGTTGAATGGGATTCACGCGCACGCGTGTTACGTTCTTTATATTAGACATCAACGCTGGCGCAGAGCAGTGTGCTCGTCATTAAAAATGTTCTTCCGCGAACATACTCAGAATCATTCATGATTAACGTTTGTCAGCTCATTCTAAATATTTAATAAATATATAATTTAAGATAAATCAACGGATAATACAGATAATACAGAATTAGATACTATTTCTTAGTGCAGCTTAAATTTTAATGTTATATTTTACAGTAAGATAGTTGTCGATGTACGAAGCGGACGAGATGTCTACTTATGTATTACAATCAATTATACTATTAAGTAATAATTATACAATGTTGTCGGGCAGGCGTTGGCCGCGCGACAACAGAGAAGCGACCCTGCGCGCTGGAGGCTGGTCGCACATTCCCGGAGGCGGCCGCTCCTCTCATTAATGAGCTTCGTTGTAAAATAAGCTGAGGGCTCTTAACTGCCATCCTGCGAGATTGCTTTTCGTGGTCGGTATCTATTAATAGTTATTTATAGGCAAAACTGAAAGAATTGTAAAGCACGAGTATAGTTCGTGATGGACGTCTGCAGACAATGCGTCATAGTCGTGCATCATTCCTGCAGAATTACCTTAGGCTTTACTAAACGAGAAGGGTTCTCGGGTTTTACAAAAATGCTTAGCAAATGATGCAATCCGGCCTGCTTGTAGTGTGATATCCGTAACTTAATCTTTATTGTATCTTTATTTACACATCTCAGATCAAGCATCTTACAATATTCTAGGTCCCTTTATATTTGATCAACAGTTATTAGTGAGCTATGTAAAGTATGCAATAAGTAGTATAATAAAAAGTTACTGAATGCTATTATATAAGTAGGACTAGCGGTAGCACTAATATTTAAAAATATCCCAAGTGCATAGATTTTACTAATAGTTTTATTTATTTATTCAAGCATGAAGGAACCAACAAATTGCTAGTTGCAGTTTCACATTTGTGTGTGGTTAGGTCAATAAAAGTTAACGGAAACGACACTCAATCATTTAAAAAAGTTTTATCGCAGTATTTTAATTAACTCATACGTATGCACATGTACAGGCTTCGTATATGATCACTTCTCCGTGGGATATGTTAGAATTGGACCTATGAAATTGATTTTAATTTGCATAATGTTACCGTTTGAGTAATTTTGAATTTTATGGACAATTAGATAGAAGTAAGCCATCCGCCATTACTATCAAAATGAATTAATAATAATTGTCGATTAAAGTAACGTATGATATATATTCTGGGTTATAAATTATTCTATTTTTGTTAACATCAGGTTGAAGCTTTCAATTTGTAGTAATTTTCACTACGTCCCGATGAAATAGTTTAATATTGNTCCTCAAGATTTTTTCCTTTACCTTATATCAGCCATTGGTGTCTAAGATATATTTTGAAAGTACAAATAAAATTAGAAAAGTTGCATTGGTGCCTGACCTGGAATCGTATCCACACACTCGTACTTGAGAGGTCGGTGCTTTACCCACTAGGCAACCACGACTCACACACGGAGGGAAATATTATCTACTGTATAAACTGTTTTAGCAAAATTACTATGTCCAATATACAATTGTAGGTGGACAGTGTCCCTTTCGATTGAATCTCATTAGTAGATATTTTTCTATTGCAAAAAATGACCTTAATGATGAATAGAAGGTTCTTTTTACGACACGTTACTCATTCATAGAGTTGAATGTTAAGGCCAATATGTGTGTAGTTACGTACGGTCTTGTACTATAATGTCACGTTCAATAGTTGAATGGGATTCACGCGCACGCGTGTTACGTTCTTTATATTAGACATCAACGCTGGCGCAGAGCAGTGTGCTCGTCATTAAAAATGTTCTTCCGCGAACATACTCAGAATCATTCATGATTAACGTTTGTCAGCTCATTCTAAATATTTAATAAATATATAATTTAAGATAAATCAACGGATAATACAGATAATACAGAATTAGATACTATTTCTTAGTGCAGCTTAAATTTTAATGTTATATTTTACAGTAAGATAGTTGTCGATGTACGAAGCGGACGAGATGTCTACTTATGTATTACAATCAATTATACTATTAAGTAATAATTATACAATGTTGTCGGGCAGGCGTTGGCCGCGCGACAACAGAGAAGCGACCCTGCGCGCTGGAGGCTGGTCGCACATTCCCGGAGGCGGCCGCTCCTCTCATTAATGAGCTTCGTTGTAAAATAAGCTGAGGGCTCTTAACTGCCATCCTGCGAGATTGCTTTTCGTGGTCGGTATCTATTAATAGTTATTTATAGGCAAAACTGAAAGAATTGTAAAGCACGAGTATAGTTCGTGATGGACGTCTGCAGACAATGCGTCATAGTCGTGCATCATTCCTGCAGAATTACCTTAGGCTTTACTAAACGAGAAGGGTTCTCGGGTTTTACAAAAATGCTTAGCAAATGATGCAATCCGGCCTGCTTGTAGTGTGATATCCGTAACTTAATCTTTATTGTATCTTTATTTACACATCTCAGATCAAGCATCTTACAATATTCTAGGTCCCTTTATATTTGATCAACAGTTATTAGTGAGCTATGTAAAGTATGCAATAAGTAGTATAATAAAAAGTTACTGAATGCTATTATATAAGTAGGACTAGCGGTAGCACTAATATTTAAAAATATCCCAAGTGCATAGATTTTACTAATAGTTTTATTTATTTATTCAAGCATGAAGGAACCAACAAATTGCTAGTTGCAGTTTCACATTTGTGTGTGGTTAGGTCAATAAAAGTTAACGGAAACGACACTCAATCATTTAAAAAAGTTTTATCGCAGTATTTTAATTAACTCATACGTATGCACATGTACAGGCTTCGTATATGATCACTTCTCCGTGGGATATGTTAGAATTGGACCTATGAAATTGATTTTAATTTGCATAATGTTACCGTTTGAGTAATTTTGAATTTTATGGACAATTAGATAGAAGTAAGCCATCCGCCATTACTATCAAAATGAATTAATAATAATTGTCGATTAAAGTAACGTATGATATATATTCTGGGTTATAAATTATTCTATTTTTGTTAACATCAGGTTGAAGCTTTCAATTTGTAGTAATTTTCACTACGTCCCGATGAAATAGTTTAATATTGGATGTGCAATATAATTTATTCTTTACGATTCTGTGAGGCATGGTGTGAAATAAAGGAGTCTATTGTAATAATGTAAAATCGATCAGCGAAGCGCACCCAGCGATGACAAATTAGCTAATGCACTAGACGTGAGAGCACGCTAATGACAAACACCAGCGAGCTCGAGGCGGGCTTACATGCCGTGCAAGCCGTCATTACAATTTTGCCATTTGACACAATATAATCATATAAACATTTATACTGTGTACAGTTTAGCCATATTCCTCACTAACTCGTTCTCGTTTCTGTCGAGTGGCCAACACTAAATGCAATTTTTCAGAAATTAGATTTGGATGCCACAGACATATTACCGTTTGGAAACCTTATTTTATATGCGACTGCGATATTTTATACATATGTTTATAAAGCTGCGCTATATGGATCTTTTTTTTTTGGTAAAAATGTACTGGATTTTTATCATTTATTTATTAAATAACTTACATGTTTGTTTCAATTTTGCCACAATGTTTTTCTGTCAACTAAGTACTTATCGTGAACATTTCAGAAAATCATCAGGAACTTCTTACCATTCATTTATCAAAACACAGGGATTTTTGCTTTCTTATTCCACCATGACTAAATCTGCTAACTAATAGTAGATATTTTATTTTGTTCCGTTTATTGAACGAATTGAAATGAAAGTCAATTTCGTCAGAGAACAGTTTATGCTGCGCTGTTTCTGAATTAGATACAAAAGTTCAACTGTTTTATTTTTGGATAAAAGGTGAGAGCAGTTAGCGAATAGATTAAATTGTGTCTGTCCGAACGCGATGGCATGTAGGCCCGTTCTAGATACCCTTGAACCTAAAGTGGCAGCTCTCGGCCGCGTTGCCAATGACCCCGCACGCAGGCGCGGGCGCCGCGCCGCGACCAACTCGCTTGCTAATTGTTATGTAACAGAGAAAAGTTACGTGCATCGTCCGCTACGCATTCAAATATTCACTACATGCCAATTTTACGTCGTTGTACTTGCAAGTGTAGTTAATTGGCCTCCAAAATCCCCATACTGCTGATATTCGGATACACAAACAGGTTCGGGGAACGCGAATGCCGCTTCTTGCCAATCCCGAAGGGAAGGTAAAGTCAGTGAACTTGCACGTCGCATGCTACATCTCGCTCCTTACTTCATAGTTCTTGTGATTGTAAAATATCTTTGTTATTATAAAAGCAGTCGAGAATTTGTAAAAGCGAGTACCTTTGATTTGATGTCTTTTCGATTTATGGCACATGTATTATGAGTTTGCACCGAGTAAACATTTTGATTTAAGAGAATAATTTAAATTAAATATGTATCTGAAGGAAAATACGTATTATTCGTAAATTCTGATTGTTAATTTATTTAATGAAATAATATATGAGGAGGATAATTAATCTTTACTAGTAGAGGAAAGATGAAACATTTTTTGTTTGTAGGAAGAAGAAGACCCAAAAGACTACTGAACCGATTACAATTTGAAAAAAACCTTTTTGGTCTGGGAAGTTCCCCCGGGACGCGGGTGAAACCGCTGGGAAACAGCCAGTAATGTATAAAAGTATTAGTGGTAATTCCAAGGTACTTCCAAGAATAATTAAAGGTCTTTATGAATCACTCAAAAGAGTTAAGTTAATTTCAGCAAAATTGTGGCATTAAAAAAATAAGAGAATCATTTTGATATCAATACAATCATGGATGCCTGCAGCCTGATGTTCGGAAGTGTATCGACTTGACAGCCAATCAATCCATTAATTTAAAAAATCTTCAATTGAGATGGTCTGAAAAGTCTACTTAAAAGTATTTTGGCCCATAAAGGTATTATACAAGGGTATTCTATGCTATACATGTGTTTGGATAGATAGATCTTTCAGGTAATATTCTGAGGATTATTCATAACGTGCATATTAATTAACTAAGAGACTTGCCTTCTTTTAGCTCCTCCCTCTAGGCAATACTAAACATAATACAAACCACATTAAAATTATTCATCTTGGGCTCTTAAAAATGGCCGAGACATAGTAATTTGTTTAACTATGCGCCCAGGAGTACCGTTAGCATCAAGTGTAGTAGCAATCTATAACACGAGTACTTATTAGTTAGTGGGTACTTGCATAGCAATTATATGCATGGTACTCATAAACACGTGTGTACTATAAATCCAAATAAAGCAGTCAATTCGGAGTTGGACGAAGCGATCCGGCACTACTAAAACATGTAAGAGTGATGTTGTTAAAAAAATACTTCTCGTTTATATGTTGAGCAAGAGACAGCGCGAATGCCGCGGGCTTTTGTGCTAGAATTTTGATTGATATTTTTTGTCAGCTAACTCGGCCACAATAAGATGACAGCGGTAACAAGAGGAGTGCGAAATAGACTTAGACGTCGTAACTGAAAGTATCAAGGTTAGTCGCTGGCGGGGCGGCCGAAACTCGGCTAACAGTAACAGTACACCCACGCAAAAACTGAGCACCCAGAGCGACTTACACCGACTAGCACCTTTGTGATCCACCCAGTCGATCTAATGACACGGAAATAGTGAATGGCTGGTCAAACAAAACATGTCTCGAGTCAATGATAAGGATTTCATTAGCACAACGTACGATCCCGTATCGGACACATGGCGTTTTCTATGTTCTTTTTTTGTTCATAACATTGAGAGAGCTGTGGTGGTCGTGATTGAAATCGAACTACTAAACGATGAATTGACGAGCTTTTCAATTACAATTCAACCAAAAATCCAATTAGCATGTTGGTCATCAAATTACTCAAACAATCACGAGCACTTTCATTTCTGGCGGAAGGCTCCGGCGGCGGCGGCGTAGCCGGGAGGTGCTGCGCTGGCGACTGCTTGTGTTGAGACCGCTTTCTCGGCCCCATTCTTGACCATGAGTCGGATGGCGCCGTGTTCTCATAGTCGACAAAACGATGTATCTATGTCGATTGCTTGTAGGCGGCCTTGAGCGGCAACCATTAATTTGTGTGCAGAGCCGCCAGCGGCATACCGTTAGGGCGAGCGCCTGAATCTTATGCCCACTCACCGACATCACCCGATACACTTGTGGACTTAGGACTCTACACATTTGTTAAAATATGTACATTTGTGTTATTATATATTTACCGAAACAAAACCGACCCAAATCAGTAGAATGGGTAGACCTAGGTTTTGGACTTTTAAAAATTGATTAGATGAACTTAAGTATACAAAGTCAGGGTGAATTATAATAACCTGGTATTGTAAGAAATAAGTGATGAAACATATGGACGGGGTTCGTGTGAGTTCATTGCTTTTTCAAAAATATCTTATAGTGACGCATAAGACCCACTACTTACGATGCAAATGCAAACATTGATCAATTCGAGAGACTCAACGAGCATATTTGATTTTCACACGCGAAATTCTTCACAATGTGCCTTGTGAGTAAGCGGTGACCTGGCCAAACAAGAAATTCACAAGAAAAATTATTAATATAACTAGATACATATTTTTAGGGTTCCATACCCAAAGGGCAAAACGGGATTCTATTACCTACTAAGACTTCGCTTCATGTCCGTCTGCCTGTCCGACACCAATCTATCTCGTGAACCAAGACAGCTAGAGACCTGAACTTTTGAGATATGGTGTATTTCTCTTGCCACTTTATAATAAAATAAGAAATTTTAGGGGTCTCCCATACAACAAACGTATTTTTTTGTACGGAACTTTTGGAACGTGGATCTGACTCCCACTTGGTCAGTTTTTTCTTATCGCACGACTGTAACGGTAAAATGCCTTTTCCTCATAGCTTTTTGTCATGTTCTAGCTACAGAAGTGATGAAGGAAATCCTGTGATGGTGTTCAATAAACTGATTTGGTGGTGATGACCGAGAGATAAGTGCACACGTACCGAACTATCTAAAGTGGGTAAGGCAGCGTTCCACGACGCCTCGCCGCCGCGCGCCGGTGTGATCAGAATTTGTTTATGCGGCCTGGGAATAGCTCAGCAAGATAGTGCTCTCATTCGGTCACGGAAAATCCTTAGCGTTTTTAAGCAGAACGCTTTGCAACTACGAATGAAGCTGTGCATTAAAAAAAAACTGTGACGACAATTTACATGTGAATAAAATTACGCCATTACTAAATTCTACAAAATCGGCGAATAGCGACAGTGAGAAATTAAAAAAAATGGCATAAAACACATGTATAATTTAAGCATAGGTTTTACCGGCTTTAAAGTATCTCTCAAGATAGTTTACATTTTATTTCGTATAATTTTAAGGTAAAATAAGCAATATAAATCTAGACAACGCCTGGATTGTGTTTATATGTTCCAAATGTAGGTACTAACACGTGTTTTTTTTACATTACTCTCACAATTTTTTCATCATTACTCGCACAATGGAAAACTAAACATTTATATGGTATAAATGTTTAGTTTTCCATTGTGCAGAAACACAGTCACATTAAAATGTCTAGAATTGGGAACCACACAAGTATTTGGTTATCCTAACAGAAGTTTTAATGTCCCACAGTCATATCATTAGACTATGGTATATTGAAAGCTGAAGAAAGAAATGATGTTCATAGTGGGGTTCGTCTCGACGTCAAGGTGGAGTCAGCACGCGAGGGAGGGGCGCGGGGCGCTCCGCGTGGTGCGTGCGACACGACCGACGTGCCCGCGCGCCCGCCACCGCCGACGTGAGACCATTGTTGCCTTTAATAGATAATTAGTTAGGTGCCGTTACTTAACACGATCCGATCGCCACCGTCGGCCCACATCGCCAGATTGCCACTAACTGCAGTGCACTCCACGCCACCGACAATTTGAAGCTATTCCGCAAAAGTAGAACACATTTCGTTACTAGGCCTTACACTTGTTTTAGAAACTAGGAATTGAAATTCTTTCTCTGTCTCGCTTTAATGCTGGCAGCGTAGGCTAAATCTGGGATAGAAGTCTCATTTAAATCGTAATCTATATATATAAAACTCTTCCGTTACTGAGTGACTGACTGACAGACAACGCACAGTCGAAACTACTGGTCGTAGACAGCTGAAATTTGGAATGAAGGTTCCTTGGGATATGTAGGGGAGCACTAAGAAAGGATTTTTGGAAATTCAACCCCCAGGGGGGGAAAAGGGGTAAAAACGTTTCTATGAAAAATCTTATTCCTTGGGTTTATAAACTTGAAACTTGGCATGAACACGTACATAGGCAAGTAAATATGTTTGACATTATAAGTTTTTTCAAACTACCCTCCAATCGTGATTTAGGGGGTGCGATTGGGTGACTGATTTATTAACGCACAGCCGAAACCGCTCGGTATAGGAGTCTGAGATTTTGAACAGAGGTTCCTTTAGTAACATAAGTGAGCACTAAGAAGGGATTTTTGAAATGTCAACCCCCAAGGGGGGGAAACGGGATAAACTGAGCCGGGGCTGCGGGAAAGTTCTAACGAGATACCGTGGCCCCGGAACGCAAAGGGCAACTGAAGGAACGAGGTGGGTTTTAGTCAGTAAAAGTCTGACACTCCCTTCCGTTCCACCCAGAGCGGGAGAGGTCATTTGATGATTTCCCATCCTTAAAAAAAAAGACTTTGTATGACAACTTTCAGTCGTCTCTTTAACATACATAATAACATACATAATTATGTACATACATGCATAACATTAATAACATCACGCCTTTAAATCCCTATTTTGTGTTAACACTACCCATACAAACAGCTAAAAGGAAACAAGTGAAGAAACGAAATTTGTCCGCATCCATTTTCACCTAAATTCTTAACGTTAATGAGATTTACTTTTTATTATCAGGTCAACCTAATAGCCTCACATGTACGTATAACTTCGTAAGAATTTTCTTTCAACTCCTAACCGTTGAGGAGTTGTACCTTCCATCATCAGCTCATTCACATGGGATGATGACTATCAGACGCAAATACTTAAACAGATCTATGAAATTGTCAAAAACGTAATTGCCTGTAAATTTGAGGTTTGCCCTTGATTTCCCTGGAATTCCATCATCAGATCCTGACTAGGTAACAACGGGACCAACTTGAAAGTATACTCTACCGAACAAAAAAAGAATCACGTAAAACCGAATTACACGTGGGCGAAGCCGCGGGCGGAAAGCTAGTCTTCTATAATATAAAAATGACTCCCCATTTTCTGGCTATCGAAACACGCCTGAATGGCTAAACCAATTCCAATTATTCTTTTTTGTCGTATTCGTTGTAGTCAGGAGAAGGATCATATGATAAAAAAACATCGGGATGCACTCCGGAAGTGCTGGCAGAAGTGAAAACATGAATATTAATTTTGGGCGTTTTTGATATTTTTTTGAGATTTACTACTACTTTTTAGGGTTCCGTACCCAAAGGGTAAAACGGGACGTCGTCGACATGTCGCGAGTTTATATATTTTTCCCCATACAAAAAGTGCTGAACGCCGCGCGCCAATTAAAGAAGTTTTCACTTCAAAAAATGCCCCAAACGCGGGTGAAACCGGGGGAACAGCCAGTCTTCGTCACAGCCTCAAATATCACCTGCTGGACTAAGGCTTCCCTCAAGCTGGGGGGAGCGCAGTTTGGGATGATGCCCATCTTGGAAATCATTTAGTTTGCACGTGTGTGTAAATTCTAGCTCTTTCGATATTATTAGTTTACTACAAAAAAATAAGGGCGTACATCTGTCGTCATATCTTACCTTCCAAGTACAAACGACAGTACCCGAAACTGGTAAATTTTACCAATCGAACATTAACCTAATAGTATATTCCATTACAGAAATTTGACAGATTGTGGTAACTTGATGTACTGTTTTCTGTACCTACATACATTATATTCACAAATAGGTATATGATGTCAGAGAATATTTTTAAACTATTTGCCATATTTTCATGTAGTAGGAGATTCATTTGGAATTAGTGTCCGACCGAAGCTTCGGCTTCGGCTTCGGCTTCGGCCACCTTCGGCCCAAAAAACCACCTTCGGCCAAACCTTCGGCTTCGGCCAAAAATTTGGCCGAAGCCGAAGGTTTGGCCGAAGGTCCGAGCAACCGTCGAGATTGAACGAATTGTTACGAAAGAATGAGTGAGAGAGCGACGGACCAGTTGTGATTGCAGAGGTCGCGGGGCATGCGCGTCTAAACAAGTTCGTACGTGTATTTAGACAATATAAACCTTCAATATTGAACCTTTGAAATGATTTTAATATTAATAGTAGCTGGTAGACAATATTGAACAAAAAAAAACTGACTTCACAAATAAAAAACACTGAAAGGGATAAAAAATAAATCTTTTCACATGGCTCTAGAAGTCGGTGTCTGCAGGTCTGTTGACTGTGTTTATTTTGCCACCGACTTCTAGAGCCATGTGAAAAGATTTATTTTTTATCCCTTTCAGTGTTTTTTATTTGTGAAGTCGGTTTTTTTTTGTTCAATATTGTCTACCAGCTACTATTAATATTAAAATCATTTGTAAAAAAAGTTTTTATGCTTTTCAGTTTTCGGGTCTAAAACTATAATATTGTTATTTTAATACCTACCCACATTGACAGTCGGTCCCGTAACAGTATCATCAATATAATAAATCAAGTTTTGACCTATGAAAGGATGATGCCAGAGTTTCTATGAAATCTGGTCCCACCTTCAATAGTTATGTGTGTTACATCGTTTGATAGGTATTTTTGAGCTGAATAAAAGTTACTATGGCGCCAAGTTCCAAATCTTAGTCCGTTTAGAGTTATTCTCTATTAAACATGGTAGTTTTATCAGTAGACAAGTAATGCTATTTTTACGTAATAATTGCATTTCTTTGCTTTATACCGTTTACTGCTTTATACCCGTAGTGTAGATACTAACCTACGGTCGTCAATTGCGTCACTGAGTCGCAAACCTTATGACAAAAAGTGAAACAGATGTCGACATTGACAAAATGCTTTTTTTACAGATAAACACAATAGCGTATTTTAAGCCTATGCATTTTTTTAATCATTTTTGTCTACAATGACATTATTTAAAAATAAGGCTGGGCCTACAAATCCCTCATGCCTGGCGTGCTCTAGGTACTAAACGACAAAACTACCTTCTTTATTCATGAATAACTCTGAACGGACTAAGATTTGGAACTTGGCGCCATAGTAACTTTTATTCAGCTCAAAAATACCTATCCAACGATGTAACACACATAGCTATTGGAAGGTGGGACCAGGATTTGCATCCTCCTTTGACGAGTTCTCTCGATTTCTCCAGGATCCTATCATCAGATCCTGGTCTCCTTACCATAGGACCACCTGTGAAGTGCACCCTTTCAAACAAAAACATCTGCCTAGCCTTTTCCCAATTATTTTGGGGTCGGCTTCCAGTCTAACCGGATACAGCTGAGAACCAGTGTTTTACATGGAGCGACTGCCTATCTGACCTCCACAACCACTTAACCGGGCAACCTGGCACCCCTTGGTAAGACTGGTTGTCAGACTTTCTGGCTTCTGACTCCCGTACGACTGCCAAAAGATGCTCAAATGGCAGCCGGACCCACCAGTTTATCGTGCCTTCCGAAAAACTGAAGAACTCGTTATGACTAGATGGTCACCCATCCACGGACCGACCGCGCCAAGCATTGCTTAACTTTATATGATCGGTCGACCCGCGCGGTTTTAACTTAGCCTTATTCTTTTTTTTTAAGAACTCATCTTCAAAAAAAAAAGAATCTTGAATATCGGTCCAGCCATCTTCGAGTAATCGGTGAACATACATAAAAAAACCGGCCAAGTGCGAGTCGGACTCGCGCACGAAGGGTTCCGTACCATTTTCTATGAAAACTGAACGCATCTATTACCTACAACTAGCCAAAATACAAACACTTTTCGGCAACAAAAAATAACTTTGTTTTTCATACCCCTATTCATTTTAAAATACCTATCCAACGACATATCACACGTTAGGGTTGAAATGAAAAAAAAAATCACGCCCCACTTTACGTTTAGGGGAGGCACCCTAATAAAACATTTTTTTCCACTTTTTATTTTTGCACTTTGTCGGCGTGGTTGATTTACATATTGGTACCAAATTTCAGCTTTCTAGCGCTAACAGTCTCTGAGATTATCCGCGGACGGACAGACGGACGGACGGACAGACAGACATGGCGAAACTATAAGGGTTCCTAGTCTACTACGGAACCCTAAAAANCTATCCAACGACATATCACACGTTAGGGTTGAAATTAAAAAAAAAATCACGCCTCACTTTACGTGTAGGGAAGGCACCCTAATAAAACATTTTTTTCCACTTTTTATTTTTGCACTTTGTCGGCGTGGTTGATTTACATCTTTCTAGCGTTAACAATCTCTGAGATTATCCGCGGACGGACAGACGGACGGACAGACAGACATGGCGAAACTATNATCACGCCTCACTTTACGTGTAGGGAAGGCACCCTAATAAAACATTTTTTTCCACTTTTTATTTTTGCACTTTGTCGGCGTGGTTGATTTACATATTGGTACCAAATTTCAGCTTTCTAGCGCTAACAGTCTCTGAGATTATCCGCGGACGGACAGACGGACGGACAGACAGACATGGCGAAACTATAAGGGTTCCTAGTTTACTACGGAACCCTAAAAAAAGAAAAAAAGATACGGTCGAATTGAGAACCTCCTCCTTTTTGGGAAGTCGGTTAAAAATTAATAACTGAGAGATTATAAATTATAAACCTTCGGCTTCGGCTTCGGCTTCGGCCGAAGGTTGTGGCGATTGCCGATTAATCGGCTTCGGCTTCGGCTTCGGCCAAAAATAGACCTTCGGTCGGACACTATTTGGAATACAAGTAATACTTGGAATCTCTGCTGATGATTTAAATTTAGCAGAATTATGCTACTGGGGAGTTTTTTCCTTTGCTGAGAAGTTTTTTCCTTTGCTGAGCAGTTTTCTTCACATTTCTTCTTCCTAGCAAAAACAGGGCTGAAATATTGGCTGACTGTTGTAAACTTGACCCTCAAAAGTGTTAACAACCTTAAGGCTGAAACCTAATTTCAATAAATTAACTTTTATCCCAGAAAATAAAGAAGTAAGGAAGGACGTAACAGTTCGTTACTTGGCCTATACCAAAGTGTGTAAGGTACGACTGTATCAGAGACCAAACATGAGATCCGCTTCTTTATTTACCGCAGCGATGTGCGATAGCGTGTATTAATTGCTACAGGTACACGTGGAAACAATTTAAGATGTTTATCATAATTCAGCCCATGTTTCTTTGAGACAGTTACTGTTTTTAGGAGTAGAACGGTCTCATAAAGTCTATTTCTACAAAATCTATAAAGCATCGGTCAAATAGAGCGAACAGTAATTCAACATGAATAATTAAAAGCTAGCTAAATTCATAGAAATTGTTAAGATGAAATCATTATTTTCAAGGCTAGAACGCTGTTTCTAAAAGTGGGGCTCATCTATCCAGGTTTTACCCTGAATATTTTCCATCTTCTTCATTCTTATATTTCTATTCCTGATATTTGCTTCGGCGTATAAAGTGATTGGACGTCTTTCAATGTCCTACTAGATAGGTTTTTCAGCCTCTTACAATGACACTTATTGAAATTAAATTATTGAAATTAAATTACAATGACAATGACTTATTGAAATTAAATTACAATGACACTCATTGTACCTACGAGTATATTTTAATTTATTGAAAATGCTGTCTATCGGGCATCTTAGCTAGATCACGAATTTGGTAGGGAATGCAATCTCGATTAATTTATTTATTATTAGATAGATACTGTAACGTTGTACGTTATTTTAGAGTACTAATAAATAGTAAATCGTCATAAACCTATTCAAAATAAAATACTAAATGTAATATAATGAGCCGTGAGCCGAGCGCCCGCCGCACGCCGCGATAGCTAGCCGCGTCACGGAAATATATGTATGTCAAAGTTAATTAAAAAAATCAAATTATACAGATACGTCAAACAATGTTCGATGAAAGCATTAGTGTAAAAAAGCTGGATTTAATAAAAAAAATATATTATTGTCAATACTTAGAGTGTGTGGGTTCGATTCCAGGTCAGGCAAGTACCAATGCAACTTTTCTAAGTTTGTATGTACTTTCTAAGTTATATCTTAGACACCAATGGCTGATAAAGGTGAAGGATAACATCTTGAGGAAACCTGGACATAAAGTCTGAAATCACCAACCCGCATGAGCAAGCGTGGTGATTAACGCTCAATCTCTCAATTGAGAGGAGCCTGTGCCCAGCAGTGGGACAATATAAAAGGCTATTAAAAAAAAAAAAAAAAATACTTAGAGATTGTGTGTGTAAAGGCAAGTTGTTCTTATATCTGATACTTATTTCTATAATAGCTGAATAATACATATACATACATAAGTGAAACGCGATGTTTCAGTGTAGATTTCAGTTAATTTTGGCGATTATGTTTTGAGTTACGTAAAGTTACAGTTGCGGCGGCTCGACAGCGGCCCGTCCGCAGCAAAAGCTCCCTATATTAACTGTACACTGCGTTGTCTGTATTTGCAATGCAATTCAGTTAAATCACGCGTAGTCTCGAGCATACTGAATCGAAACTAATTTGACTGTTTTTACATTCTCACGAAAGTTTTAAGTGGTAACGGTACGTATTTATTTAAGTGAGTACGTAAGTAAGTACAACACTACATCACAAAAACCAATTGCGGAAGTAAATAGTTTAGACGTTACGTCGATAAGAGTGGTGATGATCCTAGTCTGTACCAATGTTACAACAAAACATGGAGATGTACATATTGAGATACATATTATGCTATCGTTGAATAATCTCAATGGGTAGGTACTTATTTCTTATAGCCTCATAACAGCCTCGGCGCTGGCTCGCTGTTATTATTTCATTACAAGTTTTTGCAATGCTCTTCGATAATCATTTACATCAGTATATATAGTTTTATATATATAATTGACAATAACCTGTATAAACATAAAAGATCGTACAAGTTATCAGAGAGGTGTAAAAACTTTAACCCTAATGTGTGAGGCGCATGTTTCTGATACTGTTTTTTTATAGATGTAGCTTTTGCTGTCAAGTAAATGATTTTTTGTAAATATATCAGCGTAATGTTGTTTCATCTTTGGTCATATTCGGGAAACAATTTTATCAATTTCATAAACTAACAAACCTTCGTATTACCTACATGATATCACCATCACTCTGATTATGGATGTTCAATCACCGTAAACGACTCTAATGAAAGGAAGGTCGATACTAATGGAGAATCTTTATTCATATTTGCAACGAGTATTTAATTTACGATAAGTTACGCATAAAAGGCAATGAAGGGCAGCATATGATACGTCATCACATTACGCTGGCCTGGTACGACCTGGTGTGATACAGGCATAATCGTAATCGTAGATTAAATAATATCGCGAGATATTCTGAGCCGGATGTGAACTCAGCATTTGCATTTTACAGGCAGATATCGTGAGCAATCCAGGGATCGTACCAGTTTCATATGTACGCCGTGCGATAAACTTTACTGTTCAAATACAACTGATATTACTTCGAAGGATGCCTTCAACAAAAACAAAAATAAACTTAATGCATTGGCCTCTAACGAGCGCTGACAACTTGTTTGATAGCTTGCTACTTCATTATCATGCTATAATTATACCTACTTACATGTTATTGCAATTAGAACGTAAATTCATAGCGGTTACATTTTCACACTATACCTAACACCCATAATAACGACATTATGTGAACCAAACCAAAAAAAGTTTAAAACATCAAATATGAAAGGTATACAGATTGACTTTGGGGTAGAATAAACCCTAGAGGGTACCTACTTACACCTTCTTTTGCTAGGATTTTTACGTTGGGGTTATTATTAGACGTTTCTTTTTAGTTCCGCCAATTTTGGTATTTCCGTAATTAAGATGATCACAAAAAATGAAAGCCGAGGTGTACATGATTACGAATATTCGCTAACAGCCTAGTCGGGGCCAGTAAACAAAACCTGAGCAGCAGGTCATGACCGCTCAGTGACTCACAATACAAGGAAGATCAGCCAGCAATGCCGTCATCTGCGCCCGAACTGCTGCCGCTGCCGTGGATGCTCACGTTTCGACGTTTACAACGAATATAAATCCATTAATTAAAACTTTATAATCCAAACGTTAACATTACCGTAGTCTTCAATTTGATTAATTATGATTCCACACACAATTATTTATTTATTTGAAGGTTTATTATTTATTTACGAAAATGCTAAGCACACGGGTAAAAATTATCGGATGTCCATCCTAAATCTAGCATTCTTATTGAAAAACCTTCGAGGATAAAATTATGTATTAAATGTAACTAGGTATGTAAGTAAGCCGTTGCCTAATACCTTAACAATATTCACATATTGTTAAGGCATTCGAGATTCAGTTTTCTGGGAACTGAAGTTTTGCCCATATTGTATTTATTTTATAGGTCATATGTAGTAAACTCTAAAAATAAAAGTGTTTCATAGAAGGTATGTTAGTGACGGGTGATGATACCTCTGTGGTGATGTCATGGTTCATTTATTTTTGGGCCCTAGACTAAACGATCTCATGCATTTCTTGTTATTGTTCGTGCGTGACACAAATACGCATAGCTCTCAGAATCGTTCGAAAATATCATTTTTATTAATAAGAGGTAATATGTAGTGAAGTTTACTCGTAATTCAATATTTAAGCTCATATTTCCTGTTTCAGCAGTGCGCAATTATTTTTTGCTAAGGTGATTTTCTCGGTAGCGTTTCGGTAAAAGGATAAATGGGTATTCGTTTTACTTCGTTCATTGAGCAGACAAAGCTGAGTTACATTTGAACAATATCCTGGTTTATGGCGCTACATTTTCCGAGTGGAATGTGATCTTGTTTGTGTTGTTCACAAGCGCGTCCCCCGCTGCCTACCTCGTTTGCTACGTGATTGTTTTGGAAGACTGTTTCTGCCGTTCCGGTTGTTATTTATGTACCAAGTTTAGATCACTTGATTAAAGAAGTTAGATATTCTTGTGGAAGTACCTATTTTAGGAAAATGATGCGAAAACTTCCTTTCCATGTGCCATTTTCTGTTTCGACGTGGTTTGATAGACGAATATTTAACCTTCTTTACAATTATTTTTCTATGTTTTTAAAACGGCACTTTTAATTATTGTTGTTCTTCTTTATTTCGCCTTATTCGTAGGTAAACCGTAATAATTGAAAGTTATAAAATAGTCCTGAGGTGGTTACCGAAATAGCTATACTGCACAAGGAACTAATCACCGAGCATGGCGCGGAACGCACTTAGCTTAGTGTTAACTTAGTACGGCGGTGGTTTACGATGAGTCAAATACTTACGAATAATTTTTTACTTCTATTTTCTGCAAATCAATTTAAGAACCTGTTCCAGTTATATATGAGTAATAGGTTTGGTCCATTGCTCAATAACAAGATGCTAAAAAATACTTCGTTAAGGACATGACCATACATATGAATTTAATGACATCAATTTAACAACATGTAATGCAGTGCTTTCTTATATAAGTGGCCATATATAATAACTATATATCACAAATAGAAATGCATGTGCAAATTAAAGGATTCACTAATTTCAGTGGCTGTGCCTAGTGATCGTAAACGCATTCTAAAGTTCGGAATATCGAGGCAGTACATGTATACCTATCAAATAAAAATAGTTAGCGATGCATGTGCTAGCCGTGCAGTCGTGAACGGCGAAAGACTGATTTGATGATGATGTACCTATATATACGCAAAGAAAGGTTCTTTTTTAAGCTCTATTACATTTCTGAAGCTTATCCAATTTGCATATAATGTAACTTTTTCTTCTTTAAACCTCATTCATTTTGATGCATTGATTTAACACCTTAGCTACTTACTGAAAAATCAGAGATGTTGTGCTAAAGACTAAAAAAAAGAGGTGTAGTAAACGTTGTTTGATGGCTGCCAGAATGAAACCTTTCAGAAGGTACATTATGTTTAATTAATTTTGAAGGGGCCCTTATTATATTCTGGTTTCTCCCGGATACGATATTTAATATTCGTGACATCTTAATAACTGGCTATTACATGCACAGTGCGTACTCGACCTAGACATTGATTCTGAAAATATATTATCATCCTATATTATTGTGTCCATTATAAACTCATTAGTGTAGCGGGCAACGGCACTCGGGCCGGGCGCCAAATTACCAACATTATCAATTTATACTCGCCCGTGCACAAACAAAAAAGTCGAATGTAGATGGCCGGTTCCCGTTAACAAATTCGATTGTGCAATGTAGGAGAAAAATTGTAACGCGTGTTTTGGGCACGCTGTTTTTGTGGTTAGATTTGATACCGCTAGGGTTCACGATGTTTGTACATATACAAGTGCTTTCACTGCGCCTAACATCAATCATCGTGCGGCGCGAGAGCATGTACCGCACGGTTGCCGCACGACGCCGCGCCGGGGCGACCCGCCCGCCCGGCCGCCGCCCGGCCGTGACACTTCATTTAACTTATAATTTATATCTTACACATCGACCTAGAGCAATTTAGACTAGACTGAACTCCATTAACCTTAGATATTGTGATGATTTTTTTTATGGAGAGAAAGAAACTCTTTCAAATCATAGGTCATATTTTTATTTTCTTGATTCTTTTTTATTTTTTTGGTTTGATTTATATTTTCTGCTTACTCATTAATATAATAACATCCACACATAAACTAACTACATTTGTGGTAGTTAACTATTGCTTTTATCAAATTATTATATTAATTACAAGCAGTAAGTATCAATTAATCACTAATCAAACATACAACGTATCATAACAATAGGATGGTTTCAGTAGGGAGTGTAACTAAATACATAGCTGTGGCGTTGAATACACTGTTCACGGTATTTATTTGAATAATAAACAAATATATCCGATAAGTATTTAATTTAATCGTCTATCCATTTACTAAAATCGTGCATATCTAACAAGTAATGTAATACTTATATTTGTTTGAGCAGTTTCAGGTGTTAAAGGTTACTTCCTTGTTCTTCGCGCTTGGAGCTTGCGTAATAGAGAGCCTCATCACGTATCTATGGTTCAGATTTTGTACGCTGTACACAATTTACTTACTATTTATAATAGGCAATTGATCGGCCTTCACAAGGACGCACTGAAAGGTCGTTTACGATATTTTTAATTCAATAAAAATCAAATGCGTGAACAAATTATCATATCAAGCAGTTTTGTTGTTACAAGTTTTTTTTTGTAATTGACTGCAAATTTAAGTAACATAAACTTGTTAAAAAAGCAATTTGCATGACGGCACTTGTTAACTGCGTCTCGCCAGCCTATTTGATTACTCTCTCTTCCGCCGAGCGCCCCTCGCGACTCCCAAAAACTTTCCTACCTGAATCCCATTTCCCTCAAGTACTTGTTCCCTGCCTTGATCATCTCTGTGATCTTTTTTGAACTTATCTGCCCGAGTATTTTGATACTAAGACAATACCAACTTTTAATAGCGTTTCTTTTATAAAGTTTTCAGTAGATCTGTCTTATCTTTCCACAATTGCAAAATGTGAAAATGTGTACGCTTTCAGACGCTTTCAATAGAATTAAGCTTTAATTGATACGAATTGCACTACATAAACTGAAGTGGGCTATATTTTCTCGTTCGGTTTCATAATTTTAGCTTTTCTTGTTTGCTTCCTGATTGATCCTCATAATATAATAACACGATACCAATTATTTAAAATTGCACACAAATAAAAACGTAAATGCAGTGTTTATGTTAACGAGTTTACTTGATTAATGTTCAATTACAGAATCATGATGGTGAAGGAGATACTTGTGCGGCCACTTCCTCTTCTCGCAAGGATCGCTCGAGAGTTCGTGATTTATCGTCGACTGCCGACCAGTCCACGTCGTTTGATTTCATACGTACACATCGATTTGCATGTTTATTATCGTGATTATACCTATTATAGTAGCAGCAATCACGATGCCACGGTAAACATTAACAAATGACTCGCTCGACTCTCTAACAGATTTGTGAATGGAAATCTAATACGTATCTTAATGCGTAGAGACAAACAAATACAGAGTTGATAAATGACCTCGTTATTGTAACGGTAGGAGCGCTGCATGATTTTCATTTCGAGGTCACTATATTTCTTTGTAAAGCATGTTACATGCTTTTTAGATAGATCATGATTAGAATATTTTTTGCTTAATAAAAATGGATATACGTTTACATATATGTATGTGAAATAAAAAAACTTTTGCAATACAAATTCTGAATAAGGCTTGATTATTAACAAATCAAAGAAAAGTTAAGCAATATAGGTTGACGTGTACAAGGATTGACATAGAATGAACATAAAGCTTTTGTCGACCTTGTTGTTCACTCAATACCTTCACCTAAAACATTTTACTAAGCATTTTCATAATAAACATCAATATTATTCTCTAATCAAAATATATTCATGGGTATTATAAATAATAAGTTCTCATATGTTTCGTAAACATAAAGGGTTCGCGCTTAATGCGTGTTGTGTGACTCAGGCCTCGGACCCTGACGTTCTCACAAAGGTATTCGCAGGAAAGACTTATTAAGCTATTATGATAATGTCACCGTGAGATTTGAAAACACAGAATGTGCCACAAAGCGATGGATGAGTTACATTTGATATGGTATCGTTTCGACCGCGCAATTTAGAATTGTTTGCGACCATTTTGAGTTCAATTATCCATTCCATTAAAGTTATTCGTGTTAAAATCAAGATACTCGTCGACACAGATAAATAACCTACATATACACATGCAAGAGCACTCATAACTGTTAGTGTATCGAAATAAATACAGGGTGTGGGGCGCGGGCGGGCACATTAGATGATGATGGCTGGCCGAAAGAAGGCCGCGCCGCGACCTTCCAAACGGTGGGCGCCGAGCATTGACCGGGCCTTTAGATTGCGCTTCGTCACACTCAAGTGGCCGAACGATGCTGGTACCTACCTGCCTACCTATACCGAGTGTTGCGCGACCGCATCCGCATACCCAACCATTTTGCAAAATCCCGAATTAGGCGGGTCTTCTTTGTGCGAACATTTACTGAATTTGGGAAAGAACTGATATTTTTCGTCTTAAAATTTTTAGTTTTTATTTAGTTAAAACACCCGCAAGATTTGATAATTCTTCACGACCAAATATTTAATTCGCTTCTGGTTCTTAAGGGTTATTAAAAAAGACTTGCCTTGTCGAATGGTGTCAATGTTACTTTCAGTATATTAAAAGATCGCAAAGATGTAGAAATCTCCTTAGCATTACCTATTATATTGATTACACGCCTCTAAACACTCAAACGCAGTTGGGGGTCGAGTGGAGAAGTGGAGTTAAGTTCTCGTAAATGGTGCCAAACTTTAGCATTATACAGTACTTACCTATAATATTGAAGACAGATTTTGTGAGTGATTATTGACATACAGACTACTTACATTAACCCTGAAACAAACTCATGAAAACTTACATTTCAGCAAAATTGGTGCTTGTAAGTACTTGAATACAGCGTTATTAAAGAAACTAACTCAGCTCGAAGAATATAAGAAAATCCGATGTCACGCGATGTCTATATTGTTCTGAAAAAGCACACTTACGACTCCTCTGGTCTACTTTTCTTCTGTATGGCAAAATGACATCACCTTTTTGTGATGATTAATTGGTACATCATCGGAACCAATTGGGAAGAATAGAAATACTTTGATCGAATGTTGCTGTCGTACAGTGATCCGAAATCATATCCTGAATTGCTAATTGCTCAAATTATTCAGGGCCAAGGAACTTAGAATTACAATAATAATAATTGATATGATGTCAGCCGATCTAAGTGATGTTGGAAAAAAGTGGTAGATATTTTAATAGCATCTAACCGATTGATTCCTTAGATATGACGCATCAAGTTGCTGTTTTGTTTATCCAGCTTACCATACAGTCCAAAATATCATCGAATACTTTTTAGCATTTCCTATTTAGGTTATGGACAAATTTTGGGTAGTCGCAGTTTTGAATGCATATTCAACTATATTGAGTATACCTTCATTGTTTCAGTTCAAGACAGCATCGGCAAATATAAACGGTAAATGATAAAAAATGACCGCGGAAACCACTTAACGTATATTACGAATATATTTCGTTTCCTGAAATGTTAAATTACCAAAACAATTTAACAACTAGGTAACTACGCTTTTTTTTAAAATGTTTAGGCAGTTTTTTCATTGAACTAAGTACCAATAAGCACCTCAATATTTTGAGGAAAATTAGACTTTTATAGGACAGTAAAAGTTGCCATTTAAACATTGCAATAAAGGTAATTGATGATGATTGGTTATTTTTATGGTGGTTATTTAATGAGGTATTTCATATATGTAGCTAGGTACATATACTACACAGTTAATCAAAATCAAATATCTATGCTAAAAGCGATACAGTAGTTAAAAGCATTTATAGATTTCATAAATTAAGCTATACCCATTTTAATTTTAATTACGACACCGTTTAGTAAAAGCTTTTAAAATCACAAGTTTGTGAAATGTTGTTTTGATTTTTTGTGTATAACTTAAAAGTGACTAATCGTTTCATTAATATTCTAACAAAACACAATGTAATTACTTTTACATACATGGCAAAGTGAGTAATACGAAAGTATGATATTCGTCAATCCAAACGCAAACAGAATACGTGCTCATACTAATAAAAAAAAATTTTGCGTCTATTGCGTGAAAACATAGGCATTTTATTTCAGTGAGCACCTCTTAGTGAACTTCAATTTAAAAACAGTTAAATGTCTGTACTTTATTACAGTAAGTTAAAATTACAAAGGTCTAATCACAGCCTAGCAATTTCCTTGCTCATAAACTTATTTTAATGATTTCCTATAAATCACATTAATAGTATTCGTTGTTGATGATGAACTGAGAAGTTACACCTGTAGAAAAGAGCCTCTAGGTACTTACGTAGGTACTTACTTGTACTAAGGTGTCTCTATTTTCTTTGCTCATTAAGCACGTGTGAAAATGTTAGTTCCTTGCCTGGTGTTATCACCGTTACATTAGCTGTTGACATTATATATGTGGGTATTAGTACCTGTCTTTAATTAGCTGGATTTACTTACAAGAATAAAACAAACATCTGTGTTCATTTAACACTTCATGCATACTTACCTGCTACATCTTCAAGCTGCAGAATAAATTTCAATCGTAGATTAGAAATCACATCTAAAGCTATATTATAATTGGCAAAAAAATTTAGTCGGGATTTGTGGTCTCGAATTTTCAAAAATTGGATATAATTGACCAATTACCTACATTTTTCAATGTATTTGAACGATTTATTTCACGTATTACCACTTTTTTATATTCTTTTGTATGGGTCTGTCGTGATAATTAGTTGATTGTCGCATCAGAGAGACGTGTGAGTGTGTGAGACACGTGTCTGCGCCTGCGCTTATTGGTCTCTGTTTGCATAAAGAGTGTAACGCCCTTTGTGTTCCTTGTTTTGTTACAAAATATTGAACACCGTTTTATTTAACACCAACTTTCAAATTGCTTATAACACGTATTGACAGCTAGACTTCGTTCATGTTCGGAAAAAGGTTACGAAATGTCACTAAATTATTCAAATAGAAATTAACGTAACTATATAGTATAATTTGTCTTCTTCATATATAACTACTTAAGCTATAGTTCACAAATATGAGTCCGCATTTTTCTAAGAAGAAACAATTCCAAATGAGATACAAAACGAATTGTTTACCACGTTTGTGGTAACGAGAACTCGATTCGGAAGTCGAGAAAAATGAAGAAATAGGTCATTTGTTTGCGCTCAATGTTGTTGCAGTGACAGATTATTTTATTTTAAGACGACTTTGAGATAATAAAAAATGTGAGACATAAATAAACTTAATATTTCCCTGAGGTTAAAACATTCTGGGAAGGGAAATTAGATTACTTGATGGCGATCGTAAAAAAATAAATGCTGCACGCTAATTTGTAGTAATAATACGTTATTCGAACAGTTCCGGTACATCAAGCTGATAGCTGGCTAGGCGAGCTTTTTACTCTTATTTGCAAACAAAATGCACGATACCTGTGAGAATAATAGAGTTATGGGAACCAAGTTTGTAACTTATCTTTGAAGATAAATCTGCACGTTTAACTTATTTAAGTATTACGAGCTGTAGTAGATACCTACAATTATTTAGTATTTATTCTGTCAACAAACTAATGGCATACCGAGATCATGTTACAACGCCGGGTACCTGTCTGATGGGTTCCTATTGAGCAAATGGTGGTGCGCACGCGCAATGCACAAATCTAACCAATGGATGCGCCAAAGCGGGAATGCCAATGAACTTAAGACGGTTATTGACAGGTATTGCGTTAAGACAAATAGAGGTTCCGGCGCTGACACAGACCTCCGTTCACTTGACCATGTTCGAGTGTACGCAAGTACCCATACGACCACAAACCTCCTGAGAACTTCTATGTAAATAATCACCGAGGGTAAATACGGAATTCTTGTAAGCAAGTATGTAAGTACCTTTATTTCCTAACTGTTCTCGCGTGTTCGTCTGCTCGTAGCAACAAAATTTAAAGGAAATGTCTACACTACACACAACGAAAAATCATTCTTAAATAGGCAACTAGTGAAAGGAAGTTAATTGATTTCCTTTTCATAAAGATAGACTTTTTTCAATACAAAGTCACATTTACCTACTTATCTGTGTAATCCGACGGCTATTGTTAATACTTTTTGTTTATTTATGAAAACTATTCATAGTTTGGTTTTACTTTCTGTAACGAAATACCTACTTAATTTTAGCTTATGATTTGAAGGTAATATGCGCATAATGCATGTTCACGTTGTGAGAATCACGAGAGAAGAAAGCGGGCTTCATCGAGATCAACATGTACAATTATGTCAAGTACCGTTGAGTGGGGCAGTGGTTACCATTGCCGAAGTTTGTGTACCCTCCATCAACAGATAACACTGATATATATTTGCGTTTTATTTGCATATTTTTTGTTAATGAACTCATTTGTGGGCGGATTGTTGTTAGAGTTGTTTTATGATATTATAATGAAGAACTATTCAGTGGCTATCAATTATTTTATTAGTGCGACGAACAGTAGTTTCAAATTAACATTATATTATAAATTGGTATAACTTTAATGTCTTTGATAAATTGTATGCTGTCAGTTTATTATTACTCATAATTTTATTTTGAATCATTATTTTATACCAATGCCACTAACGAAAGGTTTTATACTCACTTATTTGTACACTTTTGTGAATACGGAAATGCAATAGGTACATATTTAAAAGTGGGCAAATCAGTGATCGATATACGTATAATCATACGAAGTGTATCGCAGTACATACGTTTTATCTCACTCTACATTTAATCGTGTTTAAGGCTTCTATATTTATTAATAATAATGAATTATTAAGACAAAGGCAATATATAACCAAGATAAATAGATACCTACAAAATGATCACAGAATTTCTGTAAAACCGTTGACTCAGACATCTCAGGTCTCAGAATTACCATATTTTTTTTATATATTTATATTTCCTTTTATTTCCAATTACCTTCAATATCTAAATTCGTTCCGTATGGTGAGAAAAGCGAAATAATCCTCTATAACACATTGACCTATGTAGTGTTGAATGTTTCCCCAAACATCGCTAAAACGACCGGTTCTGAGCGAAGGGCGGGGGTAATGCCCTAATCACCGGCTTAACAGGTGGAGTCATATTGGTATTATTTAAAATAAAATATTTTATCAACATTTCTACTCCGGATGAGAAGATGCAAAAAAGCATACCATACCATGTTAAATTACAAAAACACCCTAAAAGCTCTGTGAAAGCAAAGCTCTGTTGCTATAAAGTAAAGCTTTTAGTTATTTAAAGGTTGTAATTCCTTATAGCACCAGACTTGATTAATAAATAATTTGTAGGTACGGGAAGACGTCAAGCGGAGATCCAAATTTTCCTTCTTTCCTTAATTACACACATACATATTTTATTACCGCTATTGGCAAAATGATTTCCTATCAAAGCAGATTTAGCTTTCATTGTTCACCGAGACATTGTTGTTATTCATGTTTTATTATTTCCGTATAATGTTAGACTGCTTCACAGCTGAAACAACAGAAGATTAGTTATTTTAAAAGTTAATAAACTAGTATTCTTATGTGACGTGGAGCGTTTGTAATGTTAGGTCCTGTAATGGTGAAGCTGTGCTAGGTGTTTGATGGCGAAGAGGAAGAAATAAGCAGAATTCATCAGTCGCCAGTGCTGTGGTTATTGATTGTGACACGGTAATGGGGCGTCTTGTGAGCGGCAATAAATCACCCGCTCCGAAGACTAAACTGCCGACCAGCGGATTGACGTACAACTTATAGACGCACGTTCGAATAGCGCACGGAGATTCTATTCACATATATACGTACATTGATTTGCAAAAAATCCGTAAAAAAAGGTTTATATCTTTCTTACGTTGTTCTGCAATACAAAAATTGAGGTAGCCCCGGTAAGTTATAAAAATACTTGCGCTGGGGTCACGTCGAAACTTCCCTTATTTTCCTTATCCGTTGAAAATAAATTAAACCTAAGGCCTATTTAATAACTATGGAGATTGGGATAATCCTGTACTTAATTTTTGCTACCAGTATTTGTATATTTGGTGATGGTTGACTTATTTGGGTGTAAGATGTGAATGTGATGCTGAGCGTCAATTGTTATTTATATTAAAATTAAGTTATTTATAATTAAGGTTCAGCTATATCGTATCACTTTAACAGTAGCTCTGCATATTGCGCAGAGTTAGTGATGATTTTACTTTAGGTAGGTAACGCAGTTAATGTCACAGTAAATAAATTGCCTCATGAAAGTTTCTGGGCTTAAAATCTAACCTTTAAGACACATCATAAGAAATCATATAAATCTTTGAATTTAGATAATTATAACTACATATTTTCAACACAAATTCGATACGTGACGTTGTTATAACAAAGTCAGCAAATATCTGCAGGAAAAGTGAACAGTAACGCGTCAGTTCGGTCGGGGCACGTCACTTTGGCGACACTGGTGCATTGTCCGCTGGCGTGCTTGTCAACTCTTCGTGGCACGCTCGTATGCAACTTGGGTCTGCGCGAGCGCAGATTGCGCGCCACCGGAATGCCATCCAAGCGTCGAGATTAATCGTTATACTGCCTAGACTGTAATGCTGTATTGTTAATTTTAACGATGCTGTCGTGTTGATAGAATAAATTTTATTGCTTTCCTGACATCTTCATGAGCCAATGACCCACAGTTGCTTACGGTACTTCCTAGGCAGTGTTTAGAGTCGCTATGTACCTCCATCCTTAGCACAATATGTGTACCTACTTAGTACACTCGACGACAAACGAGAAACTGACCTTTTGTCTGATATTTTTCTCATTATAAACTGACGCATACCTGTATTAAACCTTGTTCAGCGATAGGTGATAATCTTTTTTTAGCTCAACTGCCTTAGCAGGTCCGTTTCCCAGGCTGGGATATTTATATCGAGAACTTTCTCGTTGCCAGTCATTTAAAAACATGTAATGGTCTCAAACGTGCACACGAATTCGGAAAACAGGCAGATATTATTACAGAAAGACCAATAATGATTGCAGAGCATTACCGTTTAATCTCATTAAATATTTGGGTACCCGGTGGTACAGTTACTTGCGCAGTTCGGTGACGACTTTGCAGTCCGCAAGCGTTATACCTAGTGCTTTATTTATATTCACAGGTTAAACTTATTCAACAGATTTGAATCTTAAGCTTGATATGTAAATCGGCTTAGAATTCTTAAGAATAAGGCAGTCAAGTGCGAAACGTGGATCGTGGGATTTGTGTTTCGTATAATTTGCTTGTTAGGTATCGAGTCACTTGTATATCGACTCATTTGACTCGGAATTGTGATGTATTCTGTAATGACGAAATATTTTAGGGAATTGAAGTAAGTATACAAAGAAATGGTATGTTGCGTAAGTGCTTTTGTTTTTATTTGTTGGAAATACATAAAAATAGAACGCGTCTCATACAGACACGACATTACCTAACACGAATGTCAGCTTCTCTCTACGCCTTAATAGCATGTAATCTACGAGCCTCATTACTGAGTTGTACTCTGGAAATTTACAACATTCTAGTCGACAAAAACTGTAATTCTCCTATTTATTAAATTGCTTTTAAACATCAATAAACAAATTCAACTATTTTCTACACCAAAAAAAATCTCTAGATGCAACTCAAGTACGACTACATAGTACATCTGTCTTGTTTTGAAACAATGCCTATGAAATGCGTTGACAAAGTTATTTAAAGACATACATAAGTACTTACGTTATATTAAGCTTGTAAATTTTTCCTGTACCTTCTCAGGAGTCCAGACTAAAAACAACTAATTTAATTTCAATGTAAAACTTTACGAACGATCGTCACGCATCACTGGGTGACAATGATATCATCATAAATTTAAGCAAATCATTTAATTTAAAAAAACCGTGTCCCCTTGTTTGTCCTTCCATTGTGAGACAATTGAACAGTACAACACAAGTACTTACTATAGGTGTTCAGAAATCAGCAGGTGATTAAATCTGTAGGACGATTTAGAATTTATTTCTTTAACATTGAGTGCAGAACTGTTACTGTTTTACCTAACACTATGGTAAAAAAAAGCTTTTAAAAATATAGTTCATTACGCATTGTATCTCTTCTAATAATTTCAATCTACTCACCGAAACCAACCAACTACTTCAGGTGCTACGATGATACAAGTACATACACACATAAGAACAGAGACAGTTACAATGTTTACACACATATATGGTTCTTCATACATATGGTTCTTCGTAGTTCAGGATGCATTTAATATCCAATTCTTACTTTTTAATTAGTTATTTATAAGTCGCAAGTGAAGTGACGCTACGTCGCACACGGTACGATTTGGTTATTTATTTGCGTACTAATTCGCTAGTGACGGCAACGCGACCGTATCGGCTACGCATGGATTTGCGCGTAGCAATTCGTAGCTGATACGTATATCGTTTGTGTATTCTCAGTCGTAAGAGTTACTGAAGAAACGAGTTATATCATCTTGCTCGTAGGCGGAGGGCTAACAACCTTGACGACCTAAGCGGTGCGGGGGTAATGGAGATCTGTCAGCCCTTTGTTCTCGGAGTAGCCAGTTCGATTATATGCTAATTATTATGTGGACTACAAACATTTTAGGCGCACTCAAATATTCGTAGAAGTATAGAGTTAAGTAGTGTACCTTCTTTTTTAGTTACTCGCCCATGGTCATTTAAAACTAGACCACCAAACTGTAAGTAGCGCATGTGAAATCAAAAAACCGACGGCGATTTGATACCGTATGGGGAAAACCACGAGCGATAATGCCCACACAAGCTAGTATTTGGAAAGTATTTGGAACCTTTGCAAGTTCTACTTTAAACATGTTCTATTTTATAATTTTCTGTTATTAAATATCGCATGAATGTGAATAGATTATTGTGACTGCAAGCTCTTCCAACTCGTTACATGTAATTGAAAACAATAAATTGCAGTTTTAATGTGTTTCGAGCAGGAGCAGAGAAAAACAAATCCTAAAGTGACAAGTTGGACACTGGTTTGTTTGTATCGTTCGATTTAATGAGACACGCGGTTGCTGTGTGAGGCTGGTGCCGTTTTTCATTGGGTAAATTAATTCGTTGAACTGCGTACGACGCATGAGGGCTCACTAAAAAGCGTATGGGAACAAGCGGAAGTGCAAACCATTACCAAATGTGTGGCTGGCATGCTTCTGAGAAACCGAGCTTTGTTGTGATCGGCAGCGAAACACATTTTGCAGATGCAATTTATTGTTCGTAACTTTAATATTAATTATGATTATATTGTTGCAACTTAAACCTGATTCATGTATACCTGTAGGTAATTCGAAAAGCGAAAATAAGGGTTGAACAAAAGGCGTTTATATTGTACAATGGTAAAGTTTCTGCCATTGTGGTCGCAAATGCTAATTTACCGAGCTGCAATAAAACGTCCTTTAATAAAACTATTTCGCGCTATGTCTGCCTGCGTGCAGATTGCTATCGCAGAAAAATAGAAGTTTCCGTAGAAAACAACAAAATAAATAAATTAAGTACCTTCGTTCAAATGCAGCTGCAAGCAAACAAGAATACCGCATATAAATAGTAATTTATCAGTAATTTAAACTTGAGCCTGAAGTGAGGTAATATTTTCTTTTAATGAAAGACAAATCGTATGTTTGTTTTTATTACAGAAATGTTCCAATAGCTGTATAAGTGGTTTTCGAATAGATAACCACTCATCTTTATGCATTTTCCATATCATTTAAGGATATCGTATGGAGTTTATATTACTTAAATAATAGCCACTTCGGAATAGAGAATGTTCTTTTATTTGGAAGTCGGTTTAATATAGAGCTCTTCCTTAGGTACATTAAGAAACAAAGTGTAAAAGATTTCGTTGTTAATAACTGTACATCTTTAGTTGTAATAATTAATGAAAATTAACGTCTCTGAGCTCAAAGGGTTTATTGTGTAACGATCCCTGTGAAACCCTAAACATTTGAGCGTAATTAGAATTAATGAGAAATGGACAGAGGCGTTCGTTGACAACGAAACATGATACATTACTGTCGTACCGCCGCCCCGCTCAGGGAGCAGTTCCTTTTTGTACTTCCATCCTTTATTTTCCAAATCTGATTTATTTAACCTAATGAAGGAACTTACTTACTTGTTCACATTTTACAACAGGTATCAAGTACTCTTTAGCTATACAACGCTCTAAAACCCCTTTGTAAAAGAATTAAAAAGTCCAACGTAGATATAACTTTACGAGCCCACCTGGATGAAAAGTACTTATGAAGCTGTGAAAATCGTTCGTAATTCATCCGTAGTTCACAAACAAACGTGGGATGCAAATCCCGGGCTCGGCGCGGGCTGGGTTCCACTCGGGCCCGCACACTGCACCTCGCACTCAATAAGAGAACGCCAACCGCGCGAGCGGAGCGGTCAGCTTCCGTCTAGACGGAGATTATGTAAAATGGAATATAAGCTTATTCGTTTTTCACGGCCCTTTATCGCAATAGCAAATTTGCATTATGGACTTGGATATTGACACTCGTTTATTTTTATTGGGATGTTTCCGCAGACTTATGCTCGGTATCATATTGAAATACCCTTGTTTGTGTTCCGATGTTTGAATAGCGGGCTTTGAATGAAAACATGAGAAGTACTCGTATTTTTACCCTTCTTAAACGACGCTTTGACTTTGTTTAAGCTTGGCTTACCTTGGTTTTGATGATGGTTATGATCATTTCCTTTCATTCCTATTTTAATTTGAGTTACCGAGAAAAGAGAAAAAATATTATTTAGGTACTTTCATAATAAGTACTTGTTGACAAAATTTGATAAACAATACAAAACAAAAAAAGCTTTGATAGGAATGGCAGATGGCACAAGCAACGATTGGAAATTAGCCCACTAACATTACCCATTGTTATTATTAATGACCGTCGCTCGGTGACATGCCCTTCGAAATATTTACAAAGGAACACCAAATCCGTCGCGCAAATGCTTACCTCGCTTTGGGAACCCTCTAAATAGAAATTGCGGAAACTTAATATAAATCGAATAATCCATTCTTGTGCAGGGGATGTTTTGGGAGGATAAATCTCAATCGGGGGTGAAGAGAGCTAGGCGGTGCAGCGCGCGGGAGGGTCGCAGACGGCGGTCTCGGGCTCCAGGGCCGGCCATCTGCCCCGCCATAAAATCGATATTATTTAGCAACCGAGAGATATATCGGTGATACGGCGGACTGGTGTTATGTCGGCCACATACTCTTTTGCTGCTCGCCGCCGTCCGTCTATTGATGCGACATGACTTAATTAACAATGACTATTTGTACTTGAACATGAATATCCTACAAATATGCACTATGTTCGCGGTATTTTTTCAATTAGGGAAGATAAATAGATGCACCTTATTAGGGACACCAATTAAAAAAAAAAATTTTAGAACTATAAAAAGTAAGTTACTTAATGAGCGGTCTTATCACTAAAAGCTACAAAGAAAAGTTTACTTACTTTTCTTTGTTTCCCACACGGTGAGTCACACAGGCTCATAATCATCAAGCAAAACAAAAACATGACATTGTTTTGCTTACTGAATTTCTGTTTTAAAATATGAGAATATGCTTTACTTTAATTTTACAATGAAATGTATACAGGTAAGTACCTATTTTAGTAATAACAGGATATGCTTATTATTTTAAATCGATTTTTGTCATATTTATGCGCATAACAAAACATGTAAATAAATCGATAATATTAAAAATAATGTCAGATTTTAGATGCTTAACTATGCATATTTCACTAGCTATTATAGGCTAAGCAGGTAAGTATCTAAATGGAATAATAACTATACCTAAGGCTGTCCCTACAGCTACAATAACAATGTGCAATAAATATTACAACAAAAATATTGAGAAAAAAATGCCATTTTTTTTAGCTAAAAATCTCCTAAAACTTAGTTTTAGCCAACACTTGATACTCACAGAATAATGCAGGCAGAATGCAAATTGGATTCTCCGGGTTAGAAACTATTTCAGACGAATACCTACCTATTTATCTAACGGGTCAGATACATAAACAGATATTAACTCTGAAGAATGTTTAAATGCGTTTACCCTACAAATAAATATAGACATGGATGTTGTAGTTTTGATTCCTGAACAATAATTATATCACCTACTTGTAGGCGCTTATATAGTAAGCTAAAAAGAAGAATAGAATTTTAAGAAAGCAGTCTCGTATTAAATAATATTCGCAGTACGTGTCTCTAAATAATTCTAAGCAGTGTACTGCAGTCTGTGGCTCGTAAAGTTTTTTGATTAACTTTTGGAAGTGAGCTGGTTGAATTCAGCCGTGACATGTTAGCGAAGTGGCCAATCTCTGCCACATTTCACGCATGTGTGAGACGCTTAAAAGTATGTTGAGAGGCCGTTTGATTTAAGTGCCTGTACTTTGTGATGATAAAATCTCTCCGACATTTGGGATTTCGTGAAATTTTACATCTACATTTCATGGACCTCCCTTTTTTTAATTAGTTCATATGTATCAACGTTTTTCGGTACAGTTAACTTTAAATGCTTTGCTGATCCATTTTATTTGTTAAATAATATCCAACGACGATCTCTATCATTATTTTAAGATGATATGTTGGTATTTAAAAAATTAAAGACTCATGATGACTATGTTGGTTAATGCGATGAAGCACGAACAAAGTGCGCGACCTCTTACAACAGGTCTCATTCTTGTAGCAGTCAAAAAGACGTCGAGAGAGACAAATTAAGCAGGAATTTCTATGATTCATATATAATATCGAGAGAAAATTAGTTGGGGCCAGTGAATAAAACCAACGTTGTTAGCATTTTATAATGTGACGTCAATGACCATGGTATGTGGAGGGTTTGCAAGAAACTTTTCCATCGACGAATTAAGCGCGTACTTCCCCAATGTGATCGTGGTGAGATGGCGTGGTGGTGAGTCAGAGGCGGCGGCGGGCGCGGGCGCGGAGCGGCAGCCGCGGCCAGCAGCGCTGCGCGCCCGCCGCCTGCAGCCGCCAACATTCCACGCGAACGTTGCCTCCCTGAGTTCGTAACCATTCTGATGCAATATTCAACTTTACTGCGTCCTTGCAATGCCGTAATTCATTACAACAAGTTTAATCGCTGTGCAGTCATTTTTATCATTTTTCTCCCTTACAGGTTCTATCATGTCTTATATCCAAGGCCACTTTAGCGACCTTAATTACGGACGGTCTGGAGCCTTGACAGGAATGGCGTATATAATATTGTCGTACAGATTAATTGAGTGGTGGGTGCGAGGGGTCTCTTTCTAACTGGAGCCAAAAGCTCCTTTGCTATAAAGATACAGCGCTTTAGTAGTAGAAAGATAAAGTGTGGAATCCAAACTTATCTATCTATAGTTCTAGGTATACTAATTTAAAAAAAGGAAACTTTTTTGTTTGTTTGTACAGACGTCAGCACATCAACCTACCTCAATCTGTCAAATTTCTTCAACAGATTTTCAACCTTATCACAATAGTGAAAAGTGAATGTTTGATTGGTAAAAAGTCTCCAAAATTACTGAACCGATTTGAAAAATCTTGTACTGTTGGGAAATTAGACTGTCAGAGCAACAGGCTATAATTCTCCGGGAAACAGCATTAAATTACAAAAAAAAATTTTTTTTTGTTTTTTTTTGTTTGCATCCTAAAACTGAACTGAGGGAAGCTGTACTTTCCCCGGGCGACATAATCTATTATTTAAATCATAATCATACCGGATCAAATCGTTTCCAAGTACAACGGAAAACATTGTTTCAACAGTGTTCCTGGTTATGGATTTACTACGAAATATCTGTAAGGTACATGCATTAGGCACAGCCACTTAATCTTGGTTCTTGCAGAAAAAAGCATATCCTATTTAAATACAAATCTTCATCAAGGTAATAAATAAGTAATTATTAATATAAATTAGAATAAACATGGTCAAGGCTGGGTTGTACTGATAACCGAACCATCACCAGCGTGCAGCGGTCAAATCACCAGTTTGACCACGGGGTGGCAATTTCACAGCTGGTTATGGTTTGGAGAATAATATGTACCTACATATATTTTTTATATATTTTTATGTTTGTATATGTATAGAAAATAATTCGGCAAGCGATATTATTTTTAATTCGGGTACCGAATACAATGGAACATTTTAACGTTATACAAATAAGGTGGCGGGTGCCTGTGATAACGAGAGGCAAATTGGCGTGGTCTGTGCATTTGTTCCACCCGGCGCACTCGGGCGTCAGCGCCGGGCCCGCTCTGCACCTCGCGCCACGTTCAGCCTTGTGACCATCTCGCCAATGTCTATGTCATTGTTGTTTGTTTCGCTTAAGCAATCACTCGATTCACTAAACGCAATGTCATCTTGTTTATACTCTAAGCCCAATCGCGGCACGTTTATGTTTTAAACTCAAAAATTGTGGGTACGGAACTAAATACTAAGAATACTATAAAGAACTTATTCTTATATTAGAATACTAAGAAAAATAGCGCAGAGCACTCAAGCGATGACAATATAACATTTATTTCGCCAGGTTTATCCATAAGCAATTTCAATCGGAAATTCTTATAGGCACCATATATGTGTTTATCTCTTTATAGACAGCTCGATAACCGATAACCTCTTGGCACCGTAGGTACCTGAGCCGATAGCTCGGTTAGAACTGCCGTTACTTGTAAAATCACACGCACAATCCTACTAGCATTGTGCTGCGGCGCTTACCAGCCAGCTATCGATGCATCGGGAATTCTATTTCTAATTATAGATATACAGGTGTTAAATAAAACTCGACTTAAAAAGTCGTTCTTTTATGAAGTAACTAAGTTGACTATTGAGATGAATCATTTTGGAAAAACTGTGTTCACATTTTGCCTACAAAGATTCCTTTGTAGTTAATTTTGCAAAAAACGGCAGGATGCGGAGTCGGAGGCGTGTCGAGTAGAGTGGCGACGGCCTAGGGTTGTAGCAGCTGTAAGATACGACCGGTGCAATTAGTAGGCGCCTGAAAACTAATCGATTCCAAACAAGCTTATCAATATGTGAGCAGTCAATCATCTGCAGTGTCAGCCGGAAAGAATTAAGCAGGTATTGTTAAGTTTAAAATTAATAACGATTTGCAGAGAATGATTTTATAAGTGGTGTAATTTTCTCAGAAGTAAGGAAAAGTAGTGGCGGCAGCCCTGTGCAGGCGCGGCGGCAGCGACGGAGGCGGTGGTGCGGCGCAAGGCGCGGGGGGTGAAGCGAGCGAGGCTGCTGCGAGTGTCCGCGGCTGTCAGGCCGGACTAACCCGTCGCTCCAGGTCAGCGCTCCAGCCGGCTATTTATAGAGGTGCCCCTTAAACAGAGTAATTATTCATTGATTAGCACTGCGAGGAATAGGGGATTGCGCTTCTGATAGCCATCGCGCAAACGAGAATCGTCGCCGGCGCCGCGCCTTGCCCAGACTGCTCCTGCAATATACCAACTACATCCATAATAAAAACTTATGACATCTTATCCCATGCCAATATAAAGTACTACAGACATAAAGTACTTACTAGTTAGTCAAATATCTTCAGTTATTGAATTTTGTTTATTTAATAAAAGCCCTGTGTACGTGCGGTGGTATTTATTTTTGGTATTTTGGAAACAGACTTAATATTCTTGGAGAGACTTGCTCCTGTAGGTTTTCTATCGTTTATTTATAGGGGAAGGTACCTACGTGACGCGACTCACATACTCGGCCGAATGGATCTAATAATATAAGTAACATACTCGTTTGTTGTATAAACATGTGTATATAGACTGNAAAAGTGAATGTTTGATTGGTAAAAAGTCTCCAAAATTACTGAACCGATTTGAAAAATCTTGTACTGTTGGGAAATTAGACTGTCAGAGCAACAGGCTATAATTCTCCGGGAAACAGCATTAAATTACAAAAAAAAATTTTTTTTTGTTTTTTTTTGTTTGCATCCTAAAACTGAACTGAGGGAAGCTGTACTTTCCCCGGGCGACATAATCTATTATTTAAATCATAATCATACCGGATCAAATCGTTTCCAAGTACAACGGAAAACATTGTTTCAACAGTGTTCCTGGTTATGGATTTACTACGAAATATCTGTAAGGTACATGCATTAGGCACAGCCACTTAATCTTGGTTCTTGCAGAAAAAAGCATATCCTATTTAAATACAAATCTTCATCAAGGTAATAAATAAGTAATTATTAATATAAATTAGAATAAACATGGTCAAGGCTGGGTTGTACTGATAACCGAACCATCACCAGCGTGCAGCGGTCAAATCACCAGTTTGACCACGGGGTGGCAATTTCACAGCTGGTTATGGTTTGGAGAATAATATGTACCTACATATATTTTTTATATATTTTTATGTTTGTATATGTATAGAAAATAATTCGGCAAGCGATATTATTTTTAATTCGGGTACCGAATACAATGGAACATTTTAACGTTATACAAATAAGGTGGCGGGTGCCTGTGATAACGAGAGGCAAATTGGCGTGGTCTGTGCATTTGTTCCACCCGGCGCACTCGGGCGTCAGCGCCGGGCCCGCTCTGCACCTCGCGCCACGTTCAGCCTTGTGACCATCTCGCCAATGTCTATGTCATTGTTGTTTGTTTCGCTTAAGCAATCACTCGATTCACTAAACGCAATGTCATCTTGTTTATACTCTAAGCCCAATCGCGGCACGTTTATGTTTTAAACTCAAAAATTGTGGGTACGGAACTAAATACTAAGAATACTATAAAGAACTTATTCTTATATTAGAATACTAAGAAAAATAGCGCAGAGCACTCAAGCGATGACAATATAACATTTATTTCGCCAGGTTTATCCATAAGCAATTTCAATCGGAAATTCTTATAGGCACCATATATGTGTTTATCTCTTTATAGACAGCTCGATAACCGATAACCTCTTGGCACCGTAGGTACCTGAGCCGATAGCTCGGTTAGAACTGCCGTTACTTGTAAAATCACACGCACAATCCTACTAGCATTGTGCTGCGGCGCTTACCAGCCAGCTATCGATGCATCGGGAATTCTATTTCTAATTATAGATATACAGGTGTTAAATAAAACTCGACTTAAAAAGTCGTTCTTTTATGAAGTAACTAAGTTGACTATTGAGATGAATCATTTTGGAAAAACTGTGTTCACATTTTGCCTACAAAGATTCCTTTGTAGTTAATTTTGCAAAAAACGGCAGGATGCGGAGTCGGAGGCGTGTCGAGTAGAGTGGCGACGGCCTAGGGTTGTAGCAGCTGTAAGATACGACCGGTGCAATTAGTAGGCGCCTGAAAACTAATCGATTCCAAACAAGCTTATCAATATGTGAGCAGTCAATCATCTGCAGTGTCAGCCGGAAAGAATTAAGCAGGTATTGTTAAGTTTAAAATTAATAACGATTTGCAGAGAATGATTTTATAAGTGGTGTAATTTTCTCAGAAGTAAGGAAAAGTAGTGGCGGCAGCCCTGTGCAGGCGCGGCGGCAGCGACGGAGGCGGTGGTGCGGCGCAAGGCGCGGGGGGTGAAGCGAGCGAGGCTGCTGCGAGTGTCCGCGGCTGTCAGGCCGGACTAACCCGTCGCTCCAGGTCAGCGCTCCAGCCGGCTATTTATAGAGGTGCCCCTTAAACAGAGTAATTATTCATTGATTAGCACTGCGAGGAATAGGGGATTGCGCTTCTGATAGCCATCGCGCAAACGAGAATCGTCGCCGGCGCCGCGCCTTGCCCAGACTGCTCCTGCAATATACCAACTACATCCATAATAAAAACTTATGACATCTTATCCCATGCCAATATAAAGTACTACAGACATAAAGTACTTACTAGTTAGTCAAATATCTTCAGTTATTGAATTTTGTTTATTTAATAAAAGCCCTGTGTACGTGCGGTGGTATTTATTTTTGGTATTTTGGAAACAGACTTAATATTCTTGGAGAGACTTGCTCCTGTAGGTTTTCTATCGTTTATTTATAGGGGAAGGTACCTACGTGACGCGACTCACATACTCGGCCGAATGGATCTAATAATATAAGTAACATACTCGTTTGTTGTATAAACATGTGTATATAGACTGTAAGTAAAAGTTATTTGATTTTCGGCAGTTGTGTGGTTGTATGTATTTGTAATGAGTAAAATTAGGATATTCTGCCAATAGGACAGCGACTAGTAATCATACTACAGAAAAATAATCTATTAAGTTTAAGATCTGTAACCTCTGATATCGTGATATTCAGTGTAGTTTTCTTATCATTTTTTTTTTCTACTCAGAAAGTTCTACCAATTATTAAATAGTTTTTCATTATGATCATTTAACAAAATTGAGTAACTATTCGGTCTTTGTTTGGTCCCTCGTCATTATAATTAAGTGAAATAATTTTGGAGTGTTGACTAAATTGACTAAAAGTCAAAGTGAAGTGGTCTTAATATCAGACAGTGTTTGCAGTAGCAAAATATATGTTCCTACTTACATATTTTACGTAAATTACAATAGGTGCCTGCACATACGTTGGTATGTGTCGGCTTGTTTCTAACGAAGGAAACTATTTGCAAATTAAACATACACCGTGGAAGCGTTCCATATACCTTTTTTACAGGAGTGAGGTTTATGTACGCAGTTTCATATTCCACTTAAGTACAGGTGCAGGTGCATCTGAACAAGATCCCATACAATTTATGTTGCACGTAAAGATGGCTACGTCGGCCTATTAATACATCGATAGTTAGTGTTACACTTTAAATGAGTCATAATAAAAATATTCCAGTTCTGCAAGCTACGTCCAGTATGCAAAGCGTGAGAATATTTTGTGGATTGGATATCTATGTATTAATTAGCTATAAGCATCAAAAATAAAGATGCCCGTTATAATTCAGCGCTATGTAGAACACTGACAAGTTTTTAAAGGAGAATAAAATTCTCGTTTTCAACGGTAAGTTGATGACTAACTCGATAGCAAAAAAGAAAACAAATACAGTATTTCCAGCTACTGGCATGTTGGGCTAGGTTTAGTCTGTAAACGAATATAATTTATTTTATCCTTAACTGCTGGGAGTGTAAGCCTATATGATTGGAGGACAGTAAACTCAACTCCATTTGGGATTAACGGAACAGCTCGCGGTTACATTGCCCTCGTATCAAGACGCAAACATACGAATTTTATTCAACATATAAGTCAATAAATATGTTTGCCAACTATACCTATGTATGAACTAGAAGGCTGTTTCGTAAGGAGGTAATTCGCTAACTGTTTTTCAGAAACGAAGTTCGAACACCTATCACGTTTTATCGAGACATCGGTGAACAATTCCCAGGCTTGACCGGTTTTATAATCGGGAAATTCGTGGAAGGCTCGCGGCGACCCGCTTGTCTTCGAGTGGTCACTCTCTTCATACACGCCATCTTTTTGCACTCACAGGAAAATGTTTTACGTACCCACAGGGACCCATGGCGTGTATTAGTCAAACATTTTAGCATAATGTCATAACCAGAAAGTGTTAAATAAAACCAATATATTTGCATATGTTGCGTTCCAAGATATTGAATAGTTAATGGATTTATATGAATGGTAAACAGGTAGGTACTACTGGTATTCCCCTTATTCCACTCACGTAATGCCTGCTAGTTATAATGATTAAGATGAATTTTGCTCACGGGCCTTACGCAGCGTTATGGGCAAATTCAAATTATGTAGGTACTAGGTACTCACATAAAAAAATCCGGAGTAAAGTCCGAACCACAATTTTAAGAATTCCTGAATCATTAGACTGTATATAGTACTGACGAGATTCGTTTATTCGATCAACTCGGTCAAGTGAAAAATGATAAGGATTTCAAAATTTGAATTCACATGTTTTACTTTATGCAGTTTGTGGATGTGAAATATCTAGATCCGAGTAGCTTGCAAGGAAATCACAGAAATAAGAGATTCTTTTCCACAGTTATTTTAACTTACACATGTATTAGGTGTTATGTGTAAACCAGTACTCCAATAGCATAAGCGAGCGTCTATTAAAATAAATTAAAAAAAGTGTAATACCATCAACTGATATAATGTAATGGTAACTATCTCATTGTCTCGTCATTAGTTATCGTACTTACTAACGCGACGCCTACTAAGCTCTACCAACAGAAACGGGGTAGGTACCATGGTACTACGTGGCAACACTGAAAAAAAAGGTGCAGACTAGGGAGAGTGCCAGCATCTCGTAGAAGGACCCTCACCTATGGACCCAACGGAATCAGTTCAGTTCGACCTGTGCCTCTCATATTGAGTCATGAAATCTTTAAAAAGAAATAAATGTACACGTAAAACCTCAGACACTATTTTGAGTCTACCGAAAACCAAATCACCAGAAAGTAATTAATAAGATTAATGCGGGATCCGTCACCCCTCAATCCTAAAACAGAATTTAGGTAGGCGTTTTCGCTAAATTACCGAGGTAAGTTATGCCTTTCTATTACAAGGAGTAGAAGCAGACACCTTCATTTTAATTCAATTCTAAATGATTTGAAAATGGTAATAATATTAATTACTTACAACTACTAGTGCTCTAAAAACACACGCTGTCGAATTGAACACCTCCTTCACTTTGGAGAAGTCGGTTAAAAGAAATAAGTAGCTAAATAATACTTCTAAGCTCTACAATATTTCCTACATTGTAAATGATTTACCATCTGGCAGTACGAAGATTATATTATGGGAGCAGTCAATAAATTGATAATAATAGATGGGTATTAAGTGTTAGGCAGCGGAACTGGATGCAGTTTGGCGGGAGTGCGGTCTGGGGTGGACAAAATCAATAGTCGCTACCTCCGAATAGCTACCACTACACCCGTGGAATCTGCACACATCGCGATTCTTTATTCGGCTCATATCCGCTCGGCACACACGCCCAAAATGATTGTCTTCCAAGCAGGTGGCGCCTATGATGAACATAATATTGCGGCTTCCATACGTATGCACATTTTTATAAACTTACACCAGCATGGGGCGGCATATTTATGAGTTTTTACAAGAGGCTTTAGGAGAGACAACGAATTTTTTTTTTCTATCCGAATGAATAAAAATAATAACGTACCTTGAATTATATAATATAAAATTATGAAATATTTGGTTTTCTCACTTGTTTTTTTTATTTAATTCATATACCAACTGTATACTAGAGACAAAATTAATATCCCAGTCGCTTTCTCATGATAACAAATAACAAATTACATTTCTAAATCATCCATACAGATAAGTTGTCGTGTATGGCCGGCCGTCTTATAAATATTTTGATTATTCAGCTGTCCCTCTACGATTTGGCACACAGATTAAGATTTGCACACAGTATGAGCATGCAGAGCTACGGACATTGAAGCATACTTGAACGGTCAACTATCAATCATATTTCCGCTACAGTTACGTCTTAAAAAAATGTATGTCACATTGCGGATGCCAAGAAAATACCCTAATAATAAATTAGCATAGTAATGTGCGGCCGTTATGTTAGGATTGAGTCCGCTTTAATTATTATGATGAAGCGGCGCCTCGCAGTGTCACTGGCCTCAGCTGATTTGACACTAACTATGTTATCTCGTATTATTGTATGTGTAATGCTGAGAAAAAACCTACAGTTGTTAATTTTTCAACACATGATACGTTGAAATTCGTAGCAGCTTTATTATTTGAAACTACATTTTTTGCTTAATTAATAAATAATTTTCTGCTTTTCCTTAATTTATTACATTTTATGTCACATCTGAACTAGGCCTCTGAACTAAGAGATGGCAAACTTTATTTCAGTATCTATATAGTACTATAAGAGTATCTAGATTCAATCTGGCAATGTCACCGTACGGTGAAATGCTATCTTCTTCGAAGCGTCTGATAGTGCCAAGTAGAGCTTTGGCACTAAATATAACAGTTTAACCCGTTAAGGATAATAATACCGATATTACGTAGATATACTCGTAACAAATACCGCACATGTAGATAGGTGGCTGGCGCACTTGCTGCCTCCAATCTACTCCATTTCCCTGAGTTGATTCTAACTATTATCACGTGAGTGTAAGTAGCTTACACACGTATGTTTTTGTTGAATTCTCCGATTATGAACGTTCAAATAAAGGTTATTTCGGTTTGAGTCATTCTTAAAATGACGTATCGTGTTCAAGAAACTAGGTAATAGTTATATTTCAGTTAGTATATTAAAAATGTATATTAAGTATTATATCTAAATATTATGTGGAAATACTTTTATTCATATTACCAAAAAAAGACATAAACCGCTTCACAACTTGGGTCACAGTTATTTATCGCCTTCCTAATGCTTATTGATCGTTATATGATTGTATTTAATGATCAGACGAAAGGATGAAACTAGTTATTCAAATTTGATAATGTTATCGATTTTTAATGAAGAATTTGTAGGAATTAATTATTGTCCTTCCGGAAAATATAAATGAGTTAATTAACGTAACATTTCTGTAGTTGTAACGGGGATTCAATTAAGATTTACAAACGACATCACTGATTGCAATCAGGACATTTAGTGAAATACCGTGAAGTTCATCAACGCCCACTGCTAAGTACTGCAGGTTTAGAGGCAAAGAATCAATGACAACAGATGTGACCACCTGTTACTTGATGACCTTACGTCAGTGTTTTGATATAATATCCTGTTCACCTGATAATTTGGATCCCAGTCGCAATCGTAGGCATTACAGTTATCTAAATCACGGAAACGCAATAATTTTATAAAATAACGAATAACCGTAAATTTTAACGGTCTTCAAAGGAAGGTTTCAATTTGAGAATACTGTTTTAATTTAATGTCTTCACTTAATATTTTACTTTTTAATATCTAATTAATTTGGCTGAGGGATTTTCAAAGTATTGCCCAACTTGAGGTGATTTATTGGCTCTTTTAATAGTAGTGCCAATCTAGTTAAGAACGGAATTTAATATACTTATAACAGCTAATGATAATTATTGCAAGAATTTATTATCAGGCAAAAACATGACACAACTGTTAACCGAATTTACTACGCATAGTATAATTTACAATATGTATTATTCTGACGTCCATTTACTGAGCACTACTTATAGCGATCGGAAAAACTAAGTCTGTATTAGATAATAAAAATGTAAATAGTAGGTATTTTCCTTTTTGTATCAAACTTTAGTGTATGATATCTTTGTATGGGGTAGATAAGTCTGAAAGTAATTGTATTTTAATATCAAATAATAATTATATGCTAATACTAATAATATACTAAAACATTGTGACTCCGTATTACAAAAATTGTATAAATCGGCTCGAAAATATGCAATACTGACGTGGCTATTACGTGATTTCCTCTGAAGGTGACAGACCTAGAAATAATCACCTGTACACACAATTTTTCAAGAACAATAATGGCCTTATTGTTTTGAATCATTGCGGTTTAGAATTATAATGGCATTTTAATCCAAATGTTGAATATGCTAACAGAAGTAAGGTGTGAAAAGCAAGATCGTTTTTCCTGATATGTATCCCATATGGTAGTGAGGTAAGTTTCCTGTTTTTTTCTCCATTTGCACTCTAGAGATAGATCGTCTACTATTTTGTGACACCTGGTTAATAACAAACTTAAATAATTATCAGGAAACTATGTCGTGTGCTCTAACTAAATGTAATCAGATTTAATTCCCGCCTCATACTTCAGTTTATCGTATTTAATAAGTTGGATCTAAAAGCGGTCTAAGAGGGAAAGAATTGTTTGCAGTTCGACAGTTCACGCGTAACCTTGCCAATATCATGTACAGCAAAAGATTATATCAGACATACAGAATTTAGTTTTCTGAAAAAAAAAGTATTTAAAGTTATAATGTGGTGAACTCTTTAAGAACTGTTACGTAAGGTTCTAAAAATGATTGCATAATTATATGCATTTGTACTTATGTCACGGTAAATTCAGGACACGTGTTTCATTAGACACCGTGCGTAGTTTGTGTTCGCGTTCTCTCAGTTTTCCATTTACATCATAAAAGAAATCATGAATGGTTAGGCTTATTTGAATAAAATACTAGTTAAGTATATTATAATTCACAAAATTGTCATGTGTGTTACAACGACAACAAAATTTCATACGGTACAAGTTAACATTTTTCTTATCGTTGATAAAAAGTTGATTAACATAGAAAAGTTGTAAAATTGATTGATTTTACGTGTATATTTAATTTGCATTTTCAAAGCGATACCTTGTGAAGGTTATTTTTATGAAGTTTTATGTCAAAATAAAAAGTGTCTGGTAATTGACGTACTCGGGCGTAACGAATGTTGTGGTGCTGCCTGCGTAAGTCCCGCGTCGCCGACTCCTCGCTGCAGTCCATATCATGCATGTCTCATTTCCATCACACTGTCACTCTCTCCTGTGCATAGTAAATATATTTTATAAAAACATTACCCTCCTGTCTGTGGGCAGTCGGGTAAAAATATGTATTTACGGAGTATTTATGTACCTAATAATGAAAATGTAATGTTTAGTTTTAATTTAACAACACTTAAGTTAAAGTTAGAGTTATCTGACTACAATGACTCTTACTTTTTAATATGTGTATAGTGTACCTTGTATTTCTTATTAATTCGCTCATAACATTGTAAGTAGTGTTCGTTATCTATTAACGAATAATTTATACGTAACATGTGCATTGATTACGGAAACGGTCACGACAGCGATGGTGAGAATTTTGCTAATTGGCTATATCTAATAGATAAGCAATAAAATCAATGGGGAGGACATCGGCTGCATCTTCAATTTATGCCGATGTGGATTCGCGATGCGTCGGGTTCCGACGCCGGCCCCCGCCACCGGACCTCATATTTATACGCTAAAGCGGGCGCCGCTAAGAGTTCAAACGTGCGTCGGGCGCTCGGAACAGTAGACGATCGAGAGAAACGCAACGCGTGGGTAGACGAGGGCGAGTGCAGTGTGCAGTGCGTGCGGGTCTTGTGTCGCTGAAAGCTCGCGCCGCGAAGCCTCCGACAGCGGCGGCATCGGGCGAGCGCCCGCTTCGCGTCAGTGCCGGCCCGGCCGTGCCGAAAGCACCACGCTCCGGCAACGATACGATCTAACTGTTAACTGCTGGACACTGATACACATACTGTATCAACAACTTTTAATTATACCCTGCCGGCCGTCTAGTGTACGCGAATATATTTATTGTGAAAGACTGGTGAGTTTTCTGCTTTTATATTTTTATACCTGAAATTGCATTATTTTCGTGTAATTTAGATGTGCCATAATTAAATAATATCGAAATAAACATTTTTGGATATGTATCGTAATAAAAAAAAGAAAATACAGAATTGCGAAAGATCTTTTGATACACTGATGCGCAGCGGACACGAGCGCGGCGTCTGAAAAAGCCGGTCTGTGAGCTTTTCCACTGTTCAGGCAATACAGCGTACTGTCGAGTGTGTTATACAAGATGATATTACTCTATAGATAGTACTTCGAATAAAAATAGGATGTTCTTTTAATTATTATGGGCTCATAAGATACAGTATTATTTATATAAATCATTTCCGATTTTGTCGTTAAACATTGCATGTCTTAAAAATATAATTCGCTCTTTCATTGTATTAAAAGGATCATAACACACCTGATTTAAAATATTCGTCACATAAGATGCTTTTATTGAATTGAATATTGAAAATTTCATTGAATAAGCTACGAATATTTAGAATAAACTGCAACAAATGATTTTTTAAAATATTTGGCATGATTTAATTTTAACCGGAAAACGTGATTTAGCAAGCAAGTTAGTAAATATCCTCAGTAGCAATGATGAAGTTTATAAAATGATTTGCTTAGTCGAACGTTTTGATACGAATTTATTGAATAATTAATCAGAATATGATTTGGCATAATTCAATAAAGCCGAAACACATAGTACAGCGTGAGTGAATCGGATGCAGCCGCGTGCCACAACAACGAGCGTGGCGGATTCAATATTTCACAGTCACCACCACTAATCATTCACGATTGTACTTACAAAGTAGATTGAAATCAAATCAAAGTGTCGATGCATACAAAGGATATTTTTTTCGCAAATCGAAAAGTACAAACTTATATAAAATTGGGCGTTTTCAAGGCTATTTTGTTAATTAATAAGTTTTAAGACAAAGAATTATGCCGAATTCGTATATAGGTAAAGTAGCTCGCTTCCCTTTCAACATAAGTTTCGGGAAAGTTCAGCATCACGTACACTTTGAGAAGGAAACGCTTTTAGTTCTCGCAATGCTTGCCGTAAATTGAGATTTTGTTAAGTTAAGGGGCTAATGATAACCATTATCGTTTAACTTGGTTTTCGTAGTGAGTTCAAGTTTTGGATATTATATAATTAAATGAAAAACTAGTTCTAAGTGTCAGGCTTCAGTTTGTAATGATTTTATTGAAAGAAAATTTTAAGTTCTTAGACGCTCTGTTTTCAGCTCTCGTAATTATCTTACTCTTTGTTCAATGCTAGTGGTCGCACACAATTATTATGATATAAGATGTACAAATACAAGAAAGTAAAGTCAAAAGTATCTTTAAATCATCAAAGCTCGCTTTTGCTTAAAAAAATGCATTAAAAGCACTTTTTCTCAATTCATCTAGAATTCGTTTCTTTATCTTTGTTTTAGTAAGTCGTAAGTCTGTTACGCATTGCTCATGTTTATCTTGGGTTGAGTTCGTTGCGGAGTCCCAGCCCCCTCAAGGCTCATTTAGCAGCGAAATTTATTATTCGGGGTCAGTGTGTTGCCTCCGCGAATTCTGACTCAGAAGTTACACTGGCTGGAATAATAAAACCACACCAACAGCCGGCTGGTACGTAGAGTTTAGCAAGTTGATCGTTCGTTTTATTGCAAACAGTTTTAGGGAAATAATTTCTGTAGTAAAAGCCGTGCAAAGTTGCAAATATCTATTTTTCTCTGTGGACACTTTTGGCAGTTCGAGTTTAAGAACCTACATTAAGGGATTTACCCGCAATAGAAAAAGGGAACAAGACACTTCCTATTGAGTTCCGAAAATGTTGTATGTTGGTAAAGTGTGATGTACGAATTGTCGGTTTCGGTTCGGTTGATTGCGGCGGCGGGCGGCGCGGGTGGGCTCGGGCGCGCCCGCCTCGAGTTCAAGTGCAGGGTGAAGGTTCCGCGGCTGGGTGTGCGCCGCCAGCGACGCCGTCCGCATCCGTGCTTGTGTATTCAACATAACCACTCAGCTGTATTTGCAATTCTTCCATCAATATCTATCAATATCATAATAATACAAAACATCAGCCACTTCATTGTCCCAATTGGATCTAGTGATATCGGTTTCTTCATAATTTGATTGAATATCTACCTATATATGGTGTCGTAGCCACTGTCACACCCAACTTTTGGTGATCGTCAGTGAAAGCCATAAAGAGCTCATTATGTCACGGATTGTATCTTCTCAGTTAATAGTACCTACTTAACTAATTCTCACTAACTAGTAGTTTGCTTTCATGAAAGTTTTCAAGAAGAATATTGTATTCATTAGACGAGTTCAAGGAAATTTTAAATATTTTTAAGTTCTTACAATTGTTTTTTTTAACTTATAGTGACACTTTTTGAATACATTACAGAGGATACTTAATTAGTACCTATCAACATATAATGTACTTGTTCTTTTTTTGGGATTTTTATAAAGTGAAGGAATATCATTCTCATTATATTGTCTTCCGACAGCTGTTATATTATTACAATAAATCAACTGTAATAGAGATTCATAAATTCAGCCATGTTTTAAATGAATAGAAAAATATGAATAAAATAAGTGTTTGCATACGTGACGAACAAAAATTAAATAGCAAATCAAAAGTAAATAGCCGCAATCATTGATGATGGTACCTGCAAGGCCGGCGAGCTTCCGATTCTTTTGTTTAGTGTTTAGCACTTACTTAGAGCGCGGAAATACGCCTAGTTGACGGGAGCTAAATGACTGGATGACGCTCTTCCTTTTGAATATACCTAATGGCCATGATGTTAACTACACTTTTTTATCAACGATAAAAACAATACTAATTCTAACTCTTGGAGTTCATGGATTTAAGCGATGGTGGTTCACTAATTATATGCTCGGCTACCTAACAAATTGTGTTACCACAGTGAGCTGAGCTAGTCGACGCTTACGGTAATTCTTCTCATCTTCAGTGAAACAAAGCCGTTATATAGAAGGCAGCTATAAAATTAAGAAGCCTTAAAAGTTTGCAACGTCTTCGGCGACTCCAGTGACTCCGCATTAATGAAAGCGCGTCAATATGCGCGCGCGCAGTCCCGCCGTGACAGAATGCGCTCGCGGCGTCCGTCGACAGAGCTGCGTGCCACGCGCCGCCGCCGCTTCCTGAGAAAATGGCAACTTATGGGGAACTGAATCTGGGCCTCGCAGGTGCCATTGACCCGCGCAACCTGCCACACTCCACGCACATGTGTTGCCATTCACATTTAATATTTACCCACATACCTCCACTTTATATAGGTTTATAGACTCGTAAGAATCGAAAGCCACAATGGAGCGGAATAGCCAATAGTTTAATGACTGTGGTAGATCGATTCCAGAAGATCATCATCTAAACATTAATATTCCTACAAATAACATACATCATGTACCTACCTACCCGTAAGCTTAAGGATATAGTGGGCATACACTATAATTCCTTAGATAAAGCTTTTAACTGTAGTAAAATGATATTCTAGAATATCTAGATGTACCTATCCTGGAGAAGGCTAGATACATGAATATCTTGTAAATGACATGGAAGATCGACAGTCGGCGCAAGCGCAATGTGTCTGCCGAGCTGCGCCGCCGTCACTGTCGTCGCCTCTGTAGGAGCTGAAACCGTTACCGGACCACAAAAATGTCGCAAAAAACCTCGTAAACCGTTTCTGTTTCACTTGTTATATTGTAATTTTGTGACGTGACTTTTATTTCATGGTATATTTAAGGAGATTTATCAACAATGGACAGCACTCGTGTACTATTATGTAATAATCAAAGCGTGTAGTTCGTGATTTTGTTTATTGTAAAATTCAGTCTGAACTTTTTAAACATTTTACATTAAAATACTTGTACGTGCAAATGATTCAATTAAATTCCTATCATATAAAGTTTAAAGTGAATTCGTTTTAAATAGTTACAAAGGTAGGTGTAAGTAGGCGACACATCACGTGCCATGTAAACGCACAATAAACGTATTGTGTTAGTACAGGATGGTTATTGGTTTCCGATGTACATAGCGTTGGTGCAAGTGTGTAAGAAACCTCGAGTCACGGCGTTGTCTGAATATCAATATCAGAATATAACCAAGCCGCGATGCCAGTCACAATGACCGATAAAAGAGAAACACACGAATATGGCCCTACACCAAGTCTGTTTAAAATTCACATTCAGTGTTACCGCTCCGCTTGGTGCTCGGTACCAGCTATCGGAATGTAGGTTATGATGCTATTTAGCCCAAGTTTTTTGCCGGTCCAAGTTTTTATATTAGTTACAATAGGTAATAGTTATCTCTTTCCATGCCAATCAATCTCATATAAGGCGTGAAAGTATTGACGTCACTGTGCTAAATTTTGTGTTGTCCAAAGAGACGTTACCTGAGGCTATTTTATTGAGATCATGTCTAAACTTTTGTATAGATGTAAATTGAATTAAGGACTTTTTAAGATTTCAAAAGATTGTGGTTTCAATGTTTTGATTCTATAGGTTTTTAAAGAACAGACGACATATTCTGTTATTTGGACAATTTACACAGCAAAAAAATTTGGTGGTCATAAGTTTATTACTTTCACTTTTTCCTTTGAAATATTATTATTAGTGACTTTCACTAGAACATCTAATTCTATAACAACATGTTATTGTGTGTTATATGTATTACTTTAGACTATTGGAATATTTTCTTGAGTTCAGAATATACGTATTATATTTTAGAGAAAATAACATTTTCAATATCACAACAAGGACTTTCAAATCGTTGCACTTTGTCAACCAGATATATATTATTACACGTAAGACTTACAATAAAATTATATTATCGGTGCTTGCCAGACTGCACCTTCCATTGCCATATTTTGTATTCTACAAATATGCTCTATTTGTACGTTACTAATAAAGAATGGAACAGACATAAAGTAGGGACTAAAATATCCAGAAGTTAAATTTATATCGTCGGTATTCTGGCTGAAACTCGGGTAAAGCAATGCATTAGCTACCTTCCCTAAAGAGTATCTGGTCGGTGCCCACGCTCATGGCACCCACACTCTAAATAACAAGACAAATAGACATGTCCACTTTACCATTTACCAAGTAAAAATTCTCTTGTATTGTTTGAATAGGTCTTTTACCAATTAGTATTTATACCGACCGATATATGAGGGTTAAGGTTTGTCTGTTACGCTTACGGAACACCGTAGTGACCGAGACCCTCGCGTGTCGATCTAAAGTGTGAGAGAGCAAAGAATCGACGGCTAACAGCCCATTGTTTATGCTCAAACACCAGTCATTTTGAACTTTCATGTGAAATACAAAAAGATTTTGTTGGGCATAAAGGATTTGAGTTTCACATTTTAGAGGATATATATGTCGCAGTCCCATTGTATAATCCGCTGTATTACATTACAGCCAGCCGTTATCAAAAGCAGGGCTGTTATGTATTATGGCGGATTAACGATTAGTCGGATTGAATACGGCTGAATGAAATTGCGCTGGAATGTGTTCGGCGCTATACGTTCTTTAATGCCGCTAGCTGTAATATTAAAGAGTGGTTCGTTAACCGCCTCTTTGACAGTTTTTAGTTCCCATTTTTAGCACGCGCGGCGCTGCCTGTCACAACAACAACAATAGCGTTTGCGTCGTCGTCAAAGTTTGATAATAAAATGTGAAGTTAATCATGTTTTTGACGAGAAAAACGTGACAAATGTGACTGTAAATAGTGACTTCAAGGATAAATTTCATGTGCAATTGAACAGTTTTTTGTTATCACATGGTCACCCTACAATGTGCAATGCGGCTGAACGTGAGCCGCCAAAGTGTAGAACGTATCGCAATGACAATCCAGCTAATCGTTAATCCGCCGTAATACATAACGGCCCTGCTTTTGATAACGGCTAGCGGTAATGTAATACGGCGGATATGCATTTCGACTGCGACATATACATGTCCCCATAAGATTGTAGATATCGTTAGATTACAAAATATCTCGCGAGGTTGCAAACTTTTAAAATATTGACAACCGCACTAAACTGTTTACAATTTAACATATTATCAAAACAGACAGATTACAATTTGACAATAGTAAGATAGGTAATGTGATCTTTCCTGATTGGACATGGGCACGGAAAGTCTATTTTAAGGCCGACAAATCAGGAACAGTTTACGGACGTTATGGTGTGGTTCACAATATTTCGATAGTTTGCAATCTCGCGAGATAGATTGTAATCTAACGGTATTTAAAATCTTACGGTGACATACATATAGCGTTGAATTGACGATTGATAGAGGAAACAAAAGAGCATCAGTTTAGAACAAATATTGGTTTTACATTTATATATTTAAAAGAACCCTTACTTTATTTGGGACCAACAAACTAGAGTCTTTTTAGCTTTTTATAATCTTGTTAATTGATGTGGTATAGAGAACTGTAAAACCTTGGAATAATTGTCCGCAAAACGGAATTGAGGTTGTAATGACGCAATTATAAATTGTGTCTACATTTTTACGCTAATAAAAAGGCTCAGGCAACACTTCATAATGTCCAGGTTGTTTTATGGTGCGGAACGTGCGATGTCATTGTCCTACGAGTGGGAGCCATGCACCTTGCGCGCTCCGTCGCCACCAGCGTCGGCTGCGAGCTCCTCTCAGCGCCTTAGTTCTACACATTTTATATGTTCAGGTTAAAGCCGTTACATTTTTATGGCACGCAAACATTTCCCGCGGTTCACTTCCAAATAGAATATAATATACTTACATAGAATGTAAACATTTTATATTCCACAATAAGTTCTAAACGTGGCGTAAAATGTTCAGATTTCAACGAATTATCATTTTTTACATAACTATGTTTTTGTAAATGTGATTGATTTGTAATAAAGCAGAAAGGAAACGTATATAAATAAGTAGATATGTGTATTGTCTGCCTGTGAATGCATTTTTAGATTGAGATATTCACCCCCTAAAAATTTGCATGAAGTACTTACCTACCCACTTACGCGCTTTGTTTCCTTTAATCTTGAGAGGGTCTCGAGAATATGTCAACGTTGGCCCCACATGAATTATTCACATTAGAAGAATGCCCACAGGAAATGAAAATCAATAAGACATTCTCGTAATTTACTAAAGTTTCAAAGAACAAACTTACTACTGCAAAGTTCTTATTGAAAACTGCTTATTGAAAAAGTTTGTTGATACTTGTATTTTCATTTTGAAGATTTTCTTCCCAGTTTTTTTAGAATTTAAATTTTTAGGCAATAAACATCGATAAATGTTATATATAAAACATTAGTTTTTGTATAGTTTATTGTTTTCGAGGCTCCGTGTGTACGCGTCGAAATTATCATTAGGTATTAGGATTATTTGTGGCGTAGTACTTCCTGATTCGTGGCGCTTCCCTGAATTTGCTTTTAAACATTCGTGCGCGCGACATCTTCACCTTGAAAGAACATAGGCATTTTTTTCACTGTGTTTTTCCATGCCAATAATGATAATTTTTAGAAGTATTCATTCAATATCTTGATGCGGAGCTAATCAGAACATCGTTGTTCTTAATAACGTTTGAAAAAAATCATCATGCCTGATGGTGATTATAGAACTCTGATAGGACTGACGTAATATTCTATACGCTTCCTTACTTTGATTTATTTTATGCGAGAGGCCAATTTATTATTTCAAATCGGTTACATGGTGTTTTGAACAAATCTACTCGTTAACGGAGAGTGGTTGATAACTACTTAAAGGAGAAAAACAAAAAATATAATTGATACTTAAATCTGAATGAAAATTACAGTAACGAGGTATTCAGCGAGTAAGAAAATCTTTATCTTAGATATCTTAGATCTTGTCATCAGGCATATACTTACCTTCAGTATTAATAAAATACGCAATTTACGAATTAATTAATATTTTAACTACAGTATAAGTAATTGGTATTATGTCTTTCATAATCTTGCTGAATAGAAAATAATTTTGTGCGTGAAAACAAGCGCGTTTCATAATTTGATATTAAACATTTTTAACATACATAACCGAATTTTCATGAGTCTCCACCAAAAATGTTACCGTCAGAAGAGTCTACTCTTCTGACGGTAACATTTTGGTGAATTCAACAGTTTCACAGATAGTCGGCATTATAATTTTAGAAACTATTCTTTTCGAAATAGGTTATACGAAAAGTAGTAAATAATCGGAGTGATTGCTTCAAACATAACTGCAACTGTTCAT
>NWSH02000560.1:6965737-6985118 GCA_002382865.2 Heliothis virescens
AAGTTTTCAAGAAGAATATTGTATTCATTAGACGAGTTCAGAAATTTTAAATATTTTTAAGTTCTTACAATTGTTTTTTTTAAACTTATAGTGACACTTTTTGAATACATTACAGAGGATACTTAATTAGTACCTATCAATATAATGTACTTGTTCTTTTTTGGGATTTTTATAAAGTGAGGAATATCATTCTCATTATATTGTCTTCCGACAGCTGTTATATTATTACAATAAATCAACTGTAATAGAGATTCATAAATTAAGCCATGTTTTAAATGAATAGAAAAATATGAATAAAATAAGTGTTTGCATACGTGCGAACAAAAAATTAAATAGCAAATCAAAAGTAAATAGCCGCAATCATTGATGATGGTACTGCAAGGCCGGCGAGCTTCCGATTCTTTTGTTTAGTGTTTAGCACTTACTTAGAGCGCGGAAATACGCCTAGTTGACGGGAGAGCTAAATGACTGGATGACGCTCTTCCTTTTGAATATACTAATGGCCATTGATGTTAACTACACTTTTTAATCAACGATAAAACAATACTAATTCTAACTCTTGAGTTCATGGATTAAGCGATGTGGGTTCACTAATTATATGCTCGGCTACCTAACAAATTGTGTTACCACAGTGAGCTGAGCTAGTCGACGCTTACGGTAATTCTTCTCATCTTCAGTGAAACAAAGCCGTTATATAGAAGGCAGCTATAAAATTAAGAAGCCTTAAAAGTTGCAACGTCTTCGGCGACTCCAGTGACTCCGCATTAATGAAAGCGCGTCAATATGCCGCGCGCGCAGTCCCGCCGTGACAGAATGCGCTCGCGGCGTCCGTCGCCAGAGCTGCGTGCCACGCGCCGCCGCCGCTTCCTGAGAAAATGGCAACTTATGGGGAACTGAATCTGGGCCTCGCAGGTGCCATTGACCCGCGCAACCTGCCACACTCCACGCACATGTGTTGCCATTCACATTTAATATTTACCCAATACCTCCACTTTATATAGGTTTATAGACTCGTAAGAATCGAAAGCCACAATGGAGCGGAATAGCCAATAGTTTAATGACTGTGGTAGATCGATTCCAGAAGATCATCATCTAAACATTAATATTCCTACAATAACATACATCATGTACCTACCTACCCGTAAGCTTAAGGATATAGTGGGCATACACTATAATCTTAGATAAAGCTTTTAACTGTAGTAAAATGATATTTCTAGAATATCTAGATGTACCTATCCTGGGAAGGCCTAGATACATGAATATCTTGTAAATGACATGGAAGATCGACAGTCGCGCAAGCGCAATGTGTCTGCCGAGCTGCGCCGCCGTCACTGTCGTCGCCTCTGTAGGAGCTGAAACCGTTACCGGACCACAAAAATGTCGCAAAAACCTCGTAACCGTTTCTGTTTTCACTTGTTATATTGTAATTTTGTGACGTGACTTTTATTTCATGGTTATATTAAGGAGATTTATCAACAATGGACAGCACTCGTGTACTATTATGTAAATAATCAAGCGTGTAGTTCGTGATTTTGTTTATTGTAAAATTCAGTCTGAACTTTTTAAACATTTTACATTAAAATACTTGTACGTGCAAATGATTCAATTAAATTCCTATCATTAAAAGTTTAAAGTGAATTCGTTTTAAATAGTTACAAAGGTAGGTGTAAGTAGGCGACACATCACGTGCCATGTAAACGCACAATAAACGTATTGTGTTAGTACAGGGATGGTTATTGGTTTCCGATGTACATAGCGTTGGTGCAAGTGTGTAAGAAACTCGAGTCACGGCGTTGTCTGAATATCAATATCAGAATATAACCAAGCCGCGATGCCAGTCACATGACCGATAAAAGAGAAACACACGAATATGGCCCTAACCAAGTCTGTTAAAATTCACATTCAGTGTTACCGCTCCGCTTGGTGCTCGGTACCAGCTTATCGGAATGTAGGTTATAATGCTATTTAGCCAAGTTTTTTGCCGTCCAAGTTTTTATATTAGTTACAATAGGTAATAGTTTATCTCTTTCCATGCCAATCAATCTCATATAGGCGTGAAAGTATTGACGTCACTGTGCTAAATTTTGTGTTGTCCAAAGAGAGTTACCTGAGGCTATTTTATTGAGATCATGTCTAAACTTTTGTATAGATGTAAATTGAATTAAGGACTTTTTAAGATTTCAAAAGATTGTGGTTTCAATGTTTGATTCTATAGGTTTTTAAAGAACAGACGACATATTCTGTTATTTGGACAATTTACACAGCAAAAAAATTTGGTGGTCATAAGTTTATTACTTTCACTTTTCCTTTGAAATATTATTATTAGTGACTTTCACTAGAACATCTAATTCTATAACAACATGTTATTGTGTGTTATATGTATTACTTTAGACTATTGGAATATTTTCTTGAGTTCAGAATATACGTATTATATTTTAGAGAAAATAACATTTTCAATATCACAACAAGGACTTTCAAATCGTTGCACTTTGTCAACCAGAATATATATATTACACGTAAGACTTACAATAAAATTATATTATCGGTGCTTGCCAGACTGCACCTTCCATTGCCATATTTTGTATTACAAATATGCTCTATTTGTACGTTACTAATAAAGAATGGAACAGACATAAAGTAGGGACTAAAATATCCAGAAGTTAAATTTATATCGTCGGTATTCTGGCTGAAACTCGGGTAAAGCAATGCATTAGCTACCTTCCCTAAAGAGTATCTGGTCGGTGCCCACGCTCATGGCACCCACCACTCTAAATAACAAGACAAATAGACATGTCCACTTTACCATTTACCAAGTAAAAATTCTCTTGTATTGTTTGAATAGGTCTTTTACCAATTAGTATTATACCGACCGATATATGAGGGTTAAGGTTTGTCTGTTACGCTTACGGAACACCGTAGTGACCGAGACCCTCGCGTGTCGATCTAAAGTGTGAGAAGAGCAAAGAATCGACGGCTAACAGCCCATTGTTTATGCTCAAACACCAGTCATTTTGAACTTTCATGTGAAATACAAAAAGATTTTGTTGGGCATAAAGGATTTGAGTTTCACATTTTAGAGGATATATATGTCGCAGTCCCATTGTATAATCCGCTGTTACATTACAGCCAGCCGTTATCAAAAGCAGGGCTGTTATGTATTATGGCGGATTAACGATTAGTCGATTGAATACGGCTGAATGAAATTGCGCTGGAATGTGTTCGGCGCTATACGTTCTTTAATGCCGCTAGCTGTAATATTAAAGAGTGGTTCGTTAACCGCCTCTTTGTCAGATTTTAGTTCCCATTTTTAGCACGCGCGGCGCTGCCTGTCACAACAACAACAATAGCGTTTGCGTCGTCGTCAAAGTTTGATAATAAAATGTGAAGTTAATCATGGTTTTGACGAGAAAAACGTGACAAATGTGACTGTAAATAGTGACTTCAAGGATAAATTTCATGTGCAATTGAACAGTTTTTTGTTATCACATGGTCACCCTACAATGTGCAATGCGGCTGAACGTGAGCCGCCAAAGTGTAGAACGTATCGCAATGACAATCCAGCTAATCGTTAATCCGCCGTAATACATAACGGCCCTGCTTTTGATAACGGCTAGCGGTAATGTAATACGGCGGATTATGCATTTCGACTGCGACATATACATGTCCCCATAAGATTGTAGATATCGTTAGATTACAAAATATCTCGCGAGGTTGCAAACTTTTAAAATATTGACAACCGCACTAAACTGTTTACAATTTAACATATTATCAAAACAGACAGATTACAATTTGACAATAGTAAGATAGGTAATGTGATCTTTCCTGATTGGACATGGGCACGGAAAGTCTATTTTAAGGCCGACAAATCAGGAACAGTTTACGGACGTTATGGTGTGGTTCACAATATTTCGATAGTTTGCAATCTCGCGAGATAGATTGTAATCTAACGGTATTTAAAATCTTACGGTGACATACATATAGCGTTGAATTGACGATTGATAGAGGAAACAAAAGAGCATCAGTTTAGAACAAATATTGGTTTTACATTTTATATTTAAAAGAACCCTTACTTTATTTCGGGACCAACAAACTAGAGTCTTTTTAGGCTTTTTATAATCTTCGTATAATTGATGTGGTATAGAGAACTGTAAAACCTTGGAATCATTGTCCGCAAAACTGGAATTGAGGTTGTAATGACGCAATTATAAATTGTGTCTACATTTTTACGCTAATAAAAAGGCTCAGGCAACACTTCATAATGTCCAGGTTGTTTTATGGTGCGGAACGTGCGATGTCATTGTCCTACGAGTGGGTAAGGCGCATGCACCTCTGCCGCGCTCCGTCGCCACCAGCGTCGGCTGCGAGCTCCTCTCAGCGCCTTAGCTTCTACACATTTTTATATGTTCAGGTTAAAGCCGTTACATTTTTATGGCACGCAAACATTTTCCCGCGGTTCACTTCCAAATAGAATATAATATACTTACATAGAATGTAAAACATTTTATATTCACAATAAGTTCTAAACGTGGCGTAAAATGTTCACGATTTCAACGAATTATCATTTTTTACATAACTATGTTTTTGTAAATGTGATTGATTTGTAATAAAGCAAGAAAGGAAACGTATATAAATAAGTAGATATGTGTATTGTCTGCCTGTGAATGCATTTTTAGATTGAGATATTCACCCCCTAAAAATTTGCATGAAGTACTTACCTACCCACTTACGCGCTTTGTTTTCCTTTAATCTTGAGAGGGTCTCGAAAGTAATATGTCAACGTTGGCCCCACATGAATTATTCACATTAGAAGAATGCCCACAGGAAATGAAAATCAATAAGACATTCTCGTAATTTACTAAAGTTTCAAAGAACAAACTTACTACTGCAAAGTTCTTATTGAAAACTGCTTATTGAAAAATGTTTGTTGATACTTGTATTTTCATTTTGAAGATTTTCTTCCCAGTTTTTTTAGAAATTTAAATTTTTAGGCAAATAAACATCGATAAATGTATATATTAAAACAATAGTTTTTGTATAGTTTATTTGTTTTCGAGGCTCCGTGTGTACGCGTCGAAATTATCATTAGGTTATTAGGATTATTTGTGGCGTAGTACTTCCTGATTCGTGGCGCTTCCCTGAATTTGCTTTTAAACATTCGTGCGCCGACATCTTCACCTTGAAAGAACATAGGCATTTTTTTCACGTCTGTTTTTTCCATGCCAATAATGATAATTTTTAGAAGTATTCATTCAATATCTTGATGCTGGAGCTAATCACGAACATCGTTGTTCTTATAACGTTTGAAAAAATCATCATGCCTGATGGTGATTATAGAACTCTGATAGGACTGACGTAATATTCTATACGCTTCCTTACTTTGATTTATTTTATGCGAGAGGCCAATTTATTATTTCAAATCGGTTACATGGTGTTTTGAACAAATCTACTCGTTAACGGAGAGTGGTTGATAACTACTTAAAGGAGAAAAACACAAAAATATAATTGATACTTAAATCTGAATGAAAATTACAGTAACGAGGTATTCAGCGAGTAAGAAAATCTTATCTTAGATATCTTAGATCTTGTCATCAGGCATATACTTACCTTCAGTATTAATAATACGCAAGTTTACGAATTAATATAATATTTATAACTACAGTATAAGTAATTGGTATATGTCTTTCATAATCTTGCTGATAGAAAATAATTTTGTGCGTGAAAAACAAGCGCGTTTCAATATTTGATATTAAAACATTTTTTAACATACAATAACCGAATTTTCATGAGTCTCACCAAAATGTTACCGTCAGAAGAGTCTACTCTTCTGACGGTAACATTTTGGTGAATTCAACAGTTTCAAGATAGTCGGGCATTATAATTTTAGAAGACTATTCTTTTCGAAATAGGTTATTACGAAAAGTAGTAAATAACTCGGAGTGATTGCTTCAAACATAACTGCAACTGTTCAAACTGCGTTGTCTAAAATAAAATATCACGAGTTATCTCTTTGCCACATCATTTTATTTTTGAATATAGTTTACGGGGCACAGCAATTCAATTTTATTTCATTGGCAGTATTTCGTTTATATTGAAATAACACTTATTACACATAAATGCACATCGTCTCAGTAAGTGGTTATTTTAAAACTGTGGTATTGCTATAACGGTACTAAACTGCCTCAATTTCGGACCTGCGCAAGTAAAACAAGCTAATTTCCTGCGTTGCACTCACTTTTTCATTTCTCTCGACGTTAAACGTTTAATGTGAGGCTTGTAAGACTTTGTTGCCATGCCACAGTTTGGGGACTTAATAAGATTTGAATTAACAAACAGTTTTGGATCAGGCATTCTAAATTAAGTTTACGGGATTCAAATAACCGAAAGTTAACAGCTTTTTAAGTGAGTTCGATCGATATATTGTTAAGTGGTGACTCAAAGTGTCTGAAATGGCTGCAACTATATAATCGACGGGTAAACACGATACTCACGGTGGTCTCCGGACGCGGTCATTGTACTGATTTCGATGCTTTAGCTTCGTCTCGTTTGGTGATAAATATAGGTATAGATTAGATATTTTATCCATAAAATACTGGCTTAAAAATAAGTACTTAGGTGCTTAAAGCATATTCGTGTCACTTCTTGCTCCGCAATAAAAATAATAGTGACAGTTAAATAAACATTATGAGTATAAGTTATCCCGCAAGTTAACATACCGTGAGAAAAATCTGTGATTATTTACTTAACATCGATTATCCGAGTTGTGTGTTGGTGATACAACGGCGATGGGAGGAAGGTGGTGTCCGCGCGGGCGCAGCGCTGGGCGCAAGCGGCGCGGCGGACCGCCGCCATTGTGGCTCCCACTTACTAAATCAATATTTGCGCAGATGTCGGCGCAAGAGCATGCTATGCTTGTACCGACCTAAAATTCATACAGCTTATATGGCAATGTTAGCGGTAAAATTTCTCGGCAGCTACTTGTAATCCTTCAAATGTGGGTCGGTGCCGCACGCATTAGTTGACCCCGGCCGTGCTGTGCTGAAGGGTAATTCATTCAAATTGATCGCGCATCTCAATACGTATAACGTAGTACAGTTCAATATCAGCCTCGATGTATTTAAGGTCATGGTTTCGAAGAGTTCGTGAAACGAATAATTTCACTCGTTATTCCATGTCGAACTTTTTCACCCACAATGTATATTAAGACGTCACACTCTCACGGTTCCAGCAATTGCTCATAGTAATTACTAGCTCAGCTTTTGCTATCATAGCTTCAATAATTATTCAAGCGAAAACCGGGGCGGGGGTCACGTTCACCCTTGTTAACTCCACCTTCAAGAAGCTTTTTATGAATCGTAATTTTTTGTTCTGTAGTGGTTTCCAAGTGAAAACGAATAGCATAATTTTCTAAACGATGACCACGATTCCCGTGTAATATGATAATGCGATGTATAAATATTTCATGTCTAGGGCTCTTTATTATCGTTTTTGCGCAATAACCAGTTCTCTACAATGCAGTTCCACGGCGAAAACAGGGGCTCTATGTATAGTTATTATTGTTGTTTTTGTAGCCACCTCTGTGAGCATTAGATACTAAAAGTTTGTTGAACTATAGATATTTCTGGCTCGCCACATAACGGCTATAAGTATCAAATTAAATAGGTAATATTGATGGTCCATGTAGACTCGTACAAACGTCTCACTAGTAAAGAACCTGTCAAGGATTTCTTAAAAATTATGTTTCTAGCCGTAAAGCAGTTAACGGGGAAATATCTAAAGACTGTAAACCGTACTACGTGCCTTTGCTCACTCGTTTAAAGCTAAACTCTGAGGTTCGTTCGTAAGTACTTGCCATTCATTCCTTACATAGAGATATGGCCGGTAATGACTGGCCGGTCGGTCAGCTATCGGCCAGACGCTCGTAAACAGTGTTCGACACGAAGCATTCGAACATGGCTGCGAATACAAGTCAATAGACATCATGCCGAGGGCGCTCACTTCCTGGTCCGAGTGCCTAACTGTTATGTCCCACACGGCCATAGAGCCCACACGGCCATAGTGCCCACACACCCCGGGCCGCGATGTCGTAAAACTTTAGCTGAATTTAATTATATCTGCACATAAAAAGGATACGGAACTCAAAGGTCACTGATTTAGTGGGCAATGAGACACACATGGTTTCCTCGTACGTGTTAGGGGTGCAGAGTGGTACGGGTCAGCGGTCGCCCTAATAGCTTGTGTCAGAGAGCGGGCCGCAGGGCGGCGGCGGGCGGAGTGCGAGGGCGGCCGCCGGCGCGCCTCTACTTCGAGGGTGCATACACATCACATCGTCATTCACATCACTCTCTTCCTACATCTTAACACTTCTTAAAATATACCATAAAAATAACTGTTGTTACTTTTAAATAAGAGAAACGAATTTAAATCAAAATAATAATATAAAAGGAAAAGCTCTCTGTTCGAGAGCTTTTCCCGGCAAGTTATTTTATCCTTCTGAAATAGTGGTATAAAAGGCTCTCTGTGCGTAATTAGTAAAAAAAACACAATGTATGAGTATATAGTTCAGCGTGAGAGGTGTCAGTAAACGGCAACCTGGAACATAGCTGGGTGGAGTTATAGCTAAGTAAGCAACAAGCGACTTGCGGGGGCAACGCTCATCGTGTGAGCGACGCGGCCGCGGACCAACAATCGCGAATTCAAGCTATGCCTAGCAACAGCCACTCACACTAACGGTGGCTTTCTTCCCGCACACAGACATACAATGTACTTAAGACTTTTGAGCTTTGATGCTCTTTGTGACATTAAAAGTGAGCTTTACTCGTAAAATTAATCTGATGAACACATTTTGCGGGTTTTACGTCGTGGCATAATTGGAAAGTAGCTTGAATGTGTTTGAAATAATGATGAGAACAAAATCACGGTAATAGATGGATATTTCGTGTAGATCGAATCGAAATCACGGAATAGCATAGAAATAAGATAATTCGTAGGAACGCCTGAGTGGAATGTTAACGCGGTGTCTAACGGTGACGGAGACGTCTAGAGCGGATTTACCTAAATTATTCGGACTACGTTAGCGATGAATGCGTGCCTCCGTGCACGATCCCATATTCTATTAAAATAGCTTTCCCTCTGATCCTTGCTCAGAGATTGCACGATGTTTTTGATTTTCAAAATATTCAGTTATGCGACGATACTAGGTAGGCACAGACATCAGCAGGTCAACCTACCCGAATCTGTCAAATTTCACCAATCGAACATTAACCTTCCACTATTGTGATAAGGTTGAAAATCTATTGAAGAAATTTGACAGGTTGTGGTAGGGTAATGTGCTGTCGTCTGTATCTATAAGTTGGGATTACTTTTGTAAACCTCACAATTCCTAAAACAGAGAACTTCTGTTCTAAATTCGGTGTAAAGTAAGTATTTTTAGTTATCTAAAAAAATCTTTTATTTTTTCCTTAAACAGAAAAGCTTTTTAATGAAAGCCCGTTAACTATCCAAGATGTTCAAAAGTCCGTTCAAGATTGTGTACATATTTATTTAAACACCGTTCTAACGTTTACTTATTTCCAAATAAAGCGCTGTTATCTCGTTGAAGTCATCTAGATAGTTTATATTTGTGCAAGTATATGTCAAGACACAAAATTTGCGCGGGTCAACGAACCGCGAGTACCTACTTCATGAAGGAAACTAATATTTGCTATCTTCCCACCCGTTCCCTTGAGGCACACAAACCCTGCCACGTTGAGTTACTTCCACTACACTGTGCTTCTCCTTTTGTGCACTGAAGAGGTCGATCCCGTCCTTTTTTGATTATTATTATCTGCTCGGTACCGGTAAAATACGAGTATTAATCGATACACATGTAACGTGAATATAGTAAAAAACTCCTTTAGTCAGAAAAATAATGAATATGATTTAGAACATAAGTGTAAGTTCATTACATACGGTATGGTACGCGAGCTACTTAGTATGGATGTGCCTGCCTGCGTCTGCCGTTAATCGACCGCTACACTTCAGTGACAATTATCGCCTAATAACGACGCAGTGTCGCCTTGTAGCCGAATCTAATAACGTCGCACCGTCGCCGTGTACACGACTTCTATGCTAATCACTTGTAATTTACGACGACCGATAATCGCGACACGCGTACGTGAGCGCATTGTGCGAACCGCGCGCGCGTATTGGATAACTGAGTGCTTCGCGAATATGTGGCTGCGCTTACGAACGTACGCCTGTGAGAACGTCCTGTGTGAACTTACAAATCGATACAGCTATCTACAATATAATTCTACATGCACTGCTTTTAGATTGTTATCTTAACTGAGAATATAAAAGTAGTATGCGCACAGCATTCGCAGAGGAGGCGGGTGCCCCGTGACTCTGTGCCCTCCTGCCGAGTGACCCGCCGGTCATCGCGTTTCACATCTAGTACGCTGCCTCGCGCTATACAATCCGGGTTTAGCTAACTACTTTTATGGATAAATATTTAAACGTGCTTACATAAATTATCACAGGCATTAAAATATCCTACAATATGAATATTAGAAATATTTGCCAAGTTTAGTGCGACGATAACGGGTAAAATTGCTAACCTGTACAATATTTCATAATGCTATATTTATATCAGGAAGTAACGGGAACCTCTAAAAATGTAGATGCATTTAAATCTATCGCATACAATATGTTAAGCTTCTGGTATGAATGTCCCGATTACAGTCGAACAGATACATAAGGTAATTTATTATATTGCAGTCTTACTGAGTCTGACCAAATCCAACAATAAAATAACAAAATTACTATGACAATAACCGTTTTAAGTTCAAATTATAATGTAAAAGATTCCCGATCTCGAAGCAGTTGTTCAATATTCAAGAAATTGGTGTCAATGCTCGCTGCGGTTGCAGTGTTCCGAAATTATGTGTTGTGCAACATCGCAACGCGGACATGCCGCTCTGCGCCCAACAGCCGCATGCCCAATACGCCCTTCTGATCCGATTCAACCACTTTGTTTATTACTCAACAAAACAATACTGCATATTCCGTTATGTATAATATTACTATCACTTAATTAGATGATAATAATGTTAGCAATGTGACAAGTTGTGTAGATGCTTGATATGCTACAGATTGCGTAGCACCACAGTAGCACCTCGTAGCACCCCGAGCATTTGCGTAGAAGAGTACTTTTGATCAATGACGTCGTCCCCACTCGTCTCATACCACAGAAATATTAATAACAGGAGAAGTGGTAAGTGGGCGTGTCGCTGTCTCCTCGAACAGGCGATCGTAACGCAAATAATTCGTAAAGGCTGTCTCCGCGAACTAGTCTGCACTGTTTTGCTATAAATACATNGTAATGTGCTGTCGTCTGTATCTATAAGTTGGGATTACTTTTGTAAACCTCACAATTCCTAAAACAGAGAACTTCTGTTCTAAATTCGGTGTAAAGTAAGTATTTTTAGTTATCTAAAAAAATCTTTTATTTTTTCCTTAAACAGAAAAGCTTTTTAATGAAAGCCCGTTAACTATCCAAGATGTTCAAAAGTCCGTTCAAGATTGTGTACATATTTATTTAAACACCGTTCTAACGTTTACTTATTTCCAAATAAAGCGCTGTTATCTCGTTGAAGTCATCTAGATAGTTTATATTTGTGCAAGTATATGTCAAGACACAAAATTTGCGCGGGTCAACGAACCGCGAGTACCTACTTCATGAAGGAAACTAATATTTGCTATCTTCCCACCCGTTCCCTTGAGGCACACAAACCCTGCCACGTTGAGTTACTTCCACTACACTGTGCTTCTCCTTTTGTGCACTGAAGAGGTCGATCCCGTCCTTTTTTGATTATTATTATCTGCTCGGTACCGGTAAAATACGAGTATTAATCGATACACATGTAACGTGAATATAGTAAAAAACTCCTTTAGTCAGAAAAATAATGAATATGATTTAGAACATAAGTGTAAGTTCATTACATACGGTATGGTACGCGAGCTACTTAGTATGGATGTGCCTGCCTGCGTCTGCCGTTAATCGACCGCTACACTTCAGTGACAATTATCGCCTAATAACGACGCAGTGTCGCCTTGTAGCCGAATCTAATAACGTCGCACCGTCGCCGTGTACACGACTTCTATGCTAATCACTTGTAATTTACGACGACCGATAATCGCGACACGCGTACGTGAGCGCATTGTGCGAACCGCGCGCGCGTATTGGATAACTGAGTGCTTCGCGAATATGTGGCTGCGCTTACGAACGTACGCCTGTGAGAACGTCCTGTGTGAACTTACAAATCGATACAGCTATCTACAATATAATTCTACATGCACTGCTTTTAGATTGTTATCTTAACTGAGAATATAAAAGTAGTATGCGCACAGCATTCGCAGAGGAGGCGGGTGCCCCGTGACTCTGTGCCCTCCTGCCGAGTGACCCGCCGGTCATCGCGTTTCACATCTAGTACGCTGCCTCGCGCTATACAATCCGGGTTTAGCTAACTACTTTTATGGATAAATATTTAAACGTGCTTACATAAATTATCACAGGCATTAAAATATCCTACAATATGAATATTAGAAATATTTGCCAAGTTTAGTGCGACGATAACGGGTAAAATTGCTAACCTGTACAATATTTCATAATGCTATATTTATATCAGGAAGTAACGGGAACCTCTAAAAATGTAGATGCATTTAAATCTATCGCATACAATATGTTAAGCTTCTGGTATGAATGTCCCGATTACAGTCGAACAGATACATAAGGTAATTTATTATATTGCAGTCTTACTGAGTCTGACCAAATCCAACAATAAAATAACAAAATTACTATGACAATAACCGTTTTAAGTTCAAATTATAATGTAAAAGATTCCCGATCTCGAAGCAGTTGTTCAATATTCAAGAAATTGGTGTCAATGCTCGCTGCGGTTGCAGTGTTCCGAAATTATGTGTTGTGCAACATCGCAACGCGGACATGCCGCTCTGCGCCCAACAGCCGCATGCCCAATACGCCCTTCTGATCCGATTCAACCACTTTGTTTATTACTCAACAAAACAATACTGCATATTCCGTTATGTATAATATTACTATCACTTAATTAGATGATAATAATGTTAGCAATGTGACAAGTTGTGTAGATGCTTGATATGCTACAGATTGCGTAGCACCACAGTAGCACCTCGTAGCACCCCGAGCATTTGCGTAGAAGAGTACTTTTGATCAATGACGTCGTCCCCACTCGTCTCATACCACAGAAATATTAATAACAGGAGAAGTGGTAAGTGGGCGTGTCGCTGTCTCCTCGAACAGGCGATCGTAACGCAAATAATTCGTAAAGGCTGTCTCCGCGAACTAGTCTGCACTGTTTTGCTATAAATACATTGCTCCTTCACAACTACGCAAGTTTGTCACTCAGTGACCAGACAAGCAATGTATCTATTGCTTTTACTAAACCGCGCGTGTAGTAGTTGCCGTGTGGTAGGGGAAACTGGAGACACAGGTATCCGATACATTTTCGTCTACATGGCATATCTCCTTCTTTAAAATATCTATGTCTCATACTCTACAGTTATGAATTCATGATAACAATTAAATGCGCCACATATTTTGTAGCTTTCCAACTGACTGCATTTCAAATTCAGGTTTATTTTAATCGGATTAACTGTTACTTTTGACGTCACACCGCTGGAAAAAACGGTATGCCAAATTATGCTTGGGAAGTAGGTTCCTATTGTGTACGATGAAAGAATTGGAGCTCCTCGGCACGAATATTCGTAAACATAACATTAGCTTGGAGTTAATTATATCGGTACTCGCATACATTACACGATAATGATCATAACAGAGTACATGACACTGTGTCGCTGTTGACGAACCCAAATATAAAAACTGTCGAGAAAAGATATCAACACGACTATATGAATGGCACTCCACGTCCGGAACACGTGGTATTTTAGTAAAGCAAATAAATAGATAGTGGTGAGTTCTCCGCACCCTCACCCTCTCGACGGAGCTACGGAGGTGACTTGCATAGAGTGTCTAGACGGAGGGACCCCTACAATAACGATATAGATTATATCTATGGATATTTGCACACCTTCTACTAAGAGGGTACTCTATAATTTGACGGAAATAAAAATCGTGTAAAGGGATATCCAAGAAAAAAAACAACGATACTCCGAGACAAAGATTAACAAGAGATACCATCCTACGAGTACATAATCATAATATACTCATAGACGAGTTAGTATAGGTGCGCTACACTTATGAGAAGAAAAAATAGAGAAAGCTCCCTAACTAGAGCCGAGGGAGGCTGTTGAAAAATGCGTGTAAAGTGTACGTGGTAGTTAATGAGTAGGTACGAGTGTATGTAGTTACGTGTGCAGAAGCCGAGCGTGGATGCGTTCCCACGGTAACGCTCGCCTTACGCTTCGGACCCTGGACTTACAATAATTTGCTACACACCTATTGACTCTTTCAATATCGATCTTAAATTGGATGGATATTTTTTCCCTTTAAAAATACGTTTCTAATAAGGCTGCATTTCTTTTATATTTGAGAAAACTACGTTACATTTCACACTAAAGAAAGGAAAAAACCAAGTGTAGGTACTATCCGGGTGCATTAAAAACTGAATAACACAATAAAAAAATGAAACTGCTATGTTTTTTTCCCGATAAATAGATTAAACTGGTCAGTATGTAGGTAGCTGCTGTTGTGTGTTTTTCCAGATATCAGAAGGAACATACATCTATACTAATATTATAAAGAGGAAAACTTTGTTTGTTTGTTTGTTTGTTTGGTTGTAACGAATAGGCTCAAAAACTACTGGACCGATTTTAAAAATTCTTTCACCATTCGAAAGCTACATTATCCACGAGTGACATAGGCTATATTTTATCCGGGTACGGGCAGTAATTCCCACGGGNTAGGCTCAAAAACTACTGGACCGATTTTAAAAATTCTTTCACCATTCGAAAGCTACATTATCCACGAGTGACATAGGCTATATTTTATCCGGGTACGGGCAGTAATTCCCGCGGGATGCGAGTGAAACCGCGGGAAAACGGCTAGTATTTAATATTCATAACGGTTTCTGGAAAATACGTTACCACATGCGTCGTATTTCATTGAAAATCCTTTAAAACTGCCCACTGCTAACATTGTTTTGAATTGCCGTCGTTGCAGCCACTCTGAATGGACAGTTAAAGTTCCCATTCACTCACAGCTAAATGGGCACATTTTTGTGCGAACCTCACGTTTCCGCGTTCCTTGCCTTGGCTCTGGGCTAAAATGTACCGTTCTAAAATACTAAGTAGAATTCTTAATTACCGTTTTATACGATCGTCATTACTACCTTAGATAAGATACAGTGGTCGTTGAGACTTGGGTCTTCAGGTCGAAGCTGGCAGTGGCCGTTGGAATAATTGTTAGATATTATTTTAAACTATATTGCAAGCGCGACTAAGATAAAAAAGGATTTCCCATGAAATAAAGGAAAAAGGTGTCAATAAAGGTGGAAATACACTCCGCAGGCACTGCTAAACCTTACAATGATCCCTGATCTCCACAATACTCCCACTCAGGCACGCGTCGCTTCGCGTACAAGAAAATACTGAGACTCTTGTAACCTCTTATAGCTGTCATTATTACATATACTATTATGTTCGTCTAATTTGCATTTAATGCATCATAACAGTTTAGCCGTTTACTATTCTAATAAGTGTATTATTCACGATATGCGTTAGAAGTAATCTTACAAAAAAACCTTTTTCAAGAAACAAAAGCTAGTTATCTAAAGTCATTACGATTTTCATACATTAGACCGTGATCGGTGTTATGGAAATAAAATACCTAATTGTTTTTTTCCGCGTCATTAGGCGACTTTGCTCCGGTTGTTATAGTATTCTTTTCGAAATACGTAGATTATTTTTAACTATGGGAAGATCTTTTTTACTCTATTTTGAATCACAGCGCCGATTTCAAATTATTGTATAAATATGGCAAAATTGTGTAACAAGATCGAAATTTCACAAAACGAAAATATGTTGACGGTAATTGATTTGATTTTATGATTGTTGCAGAGGACGGGGTCAGATGGATCGGCGGCGCGCGGCGGGAGCGCTGCTAGCGCTGGCCGCGTGCATCGCGTGCTCGGCTGCGGGTGAGTCCCTCTTCCCTCCCACACTTCAAGCAAGGGTTGACGTTTCCGTGGGGCTGCTCTCGTTCTGTTACCCGTTGTCTTGCTACAACAAAGCTTCTCAGCTCAGATGAACTTCAATCATTTATTACAAGTGTTCTTTTTGAACTTATTAATTGTCGAGCTTGACATTTATTCAAGCAGTAGGTATTAGAAACGAAAGTGAAAACGTAATGAAAAAATAATATGTTTTCATTTAGCCTTTTCAACTTTGTATAAAAAAGTCGAAAATTGATGACAGTACTCGTAAGCTTGTCTGATAAAGAAACCTACGGCTTAATTATTCAGTTAATTGGCCACTACAAACAGTGATTCGATGAGTGACACTTATCTACATACTATCATTATGCAATCCGCGACGTTATTTAGTCTTCCTTTCTTCTTATTCATTAATATGTATGTATTTATAGTACACTTAGCTATTTATACCTGTCTGTAAACATATGAATTGCAAATACACCCATACAATATTGAGTGCTGAATTTCTTATTATGACAATGTATATTACTGGGAATAAATTCTAACAGGTAATATGTTAATGCAAAGGCGATGTTACACTAATTCTCATTTATTATATTTTGCTGGTAAACTAGTAACTACCGTTGCGTCGTCTGCGTAACAGTATGTCGTGAGAAATGTGAGCGTGATACAGCATCACTTCCGCTGCTTCTAACGAGTTTCATCTTTCGTTATAACTACTCTTTCCAAAATTAAACGAGTTTAAAAGTATGTCCTTTTTATGGGACGGACGGCCTTACGGTCAGCAGCCTCATAAGAAATCATATGCAAACTTCGAGCTTTACCAAATAATTTATTCAAAGCTCACAAATTATTCAGCTATGAAAGTGAAACATCTTTTAATGACTTTATTCCAAGATATGGTATTATTTCGAGATTCGGTATATCGGGGAGGTATAATGCATCAGAGCGCGAGTGCGGAGCTGGCGCTCTCCCGCAGGAAGGCCGCGCGGTCGTGACGGTATCTCCCCGTACCCACAACTAACAGTACAAAGGTCTGTGCGTGTCTGTTTCGCGATGCATGTTATTAGATGAGGTTATTTTGGTCCAAGCAGATTTAGTATCCGCAGCACGGTTCCTTCAAAGAATTCGTATTGAATTTATGTTATACATAGGAAGTATATTTAAATGCGGCCTACAATGTTTAGGTCTACCCGTGTGAACTTCATCACGCATGGCGACCACGCCGACATTCATTCATTGAAACAACAATCCATATTAATGTAGTGCAAATTTTAAATTCATGCTGGCTCCTCATTTCGATTGCCTCGACCCGTGTTCCTAAGCGCACGATTTTGCATTAAGTAGTTTTTTGTTCATGCAAAGCCATTTATAACGTCACACTTATACGTAAAAGCGATTCATTAGGTATCATGAGAATTAGAAATGCTACGTCACGTACTCGTAAACTCGGGTATGATTCGGTACTTATTATTCAGTCAGGCAACTTGGAATTTGGACATTTCGTCGCGCACCGACACCTACTCTCGCTACGTGGGAGTAACCTACTTAGTTCATTTGGTTAAAAGTGTTAAGTCATTTTATTACTTATCTATCAAAAAATAATAAAAACAGGATATTTGGTTTTTCCTTTGTGTATGACTGTTTCGTTGTTTTTACGATCAATTTTGAGCGTGAGAGTGGAAATAGAATAATTGAAATCTTAGTTGGCAAAAACTGGATGCTAACGACATTCCTGGCGACCGTTAGGTGGACGATCTGGCTGCGGCGCCACCGCGCACCCGCCATATAGAGGCGCGCCGAGACCGCGGCCCGCGCCCTAACGGTGCCGCCGCCGCGCCGCACTCCGCTGATAAGCGCTACGCATACTGCATTCGCCGACATCCTCATTATACAAGATGCCTTCGCCCTTCTCAATCTACATATTTCGGAAAAATATTCAAACATAAAACCTTTTCTATTTCAATTTTATGTCTACATTATACCTCTAGTATTTGCAATATGAAATTGATTCAAAAAGTTTTCTTTTTTGTTATTTTCACGGTCATGTTTAGTCTGTATGATCAGGACCTACGCACAGCATTTTTCTTAAGAAACAAACCGTAAGGTCGTTGGTTTTCTTAACTCGATAAATACTGACCTTTAGTACCAAGTAGCTCTTTCGAATTAAATCAGAGTTAGGTGATGATATTTAATCATCCCTCCAATCCACTTCATATCCCTTGCAAGAAGATTATTTACAGGCATTTCCTCTATGCCAATATTATTATTAAGCCCTAAGTACAATCGTCGGAGAAGTCGCACTGACGATGTTAACGACACTCTCCGTTAGTTTAATTACAGCTTTGTCGCCTCGCCGCTGAGCTTCAGTAATTATACGCAGTAAAACGGATATGTAAAACGACTTTAAGACGATGACCGATCACGGGCCTCGAACGATTTGCAGCTAATATCCTGCCCAGCTGTAACGTGCTTAATAAGTCAGTCGTAAAAACAGCAGTAAAACATTCTCAGAACACTTTAATGTCTGTATTGATATTTTTCTCTTAATGGAAGTTGATGCTCTGCGAAATATTACGTACATGTAAGCCAATCAGGTTGATAATTATTTGTATCCTTTCACATAAACAAAGACATTGAAGTAGAATGTTCGTAGGAAATAGGTTATGAGACAGGTCACGTGATCTTAGAGTGTTATAGGCTCACTATGTAATAATGAAAACAATTGGAAGAAAATATATAATACAGCAACATGGAAGCGGAACATATTTGACACGAGTCACTTTACCGCAAAATCCGATAAGAAAATTACGAGAAACTGAAAAATTCAATTAACGTTATGTCGCGTTGAAACAGCGATCTCAATTATGAATAACATTATTTTTTTTGTATTTATATTAGTCAGCAATAAAAAAAATTACAATTAACGTTTTATTTTTTGCTTTCAGCTCCTACAGCAAGTAATCACACAGCTTTAGATTTGTATGAAGGTAAGTTGAATTTTGATATTTACGTCATAATTAATTGCTGTAAAGTAAAATGCCATCAAAAACATCCTGTAAAAAACCCAAGTCTCGCAGCAGCTCAGTCTCTCTATCGTAAAAAGTTGTGAGATCCATGTAATACCAAGTCAGTTAATCTTTTTAGTCTGTACTTAAAGGACCTTCTGTCTTAAGTTATTACATAAGTTATTA
>NWSH02000560.1:6989324-7050046 GCA_002382865.2 Heliothis virescens
AGAAACTTTACCAAGTTGTCATTCTTAAACTACTGGTTCAAATTGTCTGAAATTTTAAATACACCGTATTTATACAATTCCTGATTAGTTGCTGAAAATTCAGGCTTCTAGTTTTATCCACAACGAAATTATAGGGAGTCGAAAATGGCCTGAATTGCTTCGAGAAAAGTATGGTAACGGCCGTGCCGCTTTTTTCTGCTTGACTTGGCGGGGGCACTGCCGTGCCCCCTGATATAAATGATTCTCAATTTTATCTCAAAGTCAAAATAAAAGTTACAGTATAAAAAGTTACGTAAAACAAAACTCAGAATAACACTAGAAGATAACGTGTAAACGTGGCCTTCTGTGTACTGAGGTGACTACAGTACTTCCTACTAATCCTACTTAAAATATAAGTTTGTTTATTACGTAATAGTAAATAAACAATACCCTATTATGAAATGCATTAACGCCACAGTGAATACCTTGATATTAAAACATTTCTAACGGTACAATTCCAGGCGCTCCGGAGGGTTGTTACTACAACTTCCAGCATTATGGCGAAGGAGACCGAATTATGACCAACGAACCTTGCCTCAACTGCACCTGTCACAACCGAATGCTGATGTGCTACTTGAGGGTTTGTCCTTTCACCAAAGCAATCGGTCAAGACTGCACCGTCGAAAAGCGTGCGGATCAGTGTTGTCCTATCGTTACATGCCCCGATGGTAAGTTTGAATTCTTACTAATTAAGCAAACATATTCACAAGTCTTTCAGCTTAAAAACTCAAGTTTGACAACACAAAAATCCCATTTAAATTAATTTAAAGTTTATTTTACGACTAAATATATTACCAAACCATTTACATATTATAATACCTATGTCATAAACAGTTCCAGTTGACCTACTCACGTCTACATCGACCACGTCTCCAGCTGAATATGGAGCAACTGGACTTGGAAAACTGGACAAATACGGTTGCAGCATTAGCGGAAAATATTTCCCCGAAGGATCTAAAGTACCTCCGACACCGAACAAACCTTGCGAACATTGCTACTGTATTCGAAATATGACGACTTGCGTTATGCAAGAATGTACTCTGCACGTGGATGGTTGTACGCCTATTTACCATAAGGATGTTTGCTGCCCTGTTCGTTATTCCTGTGGTAAGATAATACTTTTAGTTTTTTCTCTATTTTGATAACCGACCTACTTAAAATAATACCATAAAGGCCAGTTTCCAACATTGATGATCATGCCATAGAAAAGTAGCCGTAGTTTCTATGGCATTATCTGTCAGATAGCTATCTAGAACTTTATCTGGAACCTGTTTAACTGGGCGTAAGTATATAAGCTTTGTGCTCAAAATATACGCATAAACTAGAGTTTCTACATTGTTTGCTCGTTAACATGGTCTAAGTGATGGCAGACGAATCACGTCCTCATTTAGGTACCCTTATAATCTTTAGCGGTGTACAATTTGTACTTTTAGTTGTTTAAAGTAAGTTTGCGATTTTCAGATCATCCCGAAGATGAAGTTCCTCTTTTGGACGATATGTCAACTACCGTTCGACCAACCCCAGGATTTTTACTGACAACAACAACTATGGCACCAGTTACACAGATGACACAGGATTGTGTACACGACGATCAAGTATTTGCAGACGGTGCTTTAATAAAAACTGAAAAAGCTTGCGAACATTGCTACTGCATGAAGGGAGATATAGTATGTGTTGTGCAAGAATGTGGTGCACCAATGGAAAATGAAGGCAAAAACTGTACCTCACTGCCACCTCGTGAAGGTCAATGTTGTCCAGATACGTACATTTGCGATGGTGACGAACTTACCTCTGATCTTCCAACTGAATCTACGACAGATATAATTGTAGACAAGCCAACATCGTTGTTGCCGCCTAGGAGAACAAATGACGAAGGTAGTGGATACAGGAATGAACCTGACGAAGTAACATACACAGAATTGCCAGTAACAGAACCCGAAGTTGAAGGAAGTGGTGATGACCAAGAAACTTCAAAACCACAAATAGATCATAATGAAATGATACCGGGTCCGGAGGATGGTGAGCAGTACATTTATGTTACAACAAAAGCACCTGGTTTTGAAAAACATGAACTGACAACAACAGAAATTGATAGAAACGTAACTCCAGAATCGGGTATAGAAACTGAACAACCCCACATTGACCCTTCATCTACAATTGCCCCTATCAGTGAAGATAAGGAAAAACTTAGCACTTCCATCAGTGGATTAACAGAAGAAAATATTTTGGAACCGCATAAATATGCTCCCACTACATCGATTCCTGAAACTTTCGAAAGTATTACAACTGAGCTTGGAGAATCACAGAATACAGTTCCTGATGAAATTGCTGGTTCAGAAGTCACTAAAGCTCACGATTACGCGCCAAGTACAACTACTGTTTCCACAAGTGTAGAAAACGAAAGCCTGCCGCCTGTAGAAGGTGAAGATAATAAACCAATACCAGAAGAAGAGAAAGATGTTACCATGAGCACACTCGAAGAATCTACTAAACCAGAATACAATACTCTTAGTTCCGCCGTTCCGGATGACAGTGAGAAAGAAATTTCTACTTCAATAGACATATCAAACGTTACTCCTGAAGTAATGACCGAATATTCTGAAGCAGACATATTAGGAACGACGGTTTCTTCTGAACAAGAAAGCGTGCCTGAAGGACACAAAGACTTTAAACCTGAATTAACTACAAGTAATCCATTGCAAGAAGATGAAAAACCAACTACAGAAGTTGATCATGCACTGAACACCGTCGCTGTCTCTGAAGAAGAAACTCCTTATCCACACTCACATGTACAAGCTACGACAATTTCATCCACCGTGGAAGAAGAAAGTGCGACGGTTAACATTGAAAAAGACATTGTTACTGATAAAGATCTAAATGAAAATGTTATCTTACCACATGAACCTGTTACAACATCATTGCCTGCTCTGGAAGAGACTGAACCCGATAGAGGAATGAATACTATTCCAAGTGAGACAAACGAAGAAAGTAGTTCTGAGTCATCCTTAGCACAAAAAACTACAACTACTCTTGAGACTCAAGGAACTGATGAAATACATACTCAAGGCATGGAAGTTAAATCAACAACTTCTGCAGAAGTACCAACACTGTCACCAGAAAGCATCACTACTAAAGTTGATCAATCCACTATCACAACTGAACCATCCTTCAGAAAAGAAGACGATATTATAGTTTCTACCGAAAAAACCAGAGAAACCGAACAAACCACAGTCAAGTCCGAGTTTATTGATGAAGGACTCATTCCTACTTCATCACACGATGAGAAAACTGATACTAGTTCCAAGGTGCCATCAATGGAAGAGGAGTTCACTACTTCCATACCTGAATATGTAACTGAAATTTCAGAAACCACGGATTTGAAAGAAACGACTGTGTCAACTCAAGACTCAATTGTGACTGACAAAACGTCTGAACCCTCATATGAACAAGATGGTGATTTGCCTTCTAGTACTGAGAAAATGATGGAAGTTACCCCATTCCACCAGGAAAATGTAGACATCCAAGAAGAGCCAAGTCGAATTCCTGGGGAAGGTGACTGTCTTCTGAACGGTATAACATACAGGAATAACTCAGTTGTGCCTAGCACAAACAATTGTCACACTGGATGTAGATGTGCCAGCAGCATTATAAAGTGTGATCCAATTATATGCAGCCCACCGCCTGACTACATGGACAACTGCCAATCTATATACGACTCTCCTGACTCATGCTGTCCCACTTATGTGTGTGATCATCCAAGAGAAACAGTACCTCCTCAATCAGATAACCAGATGTCGGGAACCGAATCCCCTATATCTTCTCCAACTATTGAATGTCGCGGTGACCAGTGTGAAATAAGTCAACCAACAAAACAGCCCGCAGAACAGTTCGACTTGAAGCCTACCACTAAACCTGAAATTGAATGTGGATCAGAGGGATGTAGTGATGATACACATAAATCAGACACGGGGCATCCTTCTGGAGTACAGAGTGAGAAATGTCCTGATGGCAAATGCGGAAGTGAAGGTTGTGTAAATGGTAACTGTGACCTTCCACAAAACCAGGGCCATGTTTCCGCTATTAAACCTTGCGAAGGTGAACATTGTGAGAAGATTGATGAAGGCATGTCTGAATCACCACAACTATGTAAAAATGAACAAGACTGCAAACCTTCGGAAATTCCTACGGTTTCGGGCGCACCTTGTCAAGGAGAATCATGTGAAAAACTTGATTGTGGAGAAAGTGGTTGTGAACCCCATGCTGCTGTTACACCAAGTGAGAAACCAGATTTATGCAAAGAGAATAACAACTGCAAAACTCAGGATATTCCTGCTTCTGATTGTTCTGGAGACGAACCTTGTAGAAGGAAAGAAATTCCAACAACTGACGAAAAAATACCTAGTGCTTGCGAAGGTTCGGACTGCCTTCAAGAACAGGTACCTACGGCCTCTGAAAGTCCTGATAGTTCCAGTACCGAATCACCAAAAATAGATCAAACGCCTTTCAAAGAAATCACAGAAATGCCCGAACCTGGCGATGTAGAGAAAGTAACAGAAATACCCGATGAAAGGGTTTCTACGGAAGAAACTGACACCTACACAACTGAAAGTCAAACTGGTGAAGGCATTACAGTCAGTGAAAAGGAACAATCAGCCATTAAAGATGAAGCTACCAAAAAACCACCAACAACCGAAGATATCACAACAGAGTCGCCTGTTATCATTGACGAAACAGATAAAGATAAACCTTCCTATGAAGCTGAACTTACAGATAAACCAGCAACAGAAAGTCCTGATGTAATTGAACCAGGAATAACTGAGTCTGCCATAATACACGAAAAAGATCAAGAACCCGTAATAATTGATAATGAAACAGAAAAACCTGCCTCACCTAGTGATGATGGTGAAAAGGAACCTGTAATTTATGAAACGGATGGCACGCCCAAACCTACTATTATAGAACAAGGCACACAATTACCAACAGTTGCCACTGAAGTAGATACAGAAAACATTGCCATAGTCGATGAAGATTCTACAGGAAAACCTCTTATCACGGAGTACTACCCAGATAGCAAAGATGAAGCCACTACTACATCATCTATCTTAGAAGAGGAAAGCAGTTCAAAACCAGAAACTGGAGAGAGAAACACTGATGCTCCCACTACTGTTGACCAAGAAAACACCAGTGAATCCATTTTAGAGGCAGACAAGGATAAACCTTCATTCGTAGATTCAGACGACAAAGAAAAGCCTGACACCATAAACAAAGATATTACGGAAAAACCTTCCAAAACAGACGAAGGTGCGGATAAACCTATCACGGATGAGAAGCATGATAAACCTATAGCCGTTACTACTGAAGAAACTTATTTAACTGACATAGAAGCTACAGATAAGCCTGCTTATAATCCTGATGTTACAGAAGAACAAAGTACTCCTAAACCTATATCTACTGACGAGGAAAAAACACCGATCGATAGTGAAAAAGAAATAACGGAACAACCCGTACTTGTCACAGAAACGGTAACAGAAATTACCGGAATAATTGATAATGAGAGTGATAAAAAACCAGCTATTAGTAGTAGCGACAATAAAGAAGAAGTGGCTATTACCGATGGAGGGGTTGAAAAACCAACTCCGATTGAAGATGAAAAAATGAAACCCGAGGTTGATGGACAAGAGGAAACAGAGAAACCTGTCACTGATCATGAAGATGGTGAAGATAAACCAATACAGGAGAAAGACGGTCAAAAGGAACCTACTAATATTGGCCAAGATGGCACCGAAAAGCCTATTCCAACGGATGAGGTATCACCACAAAAGACTTCTGAAGTTGAAGATCAATACAAAGAGAAGCCTCCTGTAATTGTAGAAGATAAAACCGACACTCCTTTCTTGGATAATGAGGAAAAGACCTCAGAGATGCCACAAACATCCGTTGATGGAAGTACCGAAGAACCAATCATTGTTGAAAAGGACACAGAGAAGCCTGTAGTTGCTAATATTGATGACAAACAAAAGACTACTTTGGCCCCTGAAGATGAAAAGGATACTTCTAGCATGGTAGAAACTAACATGACAGAAAAACCAGTAATTGAAAAAGAAAGTACAGAAACTCCTACCACCGTTACAGAGGCAGTAACAATTAAACCGACAACGATCGGTATCATTCGTGAAAGCGATGATAAAGAAAAACCTACCACTATTAATACCACAATAAAACCGTTTGTCTCCGAAGAAGAAAGCACTTTAGTACCAGATGTCTCAGAGGATAAAAACACTGTGAAGCCAACCATATTTGATGAAGGCACAGAAGAACCTATTATTGTTGTAAAGGAAGACACCACAGAATCTGGTGACATTGAAAATGAAACTACAAAGTTGCCACCATCCACTGAAGATGTAGATACCAAGAAACCTATAATAATTGACGGAGATACTGAAGTAGACATCAACACAGAAGAACCTGTTACTGACGAAAAAACCACTTATAAACCTGCTATTACCAAGGAAGAAGACATGATTGAACCAACTACGTCCAAAGGACAAACTATTGATGAAGAAAGTAGTGAAAAACCATATGTTCCCCAAAAAGAGACCACAGTTGCGCCCACAATCTCTGGAGAGGTAGTCACTGATAAGCCTGTTTTAATCGACGAAGAAGGTAATATTAAACCTGTTGATGAGGAACACACTCAATATCCTGATTTGAAAGATAAGGATAAGCCAGCAATAATCGATAATAATGTAACGGATAAACCTGATGTTAATGAAGCGGAGACCACGGAAAATATTTATGAAGGAGAAGGATCGGGCTCTGAGGCACCAATAGTACCACAGACATCTGAATCTGACAAAGAGCAATCTACGGAGGAGGCAATTCATAAAATCGAAAAATCTACCACGACTCCTAGCTATGCACAAACTACTGTCACTGAAGACAGAGAACATGAATTGTCTACTGACATAAATCTTGTAGGTACTGAAACTCCTGAGAAGAAGGTAACACAGTATGAAGATAAAGAGACTAATGAGCCAACTGAGAAACTGACAAGTTCAGATCATTCACTCGAAATCACAACAGAAACTCCGCTGACGGAACAAGATCTTACAACCAGCGCGTTTAACGTGCCAGAGCAAGAAAAAGTAACTATCAATAATCAGGACATTGAAGGAACGACTCCTAAGTATGATATTACTGACACTAAAGGCGACGAGGCTAGTACAACAAGAAGAGATTTAATTGGAGACGAAGTATCATCGAGTACTAAAGATCCACAATTGTATGAAACACCGGTATCTGTAGAAAAAACTACTGAAACTATTATTGAACATTCAAGTGCCTCTACCGAAACCGCAGGTATTGAATCTCCAACTACTTTACCTCCAGATGATGGATCGGATATTGTGCAACCGGACAAGCCTAAACCTCTACCAACATCTGAAACGGAGGAAAGTACCACTAAAATTTATGACGAAGGAACAGTTAAACCTATTCCAGAATCACATATTACAGAAAGTTCCTCTACCTCTTCTGAGTATAGCACATCTGCCGAAGTGACAGAGGCTTCTGAAGTAAAAGATGAAGATAAGGATAAAACTGTACCAAACCTACCTGAAGAGCATAGCATAAAACCAGATGGATATTCTACTCAATTACCAATTGACATTGTAACAGATCATCCTGAGGTACACAGTTCCGAAAGAGACGACGCAATAACCGACTCACCAGTAAGTTCTGCCACCGAACCTGAGAGAAGATACACAGAAGTTGAGGATCCATCAGTTACAGGACATGAAGAAATATCAACTGGTTATCCTGAACACGCAACGGAGCCGCAAGCTCCTTCTGTAACTGAAAAAGTTCATGTAAGCCCAGGTATTGATGAAGTCAGCTCAGAAAAACCATTATCAACCGATAGTGATATATCATCCGAAGAACCCGAAAAGATTACAGAATCTGATAAACCAGTCACAGAGACATCTGAAATGGTTCACCACGCATCAGAAGTCGATAAAAAGAAACCTACCGACGAATTTGAGTCACTTACGACAGAAATACCTATTGTCACAGTTACGGAAACTCAAGACACGTCCAATATTCCCGAACAAGACGTTACTATTTCCGAAGAAAAAGCAACTGTATCCCCAGACATATCCGACCACACAGAAAAAGAAACAATTCCAGAGCAATATACAGAAAAACAGGAATCGAGCACTGAGGTACCTCATCGCCATACCACAGAAGCTCAAGAATCAGAATCCTATACAACCGAGTCATCCGAAACTAGAGCACCGGATGCCAGTACACAATCAGAAAAACAGGTAACTACAGAGACCTTAGTCAAAGCAACAGATGCTCCAAATGTATCTGAAAAGGAAGAGGTGACTGTAACGGAAGTGCCAGAAGTCCTAAGTACTGAACCGCAAGACTTAGACAAAAAAGAACCATCAATTACAGAAAAGCAAGAACAAGCCACTGAATTACCAACACCAGTAGATGATGAGCGAACTGAGTCCTCTAGCGGAAAAATAACAACCGATGTTCCACAATCACTTGTAACTGGACATAAAGATATTCTAGGCGAACCAACGACAGTATCAAACCTACCAATAGAGGAGTCCTCTAAAGAACCAGAGTTACTAACGACACAATCTGAAGAATCATCTAAAGTTCCAGAACATTATGATGGTCAGGAAGACATTAAAACTGAAAGACCCGTTGAAGTAACTGAATCCTTAGAAGTAACTACAAAAGTACAAGAGGACCGAATAACTCAAGTATCCGAAGAAGCTCTTCCTGAAGCACACGATACTAAAACAACGCTGCGAGAATCTCCTCCAGTAACTGAAGAAATAACTAAAGTCGAAGACGCTAAACCCACAGAGCCAACATCCGCTCAGACTGAATTTTCGGAAACAACACCATATTTGATTGAATTAGAAGAACATACTCATAAAATCCAAGAAGAAATCGCAACAGTTACACCAACAGAAGAGCATACGGACAAGGCAGTAGAAGAAAAATCACCATCGTCACCTACTGAAGAAGATATTCCAACGTCACCATCACCCTCTGAAGATGATATTCCGAAGATTGAAAAGCAACCTTCAACTGGGCTACCTTTTGAAGAAAAGTACACCACAGTAGTAGATCTAGTAACTGAACAAGATCTTATCACACGAATTTCTGATGATGGATTCGAAACCGCAACCAAACCCTCCGACACTACTACTAAGACGAGTGAAGAAGTTTCATCTGTAGACGTCTCTGAGAAGATTCCAGATTCAGAACCTGTGAAAGAGACTACTGCAGCAGTAACCGGCAGTGAAAGCCATACTACGGCTGAAGACACAGAATTTACTACTGCACCTGTTCAAGTAAGTGAAGAATCCACATCAACTGGTATCACGGAGTCTAGTAAACCACCTGTTTCTGAATCAGACATTGGTGTGGCAACTGAAAAGGAAATTATTTCCACCGAAAAACCAGAGCATTCCGTGGTGTCACACGAAACAACTACCTCAGAAGAAGAATTTATATTCTCCACAAGTAAAGCAACAACCGAACGACAAGAAGAGGATATTGTAACTCCTGCACCCGGTGATAAGTTCGAGAAACCATCAGAAAAACCTGGTCTGGCCAGTGATGTTCCTCCTTCAAGTACCACTACTGAAATTTCGAAACCTAGTGGTTCAGATTTACAACCTACAGATGAGGTACCAGTACCTGATGAGTTCCCATCCAGTGGAACAAGCGGATATGGTGAACCTGACTATGTTGAAGAAGATCAAGCGTTCGGACCAGGAACTTGCCGCTATGGAGGCAAAGTTTACGTATCCGCTCAACAGATTCCGAGAGACGATCCATGTGACTTCTGCTTCTGCTTCAGAAGTGACATTATCTGTTTACAACAGAGTTGCCCCCCACCAATTCATGGGTGTCACGAAGAACCTATTCAAGGCTTCTGCTGTCCGCGATATGAGTGTCCAGTATCAATGGCAACCACGGTGAATGTTACAACGACTACCACAACTACAACGACGACACTGCCTCCACACTTCCCGACCCACTCCTACAAAGGTGCGGCACACAGGAGAGGTTGTCAAATAAAAGGACACACATATAAAGTAGGAGAAGTCGTACGCTCGTCGTCAGGACCATGTTTACATTGCACGTAAGTACTTCATTTTCAATCGGTTTTTGTCGAAACAGACTGAAAGAAGCAAGCAGTTTCATAGTATACAGAATCCACTGTACTGTTAGGGTCTCCTTACATTTATCGAAGCGGCATCGGCTAACACCGCACCAGTCGAAAAAGCCTTTAAATATACGTAATAAGGATGTTACTAATACCATTTGCATCGGCTCGGCTCGAACGACGCGTCGCGACGTCGGCCGACGAAACGAACCGTTTGTAAGTAAGTTTTGGCGATAAGTCGAGTAGTGTGTTGTCGCACACGGCTTAAGCCGATTCCGCGTCGATAAATGTGGGGATACCCTTAATTGTCAAGTCGGACATTCTGAACTGTCGTATTCCATACAAGCTTCACAAATAACTCCGAATTTGTGTAAATCAAACATCTAAATAAAAGAATTCATGATAAAACAGGCGTGATGTCAGTTAAATAAAACTAATTAAAGCTGAATATATAACTAATTATGTATATAAATTCAATTAAGTTTAACTTATTTTTTCAGATGTGGAGGAGACGGTCAGATGAAATGCGATCCCAAGGCGTGCACTCCAGAGCCAATGTTAAGACAAATGATAGCAGCAGCCGTGTCCGCTAAGAGGCGAAGGTGAAGACTTACGAGAGATACCTTAATGTCTCGTACACGCCATCACAAGGATGAAGCGCCTATGTGATAAATTAATTCCATCTACTCTTCTTTGCACAAGAATAATGCTCAACTCAAATTATCCCCATGGAGTAGTTTAAGATTTCGTGTCATATGTAGTATTCTATGTTATTGATTTTTTTTATTTTTCAAGAATGTCGTGGCACGCGTAATTCAATATATTCAGAAACAACTGTTCATGACTGTGATTAAAATATTAAATTTTAATGTTAATTTCTGAAGCAAAATTTTTAACGAATATTTAGTCTTCAATTTAGGGCTAATTTATTATATTATTTATCTTTTCTAACAAAAATCAGTGCCAAACGATAGTGCTAAGTTGTAAACGACTAGGCCTCGAATGATAAAAAGTTCAAAAATATCAAATGTCACACATAAATTAAAATTCGTATTGACCAAAACGAAGCTAATATTCTCTTAAACAAATTTCGACCAAGATCAAGCTTCAAGGGTCATTCAGATCGCCGAAATCTTGACCATTTTAAATGTAAACTTAATTGTTTTACCGATGTAAGCTTAGTCAATTTCTTTATTTTTACACGATGCAACTGAATGCGATCTAAACGTATCGTGTAAATATAGAGTAATCTTAAGGATCCCTGATGTTGTAAATGCCTTACTTAATTTGTAATAATTTATATATTTTAGGTGTATAGTACTTAAGCCATGTTTTGAGACCAGTGACTATTATAATTTTAGAAGTAAAAGGCCGTTTACTATAAATGCGAAAAGCGTCGGTCGACGAGTTATCCTTGGCCGATGCTTTTCCTGCTTTCACGTCTTACAGAAAGTGACTGACCTTGTTTTCTTTAATTCGTGGAAGATGCGTGATTTTTACTAGCACTTACTCAGTGATAGTGGCCAATATTTTAATCGTTTTGTAAAATAACTTTACAATATGACGACAAGAAAAACATATTGTAGGATCTTTTATAACTTTTGATATTAAAGTGCTGGTAGGTTTATAAATAAAGCAGATCGAGATGGGTACGAAAGTTTAGTGGACTGTTGCGACCATTTCAGTGCCCGGGTGGTGCTGAAATGTTAGATCGCATTAATTCGTACCAACCTTTATCTGTACGCAAGTTGTAGTTATATTTCTTCTTATTTATTTAAAGTCGTAGCAATAGAAGTATTGGTCTTAAAGTTTACTGTGAATTGAATATTTCACCAATTTAAAAAAGAAATACATTCAATCACAAAAATTATATCATTAAAATCATATTTTATTTGTTTATGAGGTTTTACCGAGACTAGCGACGATCTAGCTGTCTGTACAACTGTGCGAATGAGTTTTGAATAAAATATTTCAAATGAAACTGATGTTTTCCTAATTTCAAACCTATACAATACCATTTCATGTACCTTGTCTTCTACCATTGTGTTTTAGGGAGAACCAACTTTCACCTTTTAGTTTTTGTCTTTGACTTCGCTCAATTTTCCCTTTGGAGTATCAAGCCAAACATTTCAAATTTTACGGGAATACGAGTATCTTTCAATGAAAATCTTGCTTTCCAAACAGATGCTGTTTAGGATAAATGATAAGGCTTACTTCCATTTAAGTATATTTGTATGGGATACGGTGGTAATGGATCTACCATTATTATTTGTTTGTAACTCATTTACGCAAAAATGGCAGCACGCTTACGCGCACTAAAAATATACCGTGTATGAAAAGCCCATCTAATGAAGATTATTTAGAGGAGAGAGATATTTTTAGAAAGGGATTGTTTCTTTAACTGTTGATGGTTTTACTTGACTGGATAAATACCTATCTACTACCAAAGTCTGCTCTTCTATAAAGTTGGGATTAAGGAAAATGCTTAACCCAAGTCTTTTATAAGCTTGAAAAAGCTCAAAGCATTTTCAAGCTTATAAGCTTGAATAAGCTCATGACCCTACATGACTTGACCCATAGGTAAATCACACCATAAAGAACACCTATAAAGAAAGGTCATTACTGACCAATGTTAACTACCTACTGCGGAATTCAATATTCTGTCTATCTCTGGATTTGCTTACTAGAGATAGGATTTTGACGTTAGCCTTATACAAGTTATGTCAAATTCCTATCTCTGGTAAGCAAATCCAGAGTTAGATAGGTTATTGGGAACGGCCGTTACTCCACACTAACGCAATCGTTGGAGGAGTGTACTAAAATTTATTTCATACAACAGGTGCCTACTTATTTCTTTCTATTTTTTAATTTCAGGTAGGTAAACAAACTTTTTGAATTATCCTGTCAAGGAAGTTTGTATGCTCTATACCTTTCATATTATTAGTAGATATATTATCAACAGAAAAGAATAAATATGCAAAATTTCGTGTCCATGCTAATAACTCCTGAGGAGTTCTCTCGTATGAAGCCCTCAGGTTATTTCTAGAAAATGTATTTACACTGATATTGTCATCGGAACATGCAAAATTTCTATGTTCTACTAAGTGTAGAGGATTTTTATTAGATTTAGGTATAGGAATACACAAGTATATTAGCCTAACTCACAATGAGAGTTAAATAAAAGCTTGTAATTAGATTATCCAGGTTGGGCACAACAGGAATATGGCTTCTCCTCCATCCGCCTGTTAAGATTAAGAGAGCAAACCTCATAGCGTCTACACTTTAACATGCTTAAAGAGGCGTTATGTCCCATAGAATTAACTGACTGCTAAGTATTAAGTACGAATTCCATGTTTTTTGTAATTATTTATTTATAAATTCCATTATTTTATAAAGAAGAACATGCAAATAATATTTTACATTTGTAAAACCTATTCTTTAGAAATAGATTAATAAAAATTATAAAATAAAATTAATAAAACGTGTAAAGAGAGAACTCTTCTTTTTAGGTTAAAATTCTTTTAAATAAATGAATATACCCACAAGAAATTACCGAATACCCATAAAGTGTCTTATAATAAATTCTCATCCCGGCTCCATGTAAGTAATTGCTATCTATAAACTGGGGTTATTCTCATTTTGATCCACGAAGTATTCCCAAAGTCATCCACGACAAAAATATTAAATTAAAATAAGAATTAAATCGTTTCCCAATTTGCCCCACGACCTTAAAATTGAAAAATAATTTTGTATTTTCGAAAACAAATAATACAATGGGTTAGTTCTCAAATTGCTCCACACATTTTCGTCAAAGCATTTTAAAAATAAATATTATATTTGGACAGCATTTTGTCAGTACAGTCAGCAGGAAAATCAGTTTTAAATCATGTGCGTTAGGAATAATAAATCAAACAGTGCAGTGATTTTCAATAACTTGTTGTATTATCGTAATCAAAATATAATCAATTATAAACATAAAAAATTAACACTTTTTTATTAAAAATAGATAATACAAAAATCTGTCTTTTCTAATTACACATTCTGTCGATATGCTGAAGAAAAACAGTTTGTGCATAACTAAGTGATAACATTTAAGCAATCATCTCCGTAGACTTCTGCCATCCTGGTACTTACTTGTCGTAACAAATAATGATCCAATTTCAACCCTTTATATTTATTTGTGTCCATTATTTCGCTAAGGTAAGTCGCCTTATTACTGAATTGGAAGTAGATGTCTACTTCCAATTCAGTTATGATTCCCTAGTACTTATAGTTGAATGTCCATCGATATTTAATACGAAACCTTTATGCTGATCTTAATGTTTCATCGTATATGCGTTTAAAAGAATAAACCACTTATCCTTATTCAGTTGTCACGATGCATAACATTTTTATACCGACTGTACCTCAGCAAGATGTTATGGAAGAAAATGAAACTTTAATATTTTAATATTTCGTTGCTTTTTACGTGGGGAACATTGAGACATAAAAATATTTAAAATAATTTTCTATTTAAATTATTCGTGGAGCAAAATGAAACTTAAAGTACCTTTTTACTGTAATATTTATTTATAAATAGAAAAGCCGTGGATGCATTTGGGAATCGATGTTCGTGTTTCAAAAGTTTGCTAAACAAAAGAATGGAGCAAAATGCAAACAACCCATAAACTGTTCTTTTACTCGCCCTAACCCTATGTTAACAAAACAGATAAGTTCTTTCTTTAGACTCTACTGTACCAATCTTACTTGCATCCATAACAATAGAGCATCTTGATCACAGATGGCTCTACCCTTAGTTTAGTTTATCTCCTAACGTTAGTAAACAGTGATGCCGATAGGTGGCGCGTGATACCTTTTTGAAATAAGTTCAACATTCAATTTGCCTTAGTTTCATTATTTATTAAAATAAGACAATTTATAAGGCCGTAAATTCGTTTCATTTAAACTACGGAATGGCCGTGTCTATTCAATGAAGTCATCTAATTGAAACAATTAAGCATTCGTTGAAGTACCTAATTAAATAAAGGCAATGTCGATACTATAAGTGGAACGGCCAATGTCGGCACGTATATATACCAAATATCATGTCCTAAAATGCTTGTGTTTCTTAGTTTCCAATGAAAAAAAACAAATTCAAAATGACCGTTGCCACAAAAGGTTTACGAAGCTCAGGTTATCCCGCGAACAGCGAAAGGGTCAATGAAAAAAACGATAAAATTTAAACAACTATTATGTCATATAAGTACGAAGAAAAATACTTGTACACTTAATTGTGGAGCACTATAACTTAGATATAAATAGGTAGATTGGTAGATATTCAAAGCACCTAAAGGAATATTGGGAGTGATACGGATAATCGAATGACGTTATATCGATGGTCTCTATATCGAAAAAAAATATGAGTGGTACGCTATCTCGAAAGCTCATTATGTCGAAAACCGGTATATCGACTGACGCTATCGCGAACAACGGTATCTCGAAAAACTGTTTGAATGGTACGCTATTTCGAAAGTGTTCGTATAGATAATAATATACACTGTTGGGATTTGCGAATGGCAATGACGAATAACATCCCGAGAAAAGTTTATTATTATAATATAGCGATTCAAATCTGGATTTGTCCCGGGATGCCTTATCTTTGTATTGCATTTGGAAATTGAGAGTTGTCTATACTAGGTACTAAGTAAAAATCTATTTCCTTTAGTTCAGTATTAATCCTTATCAAAATAAATATGTATAGTCATATACCTAGACAATAACGCACATTAAAATTGCCCTTTACACTAAGTATATCAATCAGATTAATAGTTTTTGAGATGTTGTCGCTAGAAGTAATGAGCGGCGAAGTCCGAAATCCAGCGGACGAAGCTGCGGGTGGAAGTTCTTAGTTTATTATAATGTGATAAATAAAATAATAAAAACTAAATTATTTCGAGTCAACCCTACTCGAAATAATTTTTAGTTTCATAAACCGCAGAATACTTTATTAGGTTCTATCTACAATTTTTGTTGAACAAGTTTATTAATTTTACGGATTCCTATACATTTTTTATTGTCGATGTGTAAACTCGGGTTGTATGGCTGTATTCAAAAGCTCACTGATGAACAAAATACAACAACTCACAAAATTGAAAGAGTTTTGGCTAACATCCCACAGACGCCGCGCCGCGCCGCCGCGAAATAAAAGGAAAGCAATCGCCATCGCAGTAATTTTACAAAAAAAAAAACACAGTGTCCATTAATGATTCATAAAAAGTATAGCTTTTAATACTTATATATATTAAGTTCATAGAATCTTTAATTTTGTAATGAATATGAAAATGTTTTTATATTTGTACCACATACAACTTTTGTTTTGTTGATTTATTTTTTATACTTTAATACTTTAATTAAAAGTTGATTTTACCTTTACTACTCATTGATTTGGTTTAGCAAATGCAATACAAAGATAGGGTATCGCCGGACAAATCCAGATTTGACAGAGAACACTTTCGAAATAGCGTACCATTCAAACAGTTTTTCGAGATACCGTTGTTCGCGATAGCGTCAGTCGATATACCGGTTTTCGACATAATGCGCTTTCGAGATAGCGTACCACTCATATTTTTTTTCGATATAGAGACCATCGATATAACGTCATTCGATTATCCGTATCACTCCCGGAATATTAGCTACTTAAGTAATTATACGATAATCATAAGGAACTTATTCGGACCTTGCATATTATTTTACTTAGGTACTCAATTTTCGTCTAAGTAATTGCATGAAATATACCTATATATGTACCTAACTGAAAATGTTACGGGAATCCATATAAAAACTAAACTTTCAATTTGTCAATGAAAGCACAAAAAATTAAATCGTCTTTTCCTTTGACAACATTTATAGAAAATAATTTCAAACTACCTGCACAACCTACATATTCAAACAGTGTAAATACCTGTTCTTGAAGTTGCTCCTGCAACTCTCTTCAACTTTTCTACTTTTTTGTTCAATAATCATAACGTGGAAATACCACGCTGGCAACTTAGATGTCTTCTGTTTTTACTGCATTTTGTTTTATTTGATAAATCCTTACGCACAGGATCTTTTATTTATGATGATTATTTTTTCCTTCTTTTAAGTAGTAATGTATATTTTTATTTTGTTACAATAATAATAGTAATGGTCATATTTTCTACCTATATTTCCATATTGCATATTCTGTGATTGTTAAAAGAATTGATATAGATACAATGATAAAAATCTCATCTTGTTTATTTAAGAGCAAAGTTGGCAATATATTTAGTGAAGATAAAGGGAAGTATTGAAATTAATAAACTTGTCCACAACGTTGTAACAAATAGAATCGATTAAGTACAGTAAAGCCTTATAAAGTAGAGGGATAAATATTTTCTTTATAGACGATGTCGGTGGGAGGGCTCATTCCGCGTGATAATAGCTTATTATTCCGAACCGCATTAATGTGATGGTTAACGTTGAATCGAATAAAAATATTTATTGTTCATAATGGGTAATAAAGCCAATCGCATACCATCAACGGACATCTGTTTCTCAAAGTATTTAGTAAGATTCAACGGTTGGGTAAGTAACGTTAGCAAAACTACCAAAAAAAAGCTAAATACAAAAGGCTCTATTCCAATTCTTACTAATGTGTAGCGATAAAACAACACGCAGGTTATTTTATTAACAATCCCTAACACGAGACTCCTAGTCCTCAAATGGAATATCCATATTTTTCTCAACAAGCTATTTGTTACCTATGTAGAAATATGTACCCTCAATTTGAATAACTCCATCTCTTTCGCACAAGCGCCCGCCGGGTAGGCTCTCTCACTCTATCCCATTACTTTTATATTGTTCGCTAACTTTCTTGTTTGTATAAGCAAATACACGTATTTGAAAGTTTGTATATTTGTAGATTGTATTGTACAATGATAAGTAAATGTCGGTTTGTACTGTTTTAAAGATTTTAATGTTTTATTGGACCATAATTTAGTTTTAGTGACTTTAATGTGTACCTATATCATTGTATTCGATAAATAGGCACATATTATCTTAGTATATTCATAAAAAGCATAATTCCAAATAAGTCGAGAAATATTCATAGTCCATTCAACATTCTTACTATAAAACTATTTTGTTTATGAACTCAATAAACAGATTATCTGAACGCTCTATTTATAAGAAGCTAAAGGGCAAAGACCCTTTAGTGGAACAATAACAAGTTATTTCAGATCTTATCGTCATTTAATCAACTCAAATATATTGAATCTCTACCTAAAGCATTACATAACAATTCGCAATATGTGGGTAGGCGTCTACATTCAACATAACACGTAATAGTAACAATAAGAAAAAACACATAAAATGTTTATATGAAGGAAAAATAAGCAACTTTGAATTCAGCGTTCTCCCCCGCTTTGTATTCCCTCATTACGTATTGATAACTTAGTACCGTGGAACGGGCTTTTATCTGCTTGTCTAATCTTCGAACGAGCTTTAAGTAACAATTTATATTGTACTTTATTAAAAACGACAAAATAACGTATCCAAACCATTAGTAAAGCATGTGAACTAAATTAAAAATAAAATTAAAGAAAAATCTTGCTCCTTAATTGAAAAATAACAAAATTAAAGTTCAATTACTCATAAGATATAATAAGTACTAACTTCGACTGATGTAAATGACAAACTGCTGAAATATTTGCAAAAGTACCGTTACACTACTTTCATTTTAGAACTGTAATGCTAATAAAGCTGAGTTATTGGAAGACACAAGAAGAAATTCAGAATTAAACGTTACTTATCCGATTGTGCCGAGAGGCGAAATCAGTAAAACAGGGCTATCCGCTGTCCTAAACTTCAATAAAATCAAAACTGCAGCAATATAAAATAGTAATATATTTGGTTCGTAACCTCTGACACCCCAAACATGCGTCCACTAGAAGGTTGAACCCCAATATTCCGATAACAGATCTCAAGTGCAAATGATTTCAATTATTACAACTAGAAATTAGATAACACACACTGCATATCACGACTTTTCAGAAAAGGTTAAAGAACCCAATAGGAAAAGTCAAAGGTCAATAGGTCTAAATCGTTTGCTTTGAAAGTTTTCCCGGTTGTAGTGATACGAAATAAAATATAAGGTACTCAAATATTTTACTGTGGAAATACTCAAAATGAATTACGCTATTACTTACTTACGTATTTGAACTACCCTCTTACGTATTTTACCACAGGGCAATGACACAACTTAAATAAAACATTGCTGTCTGTACTGTCTCTAATGTAGAGTTACAGAATGTCGTCATTATACGAGTAGTTTTAGAAACATCGTGGTTTGGTACTCAGACAAATCATATTATTTTTGACTCCAATCGCGAAATAAACTTCCCGGTAGGTATTAAGTTTACCTACATTTTGATATGGGAATAAATTACGAATGTCTAACATAAACATAGCTATTTAATAAAAACTCAGCTGTATCTATACCAGTACCAATTGTAAGAATCTACTCCAGATGAAATAATACAAACACGAGATATAATTTGAAGGAATCTTCAAAACGGCAATTTTTATAGAGGGATTTGTCCCAAATAAGGTTGTATCTATTTTTTCATTTGGCGAGGGCTCGCGGGCTCCGCGGAGCGCCGTGCACCCACCATCCCGAAGCCGCGGCGCCGCCCCGCTCCGTTCGCGGTCTCCATGGCGACCAGCTCAAATGACGTATCGATCCCGCGAAGGGGGACGGGGGGTGCTCGCGGGGTGGCACCGCTCCACCCGCCGCGCCGACCCCCTTGCACCCCTGCCACCGCCACTCGACCGTTGGCCCATGCAAAATGACGGATGTAAACTTTGGATATACCTCCTTGGAAGGAAATGATATTTTCATTAAAATGAAAATGAGGTTCATGATTTTTTCCTTTTGAACATATGCGGTTTAAGCTTCCCCTAACATGGGTCTTAATAAGCAAACATCATGGATTTTTTTTCCCGAAAACTATGCGTAAAATGCATAGAAATGTGAAATGCTATAGTAAATATGCAGAAATACAATAATTGTGTTTTTGTCGAGGATACTAAAATAAAAAGGAAGCAATAATAGCATTCAAAACTACCTGAAGCTGTAATGTTCAGTCTCCATAAAAACAAAGCTACGTAATAGGGAACCAGAAATAAGAAAACAAACTACATAGATGGTTAGACACGGCTCGTGCTTCGGAAACACCGACTAAACTTTGATTAGTTCGAGATATTAATTTCCCACCTAAACTAAAATGCAATTAAAGCTCTGCAATGCTACGTCGACTTGATATGTTTGTATTTAATGTACGCTTTTCGTAATAAAGTATTTTTAAAACTACTTGTAATTAGAAATTACCGAACCGTAATACAGAAAATTTTTGGCTTTATTGATAAACAGAGTTTTAGTCAAAGTTTTGATTTAAAAATAACCAATTTTATAACGTTTCATACGATACATATCTTTTCACAAATGCTATGTAGCCTGAAAAGTACTAGCATTGAATAGGCACCAGAAATGAATAAAAACAAAACTGACTTAGGTACATAAATTGCCAATACATTACTATTTTTAAATTAAATCATTGTCGTGTTTAAACGTCTCTTCTAAAATTTTGTTTCAAACATTAACATAATTAAGTGGTTCTCAAAGTTTTCCCATTATAAACTTAGCGAGAAATTTTATTTTTCCCTCAAGTCACGCGCGTCTGTGTGCGAGCGTGTGCACGACACAGCGAATTGGATTTTCTCTAGTGTGNCGGTTGGGTAAGTAACGTTAGCAAAACTACCAAAAAAAAGCTAAATACAAAAGGCTCTATTCCAATTCTTACTAATGTGTAGCGATAAAACAACACGCAGGTTATTTTATTAACAATCCCTAACACGAGACTCCTAGTCCTCAAATGGAATATCCATATTTTTCTCAACAAGCTATTTGTTACCTATGTAGAAATATGTACCCTCAATTTGAATAACTCCATCTCTTTCGCACAAGCGCCCGCCGGGTAGGCTCTCTCACTCTATCCCATTACTTTTATATTGTTCGCTAACTTTCTTGTTTGTATAAGCAAATACACGTATTTGAAAGTTTGTATATTTGTAGATTGTATTGTACAATGATAAGTAAATGTCGGTTTGTACTGTTTTAAAGATTTTAATGTTTTATTGGACCATAATTTAGTTTTAGTGACTTTAATGTGTACCTATATCATTGTATTCGATAAATAGGCACATATTATCTTAGTATATTCATAAAAAGCATAATTCCAAATAAGTCGAGAAATATTCATAGTCCATTCAACATTCTTACTATAAAACTATTTTGTTTATGAACTCAATAAACAGATTATCTGAACGCTCTATTTATAAGAAGCTAAAGGGCAAAGACCCTTTAGTGGAACAATAACAAGTTATTTCAGATCTTATCGTCATTTAATCAACTCAAATATATTGAATCTCTACCTAAAGCATTACATAACAATTCGCAATATGTGGGTAGGCGTCTACATTCAACATAACACGTAATAGTAACAATAAGAAAAAACACATAAAATGTTTATATGAAGGAAAAATAAGCAACTTTGAATTCAGCGTTCTCCCCCGCTTTGTATTCCCTCATTACGTATTGATAACTTAGTACCGTGGAACGGGCTTTTATCTGCTTGTCTAATCTTCGAACGAGCTTTAAGTAACAATTTATATTGTACTTTATTAAAAACGACAAAATAACGTATCCAAACCATTAGTAAAGCATGTGAACTAAATTAAAAATAAAATTAAAGAAAAATCTTGCTCCTTAATTGAAAAATAACAAAATTAAAGTTCAATTACTCATAAGATATAATAAGTACTAACTTCGACTGATGTAAATGACAAACTGCTGAAATATTTGCAAAAGTACCGTTACACTACTTTCATTTTAGAACTGTAATGCTAATAAAGCTGAGTTATTGGAAGACACAAGAAGAAATTCAGAATTAAACGTTACTTATCCGATTGTGCCGAGAGGCGAAATCAGTAAAACAGGGCTATCCGCTGTCCTAAACTTCAATAAAATCAAAACTGCAGCAATATAAAATAGTAATATATTTGGTTCGTAACCTCTGACACCCCAAACATGCGTCCACTAGAAGGTTGAACCCCAATATTCCGATAACAGATCTCAAGTGCAAATGATTTCAATTATTACAACTAGAAATTAGATAACACACACTGCATATCACGACTTTTCAGAAAAGGTTAAAGAACCCAATAGGAAAAGTCAAAGGTCAATAGGTCTAAATCGTTTGCTTTGAAAGTTTTCCCGGTTGTAGTGATACGAAATAAAATATAAGGTACTCAAATATTTTACTGTGGAAATACTCAAAATGAATTACGCTATTACTTACTTACGTATTTGAACTACCCTCTTACGTATTTTACCACAGGGCAATGACACAACTTAAATAAAACATTGCTGTCTGTACTGTCTCTAATGTAGAGTTACAGAATGTCGTCATTATACGAGTAGTTTTAGAAACATCGTGGTTTGGTACTCAGACAAATCATATTATTTTTGACTCCAATCGCGAAATAAACTTCCCGGTAGGTATTAAGTTTACCTACATTTTGATATGGGAATAAATTACGAATGTCTAACATAAACATAGCTATTTAATAAAAACTCAGCTGTATCTATACCAGTACCAATTGTAAGAATCTACTCCAGATGAAATAATACAAACACGAGATATAATTTGAAGGAATCTTCAAAACGGCAATTTTTATAGAGGGATTTGTCCCAAATAAGGTTGTATCTATTTTTTCATTTGGCGAGGGCTCGCGGGCTCCGCGGAGCGCCGTGCACCCACCATCCCGAAGCCGCGGCGCCGCCCCGCTCCGTTCGCGGTCTCCATGGCGACCAGCTCAAATGACGTATCGATCCCGCGAAGGGGGACGGGGGGTGCTCGCGGGGTGGCACCGCTCCACCCGCCGCGCCGACCCCCTTGCACCCCTGCCACCGCCACTCGACCGTTGGCCCATGCAAAATGACGGATGTAAACTTTGGATATACCTCCTTGGAAGGAAATGATATTTTCATTAAAATGAAAATGAGGTTCATGATTTTTTCCTTTTGAACATATGCGGTTTAAGCTTCCCCTAACATGGGTCTTAATAAGCAAACATCATGGATTTTTTTTCCCGAAAACTATGCGTAAAATGCATAGAAATGTGAAATGCTATAGTAAATATGCAGAAATACAATAATTGTGTTTTTGTCGAGGATACTAAAATAAAAAGGAAGCAATAATAGCATTCAAAACTACCTGAAGCTGTAATGTTCAGTCTCCATAAAAACAAAGCTACGTAATAGGGAACCAGAAATAAGAAAACAAACTACATAGATGGTTAGACACGGCTCGTGCTTCGGAAACACCGACTAAACTTTGATTAGTTCGAGATATTAATTTCCCACCTAAACTAAAATGCAATTAAAGCTCTGCAATGCTACGTCGACTTGATATGTTTGTATTTAATGTACGCTTTTCGTAATAAAGTATTTTTAAAACTACTTGTAATTAGAAATTACCGAACCGTAATACAGAAAATTTTTGGCTTTATTGATAAACAGAGTTTTAGTCAAAGTTTTGATTTAAAAATAACCAATTTTATAACGTTTCATACGATACATATCTTTTCACAAATGCTATGTAGCCTGAAAAGTACTAGCATTGAATAGGCACCAGAAATGAATAAAAACAAAACTGACTTAGGTACATAAATTGCCAATACATTACTATTTTTAAATTAAATCATTGTCGTGTTTAAACGTCTCTTCTAAAATTTTGTTTCAAACATTAACATAATTAAGTGGTTCTCAAAGTTTTCCCATTATAAACTTAGCGAGAAATTTTATTTTTCCCTCAAGTCACGCGCGTCTGTGTGCGAGCGTGTGCACGACACAGCGAATTGGATTTTCTCTAGTGTGAGTAAACCTACTTTTGCAAAGAGAACAGGGAAACCTTGGAGATTCATGAAATATTAATATAAAACGACTCAGAACTTATTCCTTAGGTAATTTAAGCTTATGTTGCCAACATAATTTTGAAAATATAGTAAGTGCTCGTAGGACGCTATTTTTGTACAGTTTAATACCTATGAGATATACCTTTATTGTTCATAATAGTAGGTGGGTATGTGTTTGCAATAGTGCTCTATCAAATATAAGACGTTTGATTATTTTTAATTCATCTAATTTTCAACTATCAGAATGTATAAAACCATTACAAAGCTAAACTATCAGGGCCTGATGTAATATTAATAAAAATAAAAATGTACCAAAGTACTGAAACAGATTTACAGAAAACTTTTCAAAGTTTCAGCAGTATGAAAATCAAAGAAGATATAAAAATAACCCTTACAAATGAAACCACAAACACAAAAATCAGATAAGTAAGGCTATTCTTAAATCAGTTAAACGAAAATAGTTCAACACTATTCTACCGATTTAAGTTTCAGTCATAACGTCTTCCCTCGATGCGAACTAAGAAATATAGATCCTCGCGAGCAAAACCTGTACTAAATCACTAGTCTGCATTATTACATACACATAATCTTACTGCGAACTAAATATATATAAACTATTAATAAACAACACATCTTTATAAATATATTATGTAGGTACCTAGCTAGCTATCTACTGAAATGTTACAGCTTTGTGGAGAAGGAAAATTATATCATTAAAAGTGTAGGATTGTCTCCGAGATAAAATGATCTCTTTGAGCTGCCTTACTTTCACGTTGAAATATTTATTTGATACATTAAAGGAGAGCTATGAAACGAATAATTCAACAAAACAACGAGCCATATAATCTTTATACAATATTCCGTAATATGTGTTTAGTTACGAAGTCATCAAGTACAGTTAACAATTTCTCTTACGGACCGGTTCTTAAGTTTGAACAAACTTACTTATGTACGCTTTATGACTTGGGAATGGTTAATTTTAAGTTAGTTATAATAAGTATATTTAAATATTTTTAATGTTCATTGACCTACCTTCAACGTTTTAGCATTTCGCGAGTAATATTTTTTCTTTTATTACTTATTTTGCATAACTACCAAAAACATTAAATGAACAGTAGTTTTATTAATAAAAAATAACTAAATAAGTCTCATAGAACATTTATTTTTGTCATTATGATATGTACTTAGGTATTAGAACTTATTACGGGTAAAATACAGCAAAATCAACATAAACATTTAATTTTGCCATACTAAGTAAGTGTTTACCTTCTTTAGATTTATAAGGAATTTAAAAAACAATTTGTTTGCTAATGAGCCGCCGCATTCAATCTAGTTGAATACCCACTTACCTACATATTATTACGAGTTGGGCGAGTTCCCAACATCTCTAAACGTGTTTCTTGTGGAACCTACGATACGCTGCCATACCGTCATCAAATGGATGTATTCGCTAATCAACTGAAAGAAACATTCAATTAATGTATGTTTCATACAAAAACGCTGATTAATTATGATTTTTAATTAAAGTTTAGTAATAACGAAACATTATGACAAGCAAGTTTTAAAACTGTTAAAATCCTAGTGTTCCTTTAATCAAATCGCCAATGGCGTAATATGGAAAAACTTAGGTTAAAAACAAGTAATAGGAGATATTGTTGTTATTATCATTATGTACTTAATTAATAAGTTAGTGTCCGGGAAACGTCGACTTGCACAATAGGATAGGACGGGACACGTCGATCCCGCCCCGCGCCCCGCACCGCCCGCCGTCGGGCCCTGCCCGCCCGCGCTGGAATGCCCATTGTCCCGTCGATATGATGTTATGCCAAGTATTGCCAAGCCACTTATGTCAATAGCTACATTTGTTTGTCTGAACTATGAATTTTGTTTAATCAAATATTTTGATTAACAAACTCGTTTCTTTTTAGGGTTTTTGAAAGTCAAATTAATATATTTTAAAGGATTAGGAAAGCCCAGTTAATTTTATTCAGTTTCACTCAGGCTGACCCAAGAATAAAAGTTATAACATTTAAATCTTCTCACCCACTTAAAATATTGCCTAAGCCTTCAATATTTTTGGTTCGGAATATAAGTACAATTCTAAAATTTCCTAGAAAATACTTAGCTGGATATCAGGTTCAGGGTTCTACAACTGACAACAGTTTAAGAAAATTGCTGAGTGCGTGTAGAACAGGCATTAGTGTGTAGTTCCCTGGTAAAGAGTGATCGTTCTGCATGTTATTATTATTTGCGAGCCTAACATGCCATCCATCGGCAGTCTACAGTATAATTGTAATGTAACTTTATTAAGCTGTACTACATACATTGTTCAATTGTTCTTAACCTTAGCATTATGTAAGTCAAAGTGGGAACACTATGTTAAAAGTTAGTGGCATTATGCATATGATCATAAGCCAGGATCTTCTTAAATATGCGAGCGTAGGCCCATTATAGGGTTATTTATTTTCTATTAATATTTGGAAATCCAGACGATAAAAACCTGCACTAAAAATGTTAATTTGATGTCAGTTTACTAATCAGTGGGCCCTTTATAAAGTTATGAATTTCTCAGAATTGTACTGTACTGTAATTAATTACGACTTTGTGTCATGTGAAAGTAGGCCAATCTATCATTGTATCACTAAGGATAGGACATTTGAATTTTCATATGTAGATAATATTGTGTATAAATATAGACACGTGAAACTTAACATTAACAACAAAACGTATCTAAACAGGCCAGATAAAAGACTTATAGAGCCAGTACCTGAGCACAGTACAATAGAGCGTCATAGTTTATCGCGAAGACAAATGAACAGCGACAAATCATGTTTAGACGAGAGGTTGACTGTTCGGTCGCCGAGCGCGTATGAGGATGTGAGCGCATGTAATATAATGTAACGCATAGTTGCATCGAGACCATTATAATGTTATAGTGAAGTTATTAGTGGTTGAATCAGCCGAGAGGCTCACGTTGGACGGAGTGAGCGCAGCTGTCAAGGCCAACTGAGGTCAGTCCTCCGACGCTCTCCGAGCCACGATACCCGGGACCGGTTCTACAATTTTTAGTCTCTTTTTATTTTCATTTTTGTATACACGACGCTGAGACTAAACAATGTTTATACGAGTCAGCATCGAATTAACTTTTACTGCGTGGTCAACTGAAATAATTTCATATGAATTTTTATGTTATTGAGTTTAAAATTAGATTTAAATGTTAGTACCTACATTTTACTACAGACTTTATTCAACCTGCAAAATAGAATTATGTATTTTGGTTCAGATTCAGGTATTCATGATTATTTAAACTAAGTAGTATGTACAGTACATAGTACACACTGACATAAACATAAAAAAAATCTATTAATATACAAAATTGAAATACATTTAATAAATAAGCATCTTCTATCAACACATTATTCATAATTTTATTTTAATTAAAAAAAACTGGTTGTAGAACACGCCTTAATAATACATATTCTTGTCAATCGGTGTGATAAATAAAAATAAAGCAATTGTTTAAATTGTACAGCCCTGTATATTTATGATAGCTACGGCATTTATTTATTTTTACTCAAAGTTTATTTTTTCTGTAATGTTTGATGGCCACCAGATGGCGCGGCTATAGTGTTCAGTGTGTTCACGCCGTGGATGCTGTATGGTTTCATTTCTTAACAGCTATAAACATGGCACCCTCTTCTCTCGCCATGGAATTTTACACACACACTGTAAATAGCCTCACGATTTACACAAATATGTTGTGGGGTTTTCCCGATGAAACATAGGCAATCGTAGAAAACGTAATTACCCATTTTGCATAGTTTAAATTTATTATTGTAGTAACCAGTTGAGCCTGTCCTATTCGAAGTTATTGCCTCAATAATGTTATCGTTACTAGGAAGGTAAGGTTTAATCGATATGGATATGGCTCTCCAAATGACATCTAATACTTATACGATATCTACTTGATGTAGTTAGCAGTTGTTTTAATTAAATAGTGGACAGTGGTGTTCTGTAAACTCTTCCATATTTGTACAGTATTTTACAAGTCTTTTGAAAAATAAACCTAGAACTCTATGCTTCTATAAACCTTTATATACTATCACTGCTTTTGAATAGTGATAGCTGTGGATTATGACAGAAATTATATATCTAAGAACCCACTATACACCGAAACCGTTTGTAACTCATAGCTTTATAGTATACGTACCGTATACTATAAAGTTATGAGTTACAAACGGTTTCTCCGCGGTTTCACGCTTTCCGGGGTAACTTCTTCCTTCTTCCTGTACCCGGGCAAAATAAAGGCGCTCAGGGATAGTCTAGCTTTCCAACAACCACCACACACAACACCAAGTGGGACATTGAATGCCTTGCTTCGAGATGGACACCAGCATCTACGAAGCCACTAATATCCCATATTGCGCTCACCAAACACGCATATCCAGCTCGGTGAGTATGGGCAAATGCCCACAGCTTAGGGGAGAGGCCTTTGTCCAGCAGTGAAATTCATGTTAATACAGCTTAAACTAGCCTGCTAGCTTCAGGAATAAATAACTATACAAAATAATGAATAAGAACACTCGTAGATTAGTCACCTTTAATACAAAAATAAATAAATAGAAATCGCTTCACCAGACCGACAGACAGACCAATAGATAGACAGACCAACGGACAAACAGACACGTAAAACTTATAACACCCCTCTTTTTCCGTCGGGGCGGGGGTTAAAAATCATTGAAGACAGAGGAATACAAAATGAAATGGGAATTCTAGATACTTAGAATAAAGTCTTAATCAACTAATAAAACCTGAAAGAAGTACAAGCAAAATAATTATGTGATTATAGAAGTAAATATAGTCGAACGTATGCAGATCTGGATCTACAAATAGCAGTTTAATAAATCATACGATAAATGGTAAAAAATAATACAATCGACCATAAAATACATTAATTTTTGTAGTCGCTAATTACTAACGATTCTCTTTCTAGTCTATCTTTAGCACAATATTAACAGTCAAATTAACAAGACTACTTATTTTGAGCAACGCTAGTGGAAGCTATGACAACAGTTTTCCTATATGTTGCAAAAGTTTCGTGAACAATCGCTCATATCTCACGTTATAGATGTATTGACTAACCAAAAAAGTTTTACGAAAGACATTTAAAAACAGTATTCAACTACATAGGTGCATATAGTTATTTATTTATCATACAATCTACAAACTACTATTTTAATAAATCATATTCTACACTTAAATGAACTAATATAGACCGGCCAAGTAAGAATCGGTCTCGCGCACTAATGAGTGTTTCCTACCATTATCTGAAAAACAATTAAAAAAGATCACGTTTGTTGTATGGAAGCCGTCTGAAATATTTATTTTATTCCATTTTTCAATATGTGTTGTTATAGCAATACAAATAAAATCATCTGTCTAACTATCACAGTTCATGAAAAACGGCTTGATGGCAGGCAAACGGATAGATGGACTGCGAAGTCTAAGTATAGGATCCCATTTCACCTTTTTGTGTACTGGTCACTAAAAATGGCATTAGGCTAGAAAATAATAAGTATTTTCGCAAAAATTGCAACAAGCCAATAGATAAAGATTACATCAAGTTGAAAATGTTTCAAAGTAGGTTGGTAGGTACTACGTTCTAGTAGGTACAAGTTACTTGAATTATTATTCTCTACCAATGTTATATAAACGGAAACGTGTAGTTATCCAGGTTCATTATGTAATACTCGATTTACTATCACGAAGTAAAAGTTCTTAATGCGAATTAGATCAGCTTTTACAGTACCTACACGGAATTGTAGTTGATATACTTTAACCAGCTGAATAAACCAATCGATTGATGCCATAATCAATATTATTATTGAATCCTGCAATGAGAATTTACCGTGCAAGCTTTATTATAAACACGTTAAGTCTTTTAATATTTTGTATTAAAACGAAACATTTAATAAAATCAACAACAATATTGACTGCTAATTAAGGCAAAAACTTAACTTGCTAAGCAGCCGCATATACATACTCGTAAAACGATGGTCAGACATTTAATTGCAAACTGTAATATTGTTTTATGGTATTCATGCTTCGCTAGGTATGTGTATCACTTAAATAGCGTCCAAGCGTAGGAAATACAGGAGAAATATCAACGAACTGGAGAACAATGGAGTATTATGTGGTAATATTAGAAATATATTCGTTTGCTTATGCGTGGAAAAAAGTATCTAAACAAATCGCAGCATTGTTATACGCGACAGGGTCGAGACCATATACATGTGAATAATGCGTATCAACAAATACACCTTTGTTGCAAACCATTTTTCATAAAATTCCAACCGGTCGACAGGGATGATATAGAACTTTTACATTTGTAAAAGGGGAGGGAATTGTTTTAGAACACGCATGTGAGTTCGATATAAAGAGGCTAATTGCTTAATCAAAGGTACATCTGACGCAAATCAACACTTAACGTCAAGATATTTTTTATCTTATCCTGGTTTGGGACAGAAAGGATCGGAGTCGGTGGCTCGGGCCAGGCTAGGAAGAGCGCGCGCGCCCCGCGCCGCCCCGTGCTTCGCGGGCGTCGACGGGGATGTTTAAACAGACGCAGGAGGTTTTCAAACGTGGTAACATTCGAGGCTTCGAACAAGTAACTTGTCGGGGTCATAACCTGTTTGCGACCCCTCCCTGCGGGACCGCGGGCGCTCCGTGTACTCTAGTGACCCGCGCTCCGACTTGTGAACAATCAAAATAATAATTTATTTATAAGACCTTTTATAACTCCTGCAACCCAAAAATAAATATTTCCTGTTCACAGAAAAATATACATCTAATTCTAATAACTAAGTACGTTACTAAAACATGGATAGAGATGAGTACAAAAAGCTGACGGATAACCTTCAAGAATGAAGAGGCACCAAAAGAACAAGATGAATTGAAAGGTTAATAAAATGCCTTCCTAAGTACAATTTCACTCGCACAGCCTCAGTTACCTTAAATAATATCAATATCAGATAAATAAGCTTACCTATCAAAACACAATTATTTATAAATATGTAATTAAATAAATTTAATTTAAGATCAAACAAATAAACGTCTCAATACTTGGAAATTAATTGCTACAGCACATGTCGTAGCAATTTTATGATTAACAAAGTTTACCCTAAACGAACATAAAGGTTTTACCGAATGTGATTGCATCTATACAAATATATGTCAAAATGTCCGAGTATATCTGTACATGAACATGTTATTCCCGTCGCCGTGCCTGCTTATAGGGAGGGCATAAAATTTAAATTGGCTGGAATTGTCGATTTGAGTTTGTTTGCGTAGGGTATTTGATTTGTTGAAATGACGTCGTAGACGTGTTGTATTTATTGTGTAGTGTTCTGTGGGCCTGTGGATATTGTTAAGGCACACAATGCGAGTGCAGCGGGCCGTTGTGCCTTGTGAAATGTTGCACGACTACTTTTTTCGTCTGGATTCTATACTCACGATACTCGTTTTTTAAGCCGCGAGCTCGAGATGTACAGGTTTATCTGTTTAAAATTTATTAACATCGAGAAACAATTTAAAACCTTTTCTTTAGACGGCCCATGAGCGATTCATGATGAATGGAAATGTACTTATGCTATTATAAAGTTATTGCTTGCGTTCATAAGAGATACTTTTAATGTTTCTAATTTTATATTCCGTATATTTTATTATCATAATGTAATTGAAGTTAAGTGGTTTTGGGAAAGCTTTTTCAAGCCAGGCTATTTTATAACTACTAAACATGCCATGTTATTAATACACATAAATTGTAATGCTTTTTAAATAATGTTCTCAAGTAATTATCTGAGGCGGAGTCGATTGCATAATTTAAATTTATCACTTACGTCGTTTAGTAATATCAGATTAATCACCACTTTATACGCAAGAAGTATACTTAATAATCGGTATAATTACCTAGGGAGATACGAAGGTTAAAATGTCGAGCTTTTAGTAAAAATACCACTAGTATTTACTCCACCTACGTAAAAGCTGCCTTTTAGCCTAGATTGAAAGGAAAATCAAACTAACTGGCAGTTGCGCCAAAAAATATGTAAAAGATTCGTAAAAAGAAGAGCTATTTACAGAACGGTATTTCTATAAAAATACTAGAGCTCTCAGAACTACTTCACAGATGAAAAGCCCGTCACATCCTCCATGGACACTATGAACCATGATATTATATATCCTTAGATTTTTTATCAAATTCGATTCAACCGCTTCGTTCTTTCATAGTAATTGATAAAGTAGTTCTTTCGAAATTCAGAATTAACCGCATAGTAGCTAGTCATTTATCGTTTTGTATATGGAATGAGAACACTGGAGAAAGCGACAACGATCCTGATGCCTGAATCGCTGTCACCTTTGTCTGAAGAATATCTTCAAAACCACGAGAGTAGCAATTGGTAGCAACTAATAACAGCTGGTAGCAATTAGGTCGTAACTCTCTATATATGTATTTCGAAGGTTAAGTCTACTTTAGATAGGCAACTTTATATGTAAAGTAGTTATCTCCTCCCTGGGGAACAGCTAATATTAGATAATCATAAGGTTAAATAATGCTTGGCGCAGTTGGTCCGTGGATGGGTGACCATTGTAGAGGTCAGATAGGCAGTAAATCCATGTAAACACCGTTTTCCAGATGCATTCTATTAGACTGGAAGCCGACTCTCGTGTTGTTGGGAAAATACTAGAAAAATAGCGGTTTTCATATGAGCAGAATCCCAGGCGACTCTCCAGGCCTTTAATTTCATAAAAAATAGGACGACAACTACATACTAAGGAGATATTAAGCGCAGGCCAAACCCTTGGTGCACTTGACCACCCATCTATGGAACATTAAGGCTTAGCACAGCTTAATATTATTAATTTATCGTAGTCATTAAAGCTGTATGCGCTTGAGTGCATATTTATTATGAAAAATATTAGATACTAAATATTTGTCCAAATAATTAGAGATTTCATAACTGTTCGTGGTTGACTCTCGGTACTATATTCGAAAAACCCAAAAATAGTATCTAAAAAAATAGTATTAATAGCAGCAGTAGCCAATTTAGACAATCTTAGTTAGCCATTAGCAGTCACTGAAGACTCCGATTTGATAGTTTGAAGTAGGTGATCTACTTCGTCAGTACTGCAGGAAATAGCTAATTCACTTGGTATAATTTTTAATTACATTTCGTTTATCAATTATCAATTTTCACTCCATTACAACCATACCTTAAATATTGAATGGAATAATACATTGAGTGTCAAGATTATTTTAATGACTAGCTTCTGCCACAACTGCGACAATGGGTCGTGATAATCAAAGATCTGAAACGTCTGATGTCAAATTATAATACCTCGGGGAAAGACGATTCGAGACATTTCAGATCTTTAATTTTTGTAAGTCAACTCGCACTTGGCCGGTTTTGTAATTAAGGATAACTGAGAGTGTTATAAACGTAAAAGTAGGCAAATATAATCACAGAGCTTAGAACTGCTAAGCTATCGGGAGTTACACGTATTATTTTAAGTCAACCGTAAAAGATAGATATATGGTGTCGTGGAATATTTTCTATATAATTTTAAGGAGAACATTTCTATCATACATGATTTCTGTGTAGGTTTAACTGTTAAGGTTGCACATGCGACAGAAGCTTAAAAAATTGAGTAACTTCTCCCGTTTTCCCAACATTTCCCTTCACTGCTCTGCTCCTATTGATTGTAGCGTGATGAAAAGTATACTATAACCTGCTCAGGAGTACGAATAATAACTGGACCAAGTTTCGTTAAAATATGTCCAGTAATTTTTGTTTCTATAACGGTTATAAGACAGACAGACAGACAAAAATTTTACTGATTGCATTTTTGGCATCAGTATCGATCCCTAATCACCCCCCGTTAGTTATTTTGGATATATATTTCATGTACAGAATTGACCTCTCTACAGATTTATTATAAGTATAGCAGAAGATAGATGACAGAATCGACGCATCTTGTTCTAAGAGGATCCCAGTCTGGTAGAAGTCCTGAGTTAGGAAAACTGTGTTATCATCTTCAGTCTTATTTCCTTATTTATCCTTTTTTGTATTATCGAAAAGCTCGTGGCTAAGTCAAAGCCGCGCGGATCGACCAATCATAAGGTTAAGCTAAGCTTGGCGCGGTCGGTCTGTGGATTGTTTTGGAAGGCACGATGAACTGGTGGGTCCCAGCTGTCATTTGAACATCCTTGGCAGTCGTTACGGGTAGTCAGAAGCCAGAATCTGACAACCAGTCTTACCAAAATGGGTATCGGGTTGCCCGGGTAACTGGGTTGTGGAGGTCAGACAGGCAGTCACTCTATGTAAAACACTGGTTCTCAGCTACATCCGGTTAGACTGGAAGCTAACCCAACGAAGTCGGGAAAAGGCTAGGCAGATGATGCTTTTTTGTATTGATTACGCCATAACGTGTATATGTGAGTGAGTGTGAATTCGAGCAGATGAGCGTTTTGCAAAACCGGGCGTTTGACCTCAAATATGACCTTTGTTTTTTCACCCTCATAGTTGTTAGGATCTATGATGATGGCGTCCTAGCCGATTATCGGCCACGACGGCTGTTCTCATGTAAGGAGATCAGCCAGCTGCTCAGGACATAATATTATAGTGCACAAGCATTTGCGCAGACACAGTGCACTCCCTATTCCTATATTATTATTAGGATCTATACTCTAGAAAGGTATCTATGTCAATTCCTAAGTAGTTCGCAAACTCAAAAACAAAATTGAACCTCATTCATTACATTAGGTAGGTACTCTGTATAAGATACACTGCCTAGTTACTAAAAGGTTTTCAAGATCTGTATCCAATAAAACCATACCAAAACATAATAAATAAATAAAAAACATAATTAATTACAAAACAAAAAGCTCTTAAAAGCTTTCCTTTTCAAACTCGGTAGGGTTGGGGTGGCGCCCCTCAATTATTATACCTACCAAACTAAACTATATTCCATTCTGAGTATTTATATGTTGTAGTTAACGTATATCTGTATAATTTCATGTTTTGGGTTTGTTCGTTATATCACTTGTTTAGATTGATGAATTTGAAGACACCCTCTGTTTGAACTATTTATGAAATAATAAAACGGAAGCTCCTATAAATGTGAAGGCACTAAAATGTGAAAACCGTTCGGTTTTACAAGACGATAACTATAAAAGTAAGCGGTAACAATTCCACTAAAATACAGAAAAGAGAAATAGAACTTAATAAAAGACCAACCAGAAAACGCTGGACAAGTTTATAACTTGACATAAATCCCGCAAGTGTCGCAAATGTGCTAACAAATTACAAGCATACTGACGGAACGAAATGTTGTTTGACAGCGCCAGTAATTAGTCACGCCTGAAAGACTACAGATAAGGAGGCTTTACAAAAATATTCCTATCTTACTTATCACTGCGTTTAAGTATACTAAAGTAGAATATTCAATTCAATCCGAGGCCTAATATTAAATTTAATTTAGGGAATGTTTGTTTGAATTTTTTTGGTTGTAAATTGGAGTAAAATGAAGGAGCGTCCCGGCGCGGGACGGAGTGGAGAATAACACATGGGGTGCAGTGAAGGGTGCGGCGCGGGGCGGCCCACTGAAAAGTGCGCGGGTGGGGCTGAACAAACTCGCGGGGACATACAACTGCGGCCCACCGACTTTCAAATATCTTGTACAGTTTCAATCAATATCAATATCAATATCAATATCATAAATATTTTGTTATCTGTATTAGCAAGCAGAAGACGACTCGTACTGTGGATATATTTTAAAAATAGATGTTTAATTGAAATTAAAAGTAACAAGTTAACATCGAATTCCACAGAATTATTAATTTCGGATTTTTACATCGACTCTACCGGCTAGTTATTACGAATTCTTTTACACACTGTTTATCATTAACATATCTAGGTACATATTGAATAAGAATGTTGAACAGAGATTTAAGTGTTCCTTCAAAATACAGTTATTGTAAAAATAAAACATTACAATAGTGCCGGTAAACTAGTTGTTAAAATACAATACAGATAAGAGTGTACGATAGAAAGTGTGTCACATTCACGTTCCAATGAAGACGCATCCGGTCGTAAATCTTACGTAAAGTATTCACGATAAAGTAAAAAATATGTATTAAATGAATAAGAAAAACTGAACATTATCGCGGACGCAGTTGAACGTCCCTCCAGCATGTACTCTCAAATAGGGGAACAAGCATTTTAGCATTACCCCCGTGCACAACTCTTCCCGCGGGGGAGGGGGTGGGCCCACGGCGACGTAAAAATCAATATGCTGGAGTTGTTAAATCACGCTTATAAACGAGCACTCGTCTTCGTTTCATTCCTGAAATTGCTCAAGTATACGAGTTTAGTTTTCATTAAAATTCCCGGGTACGAGCGACAAAAACATAACAGTTGAACAGTCTACGCACTGTTCACGTATCTATCTCTATGTGGAACATCGTCCTGTTTTACACGCTATTCTTGGCTTACGTGATACTTAAAAGTAAAAATATACTCATTCCTGTACGCATCATTGTGACCTTATTAGATAGCTTTATACTGCTTTTAATCTAGAAGGAAACCATGGCATATATTTTTTAATTCTGAATTAAAAACGTACAATCTTTTAACCAAACAGAATACAGAAAAAATATAAGGCATAAAATGCTGACATTTTGTACGTTAATCCTTTTTTCTCGGCGAGCAAACTCTGCCCCTTGGGAAAACAATCTAAGGGTCTGTTGACATTTAGATAAGATTTTTTGTGTTCTATTTCAGAGAGCATTTCAAATTACGGTTTCTATTTAATTTACCCTAATTTACTGGCTTAGCTATAAAACCCAAATCAAAATAGAATAATACACTTTCTGAATACACCGGTGTATTTTAATCTCAATAAGGTTGTTTCCTTAACACTGAAGAAATAAATAGGAAATTTCGATTAAAGGGCCATCTTTGCGAAGTAAAATTTCATAATTTCGATTAGTATAAATAGATACAAATTCCATTAGTGAGATAACAATCAAAGTATTCATAGCGGGAATTATGGCAGGCACACAATAAATAAAACTTTGTCGTACCGACAAAATATACTGCTTTATTTTGGTGTCGATTATCTGATAGCAGGAACCCTTTGATCTCATTAATCGAGTTGAGTGGAATTAATTAAAAAAGGTCAACTGAGCGACAAAACAAAAGCTATCACAATCTATAGCTGTTTGATGAAGATGTACAATAATTGCAATCTGTTTGATTCATTCTATTTTGGTAGGTTTTTTTCGTTATAAAGAAACGATTCAGTTACGGGGTCTTGCATGATAAAATTAGTAGATATTAAAAAGATTAAATGATCATAGCTAAATACATACGTAGTACGTATTCAGTTACGCAAATATGCGCTTTGATTGGTTCAATTATAAAGGTTGAATGATGATCCGAGGACCTAGCACACATCGTAAACACCACCGGACATTGATATAATTGAGTCTTCAAATGAAAAGCTAATAAAGCCTAAAGCAAGTTATTAAACTATACTCATTGCTTTTATATTGAAAGCTTAACCGCTTAGCCTATACGATAGCAATAGAGAAAGTAATGAAATAAAATTGTATTACCTATAGACGGTTGCTGCTGCCTGCTTATATTTTAAGTGGTATGACTGCAGAATGAAACAGGAATAATTATTTTAAATTCTAGATTGTAAAGCTGCAAAGCACACATTTTACTAGGAATTTTGTTTCGAAGTAACTATTTTTGTTGAATTAAAATAAAATGTATACTTTAGGTGTAAAACAATTTATTTGGTTTAAAGACTCTTTCCGCTAACTGTTAAACGCTATGCTAGTTCGCTTACCAAAGTTAATTTTTGAACGAGTAAGGTCTACCTATCAAAACTACTCAGTTGTTTATAGAGCCCGAATAAGGGCCCTACAAATAACCATAACCATTGCTATACGTAGTCGGATGCCCGAAGGCCGAAAATCAGTCTAGTCTAGGATATCGGTATCTCTCAGTAATTGGTTTGTAGAGGTTAGCAAGGAGACAATGTATAACTACAACCTGCATATGGTGATGATTTTTTCCGGTATTTGGAGTAAAACAAAAAAGATACGACCTCATTAATCTAGAGCTTTGTTTCAAAAATATCCATGTCATAGAAAAGTTTCAGTCGGCAAAATATTAGAATATTAATCAAAAGCTGTTTAAACTTTCAAAGTTGAGATTAGATACCAGGGACCTTCTACAGATCCGATAACGGAACTTAAAATGCTTTGATTTTGGTAGATAATTCCGTTTTAGGTATAGGTAGAATAATTTATATATTGAAAACTAGCAGCTGTTAACTTTCCTCACTTCAATGTACATACTGAGGTAGAATTATACAGGATTCAAATAAACCAATTACATTCCGTTCCTAAATGCAATTTTAGCAAGCACACATCAAGTAAATCTAAAATGAAATTCCGTGGGCGAAAACGTGGGCGATTGCTAGTAATTGATATTAATTAATTCAAACAAATATTCATCCTGTTACGCGAAACAAGAGAGTGTGGAATAACCAACATACATGCGCCTTATACAACGTTCGTACGTATGAAAACAAGCTACGTCAATAACACATAAGCTCGTATAAGTATACAATTTGTATAGGCATTGTGTTCGTTTAGATCACACGTACGATTGCTTTCAATGCTTTCTTATTTTTCCTGTGCATTGCTAGTTTCGATTTTTGATTGTTTGGTTTGATAAAATATTGAAAACAACCTCCTATTGGATACCATATCACTCCATATAAAATTGAATGGTACTACATATTGCTATTGCATTTGTTAACTTAAATATGGAATGGCGCTATTAATTAAAATGTATGATTAATATAGATGCCGGAAATAGCAAAAAACTTTATTCGATATATGTTCGTGATATTACATTCATAAGAAATATTTAATTCTAGCAAAAAGGGTAAGGTTATACAATAGGTAATATATGTTATTATCGCGATAAAACATGAAATAGTTGCCTAAAAGTAAAAAGTAATATTACTTGTCCCGTTAAAGTGGGTCACCCCCTAGCCCCCGCGGCCCCGGCCCCCTCCCCCGGCGCCGTCTCTCGTCCGCCTCGCGACTGTCCCCACTACCCACTCCACCCCCCAACATTCATTGTGCCGCAATATATTTCTTTTTATGTGCAAACAGAAAAGTCATTTATTTAAATTTTCTCACGAATTCGTATCGCAATTTTATTTTATTATATTATCTGTATCACATTTAGAGTGCTCTGTATATGTATGGCTGTATCAACACGTATCCGTGGGTACAGCGGTGTGTGTGTATGAATTCAATTCTTTATAATGATGTATTTAGATTTGATTACGTTAAAATAATCTATCTCTCAAGAATATGTTTTAAGTACATAAATATAAATACATAAATCTCCGTTAGGTAAATATTACAGAACTTTGTCTCTTTCTGCCAAGTCTGCGTTAGCTCTGTTGTCCCCATGTAATTAAATTTAAAGCTCTCAACGTGGAAGGGAATAATATTAAACTCAATTGCATTGCAAAGATCACAATATTCCAACTTTACTCGAGAGGAAATTGGTATACAGAATATTTAGAAATATTTAAGAAATAAAATGTGTGTATATTCTGTATACATAAGTATTTTTTCTACATCAATCAGCAAACCCTATTATTAGTCTTATTTTTACTATAGATTTATTTATGAAATTTTATGTATGAATGCTAGTAATATAATCTTTATAACCGTATATTGGTGTTTTTTCTTGAAATCTAGAATGAAAGTTAGTGATAGCCGTAAAATTTGTCAAAGCGATGTAGTTAGTGTGCGCAGGATAGCGTAGGTACAAAGTTTTAGGAAGCCAATATCCATCAAAACTTTCGAATCACTAGGATTAAGAGCGACTTGTGAGTTAGAGTTTCAGTTAAAAGCTCTTTAAGACTAATTACTATTAATGAGGTCATTGGATCGAACTTATTCACATTACTATAAAGTTTTAGGCAAAGTGGGTCATATTTTTTTTCCTTGTATGTCTTCGTTGAAGTACAAAATGTTTTATTAATAGTCAAGTAGTTTTTAAAAATCCTTAATCAATCGTCATGTTTTTATTGGATTTCGCGAATCCCCGTAGAAATACGAAAGTGACTTTATTTGTGGTTACCGATACCAAAGCAAAACGGCTGAACCAAATTTAAATTTAATTTGGCGTGAATAAATATTTTTTTTCGATGCCCTGGAATGTGAACCCATAGAAAACAGTGTGTGTTAATATTATCGGAGCAAAAAACAATATGATTAAATTGTGCATTTTTTTATATGATAGACGAATACTATACTTAAGTCAAATTAAATAGTTTCACAAAACATATTTTAAAAGTGAAACGTTATCAAAACAAAATTGCTGTATAGAACCCTAATTTGACTTGGCTTGAGGCGTCCCGGAACCGAGGGTAATTGCGTGGCCCTGGGTTACTTAATTTTTTTGGAGTTAAAATGTAATGACTTTTTATGTTCGTGACTGATAGTTATATGTTTACTCTATACTAACAATGCTCATGTGAATTTGTTGCAGTATCTTGTCTAAAAGTACCTTGTCTTAAAAGGACTATTACTACTTCCTTTAATAAACGAAAATTTTATTACAACATAAATGGAGGTATTTTATTTTATACTGAACAGCGAAAAAGTTTCCTCGGGATGTGGATGAATCGCGAGAATAGTTGTGTGATATATAATTTTGAGGGAAAATAAATTAATTTCCATGTAACAGTGAAAAGTAGATAAAATAATAGTGACGTGAACCAAAAATACTAAGTGCCGATGACAGACGTGACATGTCTTCATTCGTTACATCACCCGAGTGATATTAGAGGCAGATAGAGGAATAAACCATAGAGAAGTATTTTAGGATACGATAGAATAACGTTCTATTACCGAAGCTTGGCGACAATAAAACAGAATCAAACAATAGAAAAGTATAAGTCAAATAATAAAATTAAAATAGCAAGAAACTATTGAGTAAACACATGAAACAGAATTTTGACTTCCTGAATTAACCCACTGAAATCAATCATGAAATGAAAGGCGTATTCATTTTACTTTGAAAAAAAAAAATACTTATTGATTCCTTGAAATTAGCCACGTTTTAGGATGTCTACGATATTAAACGCGCTTTCCAGGGAAAACTCTTGAATTTTAATGCATTACTAATTTAGTACATACATAGGTATTATTGTGGAAATTAAAAAATAAGAAAAGTCTCCTAAAAGCTACTGATTGATGGTCTTTTCATAACTTCAGAAAAGAAAAGCAATAACCGTTATACCGTTTTTCCTAAAGCAAAATCGTGTTTTTTCCACTTTGAAATGCATTTTAACGACAAACATACTAGGAATCGGCATTTCGAGTTGACACCTTACACTTCGTTCACACGGGACATCGGTTTCTAAGCCGGATTGGATTTTTTCTAGGATACAGCTTAATCACAAAATCAGCATGTAATGGCAAAATTTTCAAATCTAATGTGCACATGTAAACTCGTTCATAATGGCATCCAAGGCCGATGGTCTGCTACAGCGGCTATTCTCACTATGAGGAGATCAGCCAGCTGCGCAGGACATATTATAGTGCACAAGCATTTGTGGAGACACAGGTACACCCCCTATTCCCTCACTCTCATAGCCCGATGGTACGGCAATTCGAAACGACCAGAGAGAGGTCAGACATTAACGTGTTCTGTGACGCACGGGTGTGTCAATCATCAGTTTCCAGACTCTTGGCTCCTTTGTGAAACATTCTAAAACCCACGTATCTATTTTGGCCCGACCCGGGAATTAAACCCGAGATCTCGTTCATGCACAGCAGTCGGCTATACGACAACTAGACCAACGAGGCGGTTATTCGCGTACATACAAATCATACTGTAGCTTAATCCTGTCCTACAAAAATCTGATTCGGTTTCAAAGTTGATATCTCCGTGTGACGGTAGCGTTACCCTAGTATAAAACTTCTATTGTACAAGCAAGTTCACATACCGTTTCCTTGCAAATGTTTCTCTGTATCATTATTGAAGGGAAAAACAGTGAAACAAGGCTTTGATATGAAATATTTACTATCATCACTTTTCTAATGTCCATGGACTTTCTAGCCTTCATACTTTGCTCTTGAGTTTTCACAATAACCTTTTATCTATATGAAATAAAAACCTTTGACTTTGAATGTTGGACAACTACTGGACATAGACTTTCCCAGAACGTGTAACGTGCTTCTAGAACTTGTTTAACTCACGATGCGAGATTTTTCGATAATCGATAAGTCAGCTAGAGATAGAATATGACAACTTCTTTTTAGCCCAAATGAATGTCGTAAATACGCATACTTGGCAAGTCAGAAGAAATGAAAAATTTTGTAAGTCTCCGTAGGCGGGTAGAGTTCTCTCAGTGTGGTCACATGAGTAGAAAAACGGAACAGAGACTAAGCTTCTTAAGAACGTGCAAAATTGTTACCTATTTTGGTAGGGTTGTCACAATAGGTTAAGACAAATTAAACAAAACATTTGTTAAATAGTTTTATTTAAAGTTATAACGCAACCTGGGCGGGTTGGGTTGTAGTAGGTAGGTACACACTTACAATACATACATACTTACAAATGCTAAACTTGTCATAATAATGAAAGGTAAAAACAAACCGCGTACAATTCTCTTCTTGTTAAAAAAGGACCTAATAAAATAAACGCAAGTGGGTACTTGAAAAAGTAATAATCAAAATATTTACTCACCTATCGTACTCCTTGGGATAGTTGAAGTATGATATATTTTTAGTTTTTCTAGTGTTATTCATACACACAGTACAATAAACCACCATTTTTAACAAAATATTACGTTTAATATTAAAATATTCAAACTTGCAACAAAAAAAAACCAGATAACGTGCGTCGCACCGACCCTGAGATTGTCAACTGCCTGTGCAAGCGCAAACCGGTCTTTTCCCAGAATCGCTGCGTACGCGACAAGCGGCCAGTGGTCACACACACATGCCCCGCGTACTTGTAGTAGTGCAATCGATTCGCGCGGTTGTTTGAAGCTTAGTCTCTGTTCCGTTTTTCTACTCATGTGGTGTGGTATTTATTCCGGATGTTGTTATTATATCAAAATATTAGAGAAAGGAATTTGTATATACATAGTTATAGGTTTCATAAGTGTGTGACAGATCTGTAAGAAGAAAGATAAAATAAATGATAGTCGTTGTCAAATCCTTGTTTCACTACCGGAAATAGCTAGAATATTTTAAATGTAACCTTGACGGATGACCTCATGACCATCTAAGGGATTCACACACTAAAGTGGTTGAACAAACTAACTCTTCCACTCACTGTACAATTCGTTTGAAGAAGTTGATAAATCTTGTATATTGTTATCAATCAGTCAGCGAGTAAGATAGTTTAGATACTATTGCCTATCCTACTTTTGACTATCCTTCTTATTAAAATATATAATTCTACTAACATTATAAATGCTGAAGTTTGTGAGGATAGATGTCTGTGTTTATGTATGTTTGTTACCCTTTCACGAAAAACTACTGGACGGATTTGGATGAAAATTGGCAGTAATATAGCTTATATTTTAGAATAATATATAGGCTACTTTTTATACGGGTACGGGAAGTCATCCCCTCGGGAAGTGGATGAAACCGCTCGCGGAAGCTAGTAATAAATAAATATCACATAACACCGCTATGCCCACCGATAAGAAGGACGGTTCTTGGTGCAAACTCCCCTATTTCGAGACTTTGCAAAGTCCTAAATAGTTGCAGCGATCTGGTAGATCTAAACGTAGATGGTTATCTAAAATTTCGTAAGATTATGTCAAACCATTGCTCCAAAGACTAATATATAATATATAAGCGATGTATGTAACGAATTTAATTGTACTTATGAATTGTTTTTTTAATTTATATGTATTGTTTTGTTTTTTTTCTGTATTTTGTATTTTAATGAGATCTTTGTTTTAATTATTTAATTTATGATATAATCTGTTGTAAACTGAATGGCTATATATATGTATTATATAGGAACCATTTCAACCATTATTGTTCTATATTATATGCAATGTTAATATGATTTAGCATGTATTCAAACTAATATTCGCCGAATTAATGCATGTGGTGTTAGCCTATAAGTAATTGTTACACTTGTATAATTCTGTTCTTTGTAATATCTTATTATGTAATTATCAGTGTAAACAATTGTTGGCTAACCTGAATAAATAAATAAATAAATAAAATAAATATCATTTGTTTCTAACCCCCATGCATATTTCATTAATTGTCTCGAACCATAAATACGTATTCAATTTTGTTGAGAAATGCTTCATTCCGCCATTAAATATGCACATCGATATCACAATTGTGAGAGTCGAACTACACAGATTTTCTAGGTATACGTGTAACAATTTTTCATAAAAAATACTTTAGCGAAGTAATTTGGTAAAAGTGCGAATTTTGATTTGTTGCTACTACGGCGTAGCAATTTCGTAGCACTCGCCGTAGACCCAGAAATAAGAAACTATTTATAACGTGCTAATTTATAATTATTATATTGCGTATATTATATATCTGCATACTATATTTATAAAATTTAACATAAAGGCAGTCCTATTAAAATTATGCCTGCCTAGAAGATTTTCTATTTCCTAGTTTTCTTTCAAAGTCGTTTACCATACCTAATATCGAAACAAGGCAAATATTCCTATGAGAATAACATAGTTACAATTGAAATGTGTTAAATATTTGTGTTATTTCTAGGAATTTGACCCCTCAACATACAACAGGTGTACAGTAGTTTTACAACATAAATAAATTGCTATGTACCTTAATTACCGACAGCAATCGTCAATCAAATTGATTGGCATATACAAACAAGCAAATTACAGGTGTTCAAAGCTGAACCGTCACTTTCGGTACGAGAAAATGGCGATAAAAAGCAAGTTAGCGCATCCATTCATGTTTGGAGCGGCGGGCGGCGGCGTGCCGGCGCGCGGCCTCAGCGCCTGCACACAGATCGTGTCACGTCACACGCATTCTTTGACAACTGTTACCTCGCCGATTATCTTTGCATTCTTTTCAACAAATACCAGTACTTGGAAAAACATTCGCCATTCAATGAACCAAACCTGTCGGTGTAGGTCGAGTTAGCTTACGTAATGTACATGTTGCTCTTATATGACGTACATTGTTGTAATGTGTGGAACATTTTGGTTAGTTGGGTCTAGCGTGTGTTTACCGACAACATTGTTAGTATAATTATATACTGATAAAACTGTATGATAGATATATGTGCTGTAACTCTATGCCACGGTGTGTATATTGGATCCCATTGCTTCTAATAGCATAGTTGCTACATGTTTTATGACAATAATTTTACATTTACATACATAGTTTTTGTACACATAAAGTGTAAAGTTTTCAAATTGCATGTTTAGACAATAAGTGTTAGTATAAACTTTGTTTTGAACATCAGGAAAGCTCCATGCCAACAGGCTGCTCTGAAAAAGCTCGTGCTATCTTGAAATCTCGTAGTGTTGTGAAAAGTCAAGGAAATGACGTCGCTTTTATTTTCATTGAGATGGGATATAAACAAGGTTGTGGCGCACGAGTGCGGGCGGGGTCACTTAAAGTTAGTGTCGGCTCGTAAACGTATCGGCCAGGCGGGGGCTACTGAACGCTCGCCGCCGCCGCCGCCGCCCCGCGGCGACCGCACTCGACACGCTGCCGCACGTCGCCGACGCTCTGAATCGCACCCATTCACACGCTATCTTACTATGGATACGCCTTAATACTTATTCACCAGTTTGCAATTTTTTTACAAATCATTCTCAAAATAAAATAGTTAATTTACCTCATGGGTATGAAGGTAAATGCATGTTTTGTATCCCCATAGTTAATTTTTAAGTAATTTTAAATTAGAAGTAGCCACTGCACCCACTTCATTTGTATCTATTAATGAAGGTGAAACTGACACACTGTAATAACTCAAATGTACTCGAATAATAAAATGGTTTCAAATATCTGGCTACATGGCATCTTTTATTCTCGAATAGTATATTGTGACTTTATAAAAGATTGAAGGAAGAGAGGTTAATAAGATTTGTAAAACTATACTATTTGATAGTTAGATGTACAATTAGCATTTTACCTTGCTATGTATGCCAATGATGTATATTGAATGCATATGGTAAAAACGTCACTAAGTACGCTTTGTTTATTTAATGAATAGAAAGTTATACTAACACCGAAATGAGTAAGCCAGCTCCAAAATAAGCATCAAAAACCAGTAGCAAAGTAACGGTAATTGTCAGCGGGTATGTCCACCATAGGCTCCCCTGGGAAAGGCGGCGGCGGCGTTCCGACAACAGACAGCGGGTGTCAGCCGCCACGTGCTACCCAAGGCCACTCGCTTAGTGTCAAGGTCATTGCCACTCCAGCTCAGTACACGCGGCACCCACGCCTCTCCTGTCACCACAAATAGACCGACCTACTCTACACCACTGTGATCTACCGCAACAACTCGACACGAGCCCACTACAGCGCCGGCACTTCGTCCAACAAGTTTTTTTGGCGTAGGAGACAGGACACACTTGTTCCACTCCGTAGCGTGATTAAGCAACATTTTAAAGCTTTTCAATTCAATTTGTTCGACAGTGCATTTCGACACAAAACTTCTAATTTTTTTCGATCTACAAAGTATGATTACATTGTTATCTAAGATCAGTTTTACGCAACATCCATCTCATTACTCATAATATTTCCCAGCACAGTTATGCAAGCTCGCATACCACGATACTAAAGAATAATCTACTATAGGATCTGCAGATAGCCGTCGCTTGGAGAACATCTCTACAAGTCACTCTCAGAAACGTTCCTAAATACTTGGCTGACTAGACTAAATCGTCAGGTAACAAAATATATCTTTAGCGTTCATCAAATCAAGATATCCATACTAACTCAAAAAATACTAAATAAATCAATAATACTCGAAGACATACATTATGTATGTATATATTTAACTAGACTATATAATTACTTGCTCTATGCCCATGGGAAATTAATTTTCTTCAATGCTCTTAACGTTTGCAACGTTTCATTACTTTCTTAGGTAATATTCTTTCATGCTTCAAATGAAAATTTAAATAAATTAAAGTCAATTTCGTATCAGTACCTACATCTAGTATCCGAGTTCAATAAAAAGTTCACACTGTTCTACTGTGACTATGATAAAATATCTGAAGAACCATTAAATGAAGTCACCTAATTCGAAAGTGGGCAATAGAAGTCTGTATAGTTACCCAGTTTCGTACTGGGCATCCGAATTCATCATATAAGCCTGGTAATTAATGACTGGAGAAAGTTCTTTATTTGATTTTATAGCGTCCTATGAACGTACCCTTTCCTGAAAAACGCATCTTTGATCCTTGTCTACAGAAAAAAATAATCTTTTGAGATATTATAGACTTTATATCATTCTGTTACATTGAGCGGTAATAACTGTCTAAGATTGCAAACTACCTAAAATCGCAGAAACTTTAACGGCCAATTTCACAGTTTCCAGAAAGAGTTCTAAATAGCTATCTGACAGATCATGCTACCTATGTACAGACAACAGCAGGTCAACGTATACAAATCTGTATATATTTTTTCCTAAGCGGACTCACATGAAAATCATTAGAGTGCTCAATTGCCCATTACTTCTGAGATATATAAATACCTAATAACGAGAATGTTTGAGTCAGTTTGTAAATAGGGAAAATAGCTTTGCAGAAACATGATGATCTCTATCATTCACCATTTTGTCCTTAAATGTGAATAAAACATTTCATACATCCCTGGCATATTTCATTCGAAGTGAAAAATTAATGTGGAAGGAGTATCATGTCCTTGCATTAAAAGAAAGACAGGAACATACATTGAGTGGGTACCGCAATCCCGTCGTCTGTTTCACAAACGGGATCTCTAATGAATGACGTCAAATTAAGCTCTAAGCTTAACAGAAAACATTACTGGAACCTTAATTCGCGATTAAGGCAAACATAGTGCGCGGGGTGAGTGGTGGTGTGGAGACGAAGGCTGCGGAGTCAGTGCATGTGCGGGTGTGTGGCGGGGGGAGCGCGGGGCGCGGGCGCGGGGCAGGCGCGCCGCGGGCCGCCACTTCTCTGTACTCGAGGAGCCCCGGTACACCTCGGTTTCCGGCGGGTGCTCCCTCGCGGATTCGCAAGTGTATCCCGCCGCGCCGGGCCCGCGTGCCGGCCACGTGGCCTCCGCTCACCTACTGGCGACACCCCGCTTTTTTTACGCGCACTCCATTGATAAAACACTTCTAATTAAGTATCGACTATTAAAGTAAATCACTTTTTATACTTAACTGCACTTATATCTTTATTTTTTTAAATTTAAAAACTGTACATAGTTAAGGTTACGTAATAATTTTAGATTATGTAATAGTGTTATAAGTACTCATTAAGAAGTTATCAAAGTCACGAATAAGTTATTTTTATAACATTAATTTCTAATTTAACGAATCTTTAAAAAGTCATAAAAAGATATGATAGTAAAATTAAATATTTTTAAATATAGGTAATCAAATAGAATAACCACACTTCGATTAAGATACCCTAAAGTAGAATATCCCTAGTGCTTTAGTCCGAAAAAAGTTGCCGTCGGCATTGTAAAGCAATTTAAATATTCTAATGGCATGTCAAAATGAATGTCAGACCCAGCTGATTATATACTGTATACCAGCTGATCTATGTGTGGTTCATTGCAGGCGTTATTGCTAAAAATATAACTTTATATTGTTGACAGAAGAGCAATCGTGGGTAAGTTGCTAAATAAGGAAATAGCATAAGTAGCAGTATTTTTAGGTATATTAAATGTTAAATATTTTTATAATCTTATATTATTTAAAATAACATCATTAGATTGTATTAATACCCAATTAAGATTTCGACAAGATAATGTGTGCTTGTCTGAAATAAATATATTCAATTCAATTCAATTCAATGTTATAAAATAACACATTCTGATAGATTTATGAACATAATCTGTTATATTATTACCAAATAAAACCTAATAATACTGTCACATAATTATAAAATTAATGCGCAAGTAACCATGACTCTATTAATAAAGATCTCAATGACGTAGGTTAGGATCTAACGTCTACGTCATTTAGATCTTAACAATGAACTAATATCATGATAGAACGTGAAAATCGACAATTATTGTGCAAGAACTGAAATCAGTTTAAACCGGTAAATGGACCGTCATAACAAGGTTTTGGATTTAGTGCCCGATTCCGCAGCCGATGAGACAGCATGGAGTCAGTTCAACCTACACCGGACGACCAAGAGAGAGCTTACAAACTCTACAATATGTACAAGGTAAGATCCCCAAGACTTCAGGTTACTCATTAGTACATACGGAATCTCTAAAATAGAGAAAAGGTATATGAAGAATATTACAATGAAAGGATGTGGTCAACTAAAAGGCTAAGTATTCACTTTCATGATTTTAATGTCATAAATTAAATTATGGAAACCAATTAAAAACAAAAACCAACATAATTAATTTATACAATATTTCCTCCATTCAATCCGATAATAAAACTTTTGATGCCTAAAAATACAACGTAAAATAACATTTCGTTGACGCGTAATAAACATTGTTTTGGGTCACGACTCGAATTTGATCCTCGAATCTCGTGAAATTGTTTCAGCTTCCCTGAAAGGTAAAAATAAACTGGAGTAAATTGTATTGTAACATGCACGAACGAAATTACATTCAATAGTTAAAACACGTTCAGGTTTTGAGACTGGACTAACGAAACGTTTAGTCACCCCTAAAGTTATGGTACAATAGGTTGTTTCATTATTTTTCACATTATTTGTTCACAAGAACCAAACTACGCTGTCCACTAAAATACTACTATAGGTTAATAATAGTATTCGAGATAGACTTCAGACTGAAGCTTATAGATTGTTATTTATTAAAAATTAAGTCTATTAATCGTCCACAATATTTTATTTTAAAATTGCAAAACTAAATCTATTTGTCTGTCGGACTATAACGCTAAACTACTGAACAGATTTGAATATTTGGTGCACAGATAGTTTAAAGCCTGAGAAAGAACAGAGACAAATTTTCACCCGGTTGTACAGACGCCAACACATCAATCTTTCACAATCTGTCTTTCTTCAATAGATTTTCAACTTTATATCAATGGTGAAAGGTTAATGTTCGAAATGGTAAAATTTGACAGATTCAGGTAGCTTTGTACAGACAACAGCACATCAAGTTACCACAATCTGTCAAATTTCTGCATATTAATAGATTTTCAACCTTATCGCGGGGGGGGGGGTAGGTTAATGTTTGATTGGTAAAATTTGACAGATTCGTATACGTTGACCTGCTGCTGTCTGTACAGACCCGCTGATGACAGCAGGTCTGTACAAAGCTACCTGAAACGGGGGTAAAATCATCTTGTACAGATATGACTGTACAAGGTGATTTTACCCCCGAACATAGGTTAAGCCGTGGGGAATAATTATTATTTTTATATTTAGAAAATAAAACTTAGTTAAAACCTAGATGGAGTGAAATGATGTAGTGATAAAACACATGATAAAATACCAGGTATCTGATGGAGATGGAGATAGAGCAAAGTGGAGAAAGATGAGATCTGGTATTTATATAACAGGAAAAGAAGAAGAACAAAACAAAGCTAAATTATGTTATGTAGGGTGCCCGACTTCTCATCGTTTAACCCTTATCGTGTCGAAGGAAGAAGAATGTCACGAAAGCGTTTCTTGACGATCCTCATTCAAAATGACACGAAGGTTATGGACACTGTTACTTAAGTATCAACAGAAGGTTTCAAACCTGGTAATGACGAGAAAAGACAATAAGATATCAAATAATCCTTCTACATTTTAACCAGTTAGAAGTTATTTAGGTATCTATAGTAAACTGTTACAATATAGTTATGATACAAGCAGTATAAAAAAGAACCATCAAACATGATACAATTTTATATTCGTTGTTTTGTTAAGTCTCTACATTGTGTATTATTAATACTACATTATCATAAAGTAAGATCTACATTCTACAGCTTCGAGTTTAAAGATTTTTGCAGGCATACAAAAAATAAACTTGTTTTAGTTCAGGCACTTGAACATAGTACAAATGCTTGTATTACAGTTGTAAACAGATTTGATCTCAAAAAGAGCTTTAGGAATTCAGAAATACATTAATCATTATGTTCGCTGAGATATGAACACAGACAGCTTTTTTCTAAAATATAACAGCTAGCTCATTTATGGCGGTAATTATCAAATTCGCAAACCTATACTTCATACTTGGAACTAGCTTCTGCCAGTGATTTCGTACGCAGATCATGTCGCTTATGCCAGCGACAAAAAAATTGTTAAATGGTTAAAGACCATTAAGGTTGCACACGCGACCGATACTAAAAAAAATAGAGTAATTTCTCCCGTTTTCCCAACATTTCCCTTCACTGTTTTGCTCCTATTGATTGTAGCGTGATGAAAATAATACTATCACCTTCTCAGGAGTATGAATAATAACTGTACCAAGTTTCATCAAAATCCGTCCAGTAGTTTTTGTTTCTATAACGGTTATACAGACAGACAGACGGACAAAAATTATACTGATTGCGTTATCATTTTTGGCATCAGTATCGATCCCTAATCATCGCCTAATAGTTATTTTGGAAATATATTTAATGTACAGAATTGACCTCTCTACAGTGTTACTACTTACCCCTGTTACAACTAGCACCTCGATCCCCTACAAAACAATTTTCTTAAAAAATCTGTATAAACTTATGGTTCGAAAGTTATTTTTTTTTTTCAACTTTTGGAGCAATTTATCCAAAAATATTGACATAAATAATCCAAAAAGTGATTTCCGTAAATAGTAGTTAAATATACATATAAAAAAATCGTAAGCAGAGCTGTGTCTTTACATTGAATATTTTTACGAAAAAATGAGTGTTATGCATTATTTGTAGGCTACTGAAGCCAAAACAATCGTTTTAAATTTTTTGTCTGTTTGTCTGTTCGCGATGTAATCAAAAACGGCTGAACCGATTTAAAAAATTCTTTCATTGTTGAAAAGCTACACTATCCGCGTGTAACATAGGCTTTATTATATCCGGATGCGGCTAGTCATTCCTACGGGACGCGAGTAAAACCGCGGTAATGTGAAAGGTCACTGATTAACAATGAAATCTCGGAAACTTTTACACCTACCAACTTGAAAATTGGCAGGTAGGATCCTTATAGGGTGTAAAAATACTCTAAGAAACGATTTTTGGAAATTTCACCCCTTAGGGGTAAAAAAGGGGTTTGATAGTTTGTGTGGAAGTCCAATGATTTTTGAAGTAAGAGACATGAAACTTAGCAGATAGGTCCGTTAAAGGGTGTAAAAATTATTTAAGAACGGATTTTACGAAAATCAGTCTCTAGGGGTGTAAAACGGGGGTTGATAGTTTTGTATCGAAGTCCTATGTTTTTGAAGTAAAAGACATGAAATTTAGCAGATAGGTGCGTCATAGGTTGTAGACATTATCTAAGAACGGATTTTACCAAAATCTACCTCTAGGAGTGTAAAACAGGGGTTGATAGTTTGTATGGAAGTAAATTGTTTTTGAAGTGTTGGTTTGTTTGTTTGTACACGCTAATCCGTCCAGTAGTTCAGAACTACTGAACGGATTTGAATGATTCTTTTAGTAAAAGTGACATTTTAGTAAAAGTTGTTTGACTTATAAAAATGAGAGATCTGAAACGTCTCGAATCGTCTCGCGCAACCCGTTTCCCCGGACTCCTAATTCCAAAATAAAATCTATCCAATGATAATTATATCACACGTTATGGCTGGATTAAAAAAAAAGCACTCCCAACTTTACCCAATTTTTTTTTTTCACTTTTATTTATTGCATTCTGTCGACGTAGTTCATATACATATTGGTATCAGATTTCAGCTTTCTGGCGCTAACGGTCACTGAGATTATCGACGGATGGACAGGCGGTCAGCAAGTTTAATCAGTCCGTCTGAATAAGAAAATTGTTAATGTTAATACTAAATGGTACAGTCGACAGCAAGTCAGTGTACACAAATGTGTCAAATTTCTGCGAACGATTTTCAACCTTATCACAATAGCGGAAGGTTAATGTTCGATTGGTAAAATTTGACAGATATGACAGATTTTGGGTATACTGACTTGCTGTCGACTGTACCTAGAATATACATGGTTACGGATGATTAAACCTCAGCATGTTGTTATTCTAACCCTACTTTGACGCTTAGCATTTAGAATGAAAGATGTCTCTGTGCTCGCATGGTTCCGTATGCCAGAAAAAGGCGAAAAAAGCAATGTTGCTTTAGGAATAGGATGAATATAGCGCCACCGGCGTGTGGCGGCGGCTGTTGGTACTAGGCGGAGCGAGGCGCGGCGCGGCGCCCCACCGCAGCGCGCGCCACGACCGCCACGCAGTCTTCCCGCGCGGTCCGCACGTGCGTCTAGCGTGCCTTTCTATCGTGCTTCTACTAAATGTTTCCGTACGAACTCGAAATACCTCTATATTCAAGTGGAACAAATTAATATTAACAGAAATTGATTGTGTTACTTTTCGTGCAGGACCAGAGGAGTCCGATACCTCGTTCCGGTAGTTTAACTTGTACCTACTGTGTAATGAATGAATGACTTCAGTGCTCTATCAATTAAAGTTGAAATTGTATTATTTTCTATTTCCTCCGTAGATTAATTAGATCTTATATGGGACCGGAACGTATAAATTAATGTATGTTTACTAAACCGAATTCGTTTCGTTGGATGGAATATGTCTATGGCAGCTAATTAAATATTTAAATGGTGGGTACAAACTTTCTGTACATAGTTTTATGAATTCTGTAACTTTGTTTAACTGTGATTGAAACTGAATTGGTTTTTCAGGGCAATTATTAATGTCTCTGAAGAGTTGATTTGGCAATTTTATTATTATATTGCAGTTATTGAATATTATCTAAGTTTGTTTTATTGTTATTGGAGATAATTAAAATTGCTCCATCGGTTCGTGCGTTTCTAGTACAGACCTACATATTTAAATGATTGCGGAAGTAATTTCAAATCTGATACAATCAGACCAGCGAAGCCTGTTTTAGAGTAACCTGATTACGAAAAAGAGAGTTTGCGTACTCGCTAGAAGTGCTTCCTTGAACAATTACTAGTTTTAAAGAAAAGATTTATGTTCTGCTGTTTTATAATTTGATGACCTACATGACTATAATATGATTATGTTACACTTTCAACTTCTTCTAGCTAATTTATAGATCTAAATCTGAAATATTATCAGTTACTACATAAAATTTAAATTTTTGTTTTATCACCAACGAGAAGTGTAGTATATTTTTTTTAATGAATACATTTAAATAATTTGGTAGTAAAATGGCTCAAATAGCTATTTGTCTATAATAACAATCCATATTATTTATGAACAAACTCAGTGGTTGATAAATTACATTATCTGTAACAAACTGGAGCATAGATATTGAAATAAAGATAAGATAGAGACGTAGGGCGTTCTTAATTATCATTCCTTATTTGTTTGAATAAACATAATACGTACATACATGCCTATGTATAGGTAAGTACTATGTATTATTTTAGATTTTGAATATTAGCTATGAATTACACAATACTAGTTTAAAAAAATATATACGCATTTGAATTGAGACCCTCCTCCTTTTTAGAAAGTTGATAAAAATGATATTACAAATAAATTTGCATTCCTGACATGCATTCTTTAGATATTAATTAGTAAAAGCAATTAATTATTATGTAGATTGGCGGATTTTGAGTCATTGCTCTGCACTGCATAATACCGGTTTTTATATTCGTCGGTTCTTTCCTACAGTATCGCTATCTTTAGGGGTTCGATAAAACTGAAAATGGAAACAAATAAAAATGTTTTGACAATTGTCTCTTTTTTATAACACTGACATCTTAAAATACCTTTATCGGTTGTTTGGTAAGATAACATTGAATTAATTTATTATCACATTCATGCTTGATTAAAGTAGATCCGAGAACGACGATGGCGTTGTTTTATTACTCGTTTTTATTTTATTTCAGCTGCTAATTACTTTCATCCGCATTCTAAGTAAACTACGTTACGCTCTACTTGTTTTTCTTCTTATAAATTAACGAAATTATATTTAGGTGAAACTTCTTTATGATAGATTTTCATCTTTATTGGGAGTAAAATTTTCCTGTACATCAATTACATTAGTTTGTTCTAGTGACGTTCAGGTACGAATTAGTAATATGGACTACGCTTCAAATTGGTCCTATCCAGCGCACAGTTAGTTCTGTAACTGCCCCGGTACACGTCAGTGGCCGACAGATGGCGGGTTAACGTTCCTGTACAAGAAATATTGTGAAATAAATCTTACAATGAAATACACGAGACATATTATCTTAGATTCAAGCTTATCAAGCGTAATTAAAATAGAAAACAAAAACACACTAGCGACCTACTTTTGCAATGAATATCTGCTTGCGTTTATGTTTACCAATATTGATAGAAATAGGTACCTACCTGTACATTACAATTCTCACTATAGTATTTGGGATGTTTCGTATATTTGTAGGAACTGGGTATAGAGCCTTATATTTAAGCTGGTAGGAAGATTGCATTAACCAATATTATATTTTTACGAAGGCAATTTAAGTTTGAGGATGGTATAAGCATCTGGGTGTATATTTTAACTAACAACTTTACTACACATATATCAAAAATTTATGATGCGTTACATTTAAAAAAAAAAACATAATTTATACTTTTTACTGAATCATAAATTGAAATTGCTGTCTTGAATTCCTAATTTACGTGAATAAGTAAAGGCTGCTGTCACGATTTACTACATAAAACACAGCCAAATAAATAATTTAAGAAAAGTTTATATGATCTCAACCCTATAAGGTTTTTTGCTTGGGTCGAGATCAATATCTAGTAGAAATAAGTACCTATTTCAAATCTTGTTCGTTTAGAACGAGTGAAAGACATCATTTGGTGGTAATTTTTTTCTCAATGCCCACCTACTTACTCACTTCTATAAGCATGGTAGTAGCCAGTGGATGAAAAGTAAGTCAATATAATTAGCAGATTCCAACCGTTTACAGCTGCGACATCGACATACCTACAATTCAAAAACAAGAACAAAAGACGCCAATAATAAACCACATTACAGTTTCAAACAGTCGGTGCTACAGTTCAGTTAATCTTTATATTTAAAATAAATAACCCACATTGTTTTAATTTAAACTAATACCAATTAGACGTTGTAAAAAATAGATAAGGTTATAGCCCCCAGCCTTGTAACTACTTACGACAGAAAAAAACGAATGCTTAGTTCATTTTTTCCTAATAACCGGTCACGTTTTTCTTTATGATTAATAGTAGAAGTTTAAAAACTCGTTTCAATATAGTTATAGCAAAACAATACTTGATAAAATAAAAGAGTAGTTGGGCCCTAAAATAAGAGCAATGAACGGCGATGGTGAAACCTTATAAAGGCACCGTCAGCAAGTCAAATAACGGCAATTTGCGGGCCGCTGATAAATAAAATAGTTAAAGAATGTCAGGAATTTTGAGGCATATGGTATTCAAAATAGCGATGGGAATGCGCATATATCCATAAATGATGTCATAGATAAGAGAAATGGATACGGCATAGTTTAAAAATGTACAAAACTGAACCTTTTACATTAGCCTTCACCAAAAAAAATACCTTATCTTAATATTAAGATGTGACTCCCTACAAATTGTAAGTTATGAAGAGAGTTCTGTTCCAATTGTAATAACATCAATTGATTTAACGCTATTTTAGTGGAAGGAACAAAACGAGGTCACTGACCGGCAATTACGTCCTCCTAGAGACTCGTTCATTCCACAGCAGTAATGTATTCAAATCTTATTTTATAATTTTATTTTTGAAGTTCTAGTAAAGCAGTCTTGTTGATTTTTAACCAGTAAAAATGAAATAAAGTATTAAAAATGTCTAGATAAGTGAACATTTTACTACTGTTGTACCTACCTTTATTTTTCTATAGAATAACATGAATTTTCATTTTTGTATGTCTATTTAAGTTATGAAATACTTAAAACAGATATACTGCATACTTTCCGAACTGTATTAACTTCTTACCTACTTTTAGAACTTTCTACTTTCCACGCTCTAAAAACATATTAGAAACATCGTATCGTTATGGATGCCACATTATTATCGACCATTACTAAGATTTATCAGTTTTAAAATTGATTATTAATATGTTTGTATTTATGAATGTTCTTTAGACAGTTAATTAAAATAAAATTATTCTTTTGTTTTGGCGTTCAAATGCAATATGAATATTTTTAGTTCTTCTCTTGGTTAGTTGTTGCATTGTGACCTGATAAAGTTATTAAACTAAACAACAAAGTTGTTACAAAATCAAATCGTACAGAAAGCAATTATCGGCGTGTCCTTTCACTTATTTGTTGATCGTGGTGTGTGTATAAAGGCCCAATGGGACAGCAGCCGGTGTGCTTCAGAAACCGGTCCGAGGCATGAGACCGACTTGTGGCTCAAGGTACTATTACAATGTTGATCAATCGCATTTTGGAACAACGATTAAAACAGTTCTCATTTTAAGAATAGTTACCTATTAGAAAGAGATTCCAATCTCTACAAATTAATTCCTTTGACTGAAATGATTTATTATATCGCCGGAAATGTAATCTTAATAATATTATTCTTGAATTATGCACAGTTAATGTATCGAATTATAAACTATATCATAATTTATTACTAAAATAAAAATAGAAGGTAATAGAATATTCATATCAACATCAAATAAAAAAAGTCGTATTTTGTCGATAAGTGGCAGTTTCCGAACATCAAATCTGGATAATTAATTATTTAGTCTCTGCTTGTGTTAAGGGAAAGAGGAGTATCTAAATATAAAAAGTTTTTCCCAAACCACTTAAGAATTAAACATAAATCCACTGTTATTATTATTGTTTATTGCATACAAATAAGTTACATTACACATACATAAAAGTAATGCACAAAGGCGAGCTTAACTCAAAGTTGGTTCTCTAACAGCAAAGAGACTAGAGTGATAGAGATTCGGTAGGAAAGTAACAAGTGCCCAACAAAATAGAAGTGGAGAGAAATCTATAAAAAACAAACTACATAAACAAATATGTCATTAAATCTCACAGTATAAATATAATACAATAAAATATATACATAAATAAATACATACTTACTTATATGGTCATGCTAATAGGAAATTTTCCTTAATTCGTCTCTTGAAGACATCAACGATGTGCTCTCACGTAGTATAATTCCAAAGAGAATTCCAAAGCCTCACAGCGCGAACAGTGAAAGATCCATCACAACGTATAATCATGTTCCACAATATTTCAGATATGGAACATCTACACTCCATGCCGAATATTTCTTACCTAATCCACATACGATACATAATATCGGTGACAGGCTAGCCGCTGTATTGAATTAATATTCAGATTTTATATTTCCAAACACAAGGATGCTAAAATTCAGTAATATTTTCTCTTGCTATATTTTCAATAATTTTCATATCACATTAGTCCATTTTCAATATCAACGAATATGTCCCGGTGAAACCGAGCCGTATAGACTATGACTCATAGTCTATACGGCTCTACGGCATAGTCTATGAGCTGAGAACGCATAACTAATACGGATCCAATACGTAGATAACGCGTAGCCGTTGTGTAGCCGCTGCGTAGCTGCAGCGTAGTAGCCGCGTAGCTGAAGCGTTGTAGCAGCGTAGCTGCTGCGTAGCCGACTCAATTTACCGGCCTACATTGGATATATTTAAAAGATACTTATCTCAGTATTGCAAAAATATTTGATAATAATTATTTATGAGGAATAATAAAAAGATTGATAAAACAACGCTTGAAGTGATGATTATCTCATAAATATTTTTTTCTATTCTAATTACTTGGGCGTTGTAAATTCCGATAAACGCAAAATTAACTCATTCGCTCTGAGCCATAGGCCACGTTGCGAACACTACTTGGCATTACATCTTCTACTAACCACAACTTTATCACAATATAAATGAAATAATAGAAAATAAATTAAAATAACAAATAAAGTAAAAGTACCTTATGAGTTAAAATACTGTTTCAACCATAAAAAAATAATTAATACGGCTCAAACGAATGCTTTAAGACAGAGAATGCCATTTGTGTGCGCAACTCTCGCCATTCAATATCGCAATATTAAGAAATAGTAACTGGATCAAGAATTGGCGCACCGACTCGCAATAAGTAATACGAAATAAATATTATTAACAAGTACTAGTTTTTGAACTAAAACCTTTCGATATGAACTATTGAAATAATGAGAAGGCGAACTGCTACAATAGCTATTCAAAACTTGACTATGCTTTACAATGTTCTTATTTTCTTAGTAATCGAGATGAACGAGGAGGAATTTTAACTGAGCTACACCACAATCTAAGCTAAGAATAATTTACTTTCCCGAACCCTTACAGATTATAATCAACAATTTACCCAATAGGGGCCGCAGGAACTTAATTTTGTGTAAAAAGTAAAAAGCAATAAAATTGATCGTAACTATCATGTTGGGAAGCTAACGAGGTTGTGTACCACGGTTATTGGTATTATACTTATGATCGCGAAATTGTACTTACCCGCCCCGCTCATCATAGCACAGGAAACATCTCTACAAGCCACGTCTAACAACATACTTGCCTATTATAATTACGATAAATCAGGGGGCACGGCAGTGGCCCCACCAAGTCAAGCAGAAAAAAGCGGCACGGCCGTACCATACTTTTCTCGAAGCAATTCAGGCCATTTTCGACTCCCTATAATTTCGTTGTGGATAAAACTAGAAGCCTGAATTTTCAGCAACTAATCAGGCATTGTATAAATACGGTGTATTTAAAATTTCAGACAATTTGAACCAGTAGTTTAAGAATGACAACTTGGTAAAGTTTCTGAATTTTGTCACTCACTGACTGACTCACCGATCATCAAAAGTATAAGGCACTTCTAGCAGACATAAAGGCTTCAAATTTTGAATATATATAGAGTTCAGTGTCCTTATTATGGAAAAATTCAAAAATTTTGTAATTTCGGTCCAGTTTTCTAAATACACTAACTGCATGAATAACTTTGTAATCCTATATAAATGTATAGGATTACAAGGTTACATTTGCAGTTAATGAAT